>JARUPY010000175.1:0-120418 GCA_029817715.1 Melastoma dodecandrum
TTGCACATATATTACGCTTCATTTGATGCCGATCTTCCATGGAATATCTCATTTTCATATGAGCAACTCTTGGCAACAATCTCCTTCCGAATCCTGGGATCGTTCCTGGGAATCTTCCTTAACAACCAAGCTGACGAACCGCATTGCCACATTGCGGCCTTCGTCGTGCGTTTCCTACTTCCTCAACTCGCGGCCAAGGAAGACCGATCGCTTTGACGCTTCGTTGACCAATGTTGCGCTCGTTCGTCCTGGTAACCCTGTCACTTTGGTGACGGCTTCGCTCAACAAGCCCTTTGCCTTGTGTGTTTCCGTGGTCCACGGCATCCTTATTGGATTTCCCCATGCTCCTTGGTGCCGCGTGTGTTCTGGACCGTTGATCCACAGATAAAATTGCACGGAGATCATATGGGCCAGTAAATTTTTGTTTGTTAAACCATATAAGCCCCCCTCAAGGCCAGACTTAGTTATCTTGTCGCGCCTGCAAACAGAGACCGAGTAATTTATCGTTTGTAGGCCCCTGCAATTATGTTAACGTGTGCAGGCGGAGCATTAAATCTCTTTTGACCGTACGATATCAGCCACAAAGCTGTATCAGATGAAGATTCCCCAGGGTAACTGTTGAAATCATCCGATATCCTCTACTATGATATCTTCCTGTCACTAGTCGTCTATTAAGTCCTTCATGATCTTAGCTCATCTTCAAATAATTGCGTTGCCCGGTTCATTTTCCAATTGCAAAAGCCAACCGCTTCTGAAAAATAGACCAAGCCATGAAAGTTCTCCCTTTCTTTTCGATAACCCTAACCCCAGGGACTATATCTATCACCTTAGACTATGCTTGAGAGGTTATGTCCATACCGTTATGTAGTGAGGTGAATCAAGTTCTTCTCACCTTGCTATCCTCTGGAAAAGGGGAGTATGCCCTGCACAAGTCTTGGGCACGTCATCGTGGGCGAACGTTGTCGTTTTAAGCTGCGCCTTTTTTGCCGTTCCCTCAACAGCCTCTGCATCTACGAGGAATGCAAGGAAACATGTGGGAACGAGGTGCAAGTCCATCCTCAAACAGTCTTTCCGGGAGAACCCGATTCAGGCACCTGTGCTCTTCAAAACTCCAACGGTATCCTCGTGTTTCTCGGGAGATTCTATCCTACCTGATGACCACCTTGAGAAGACCAGGAAATCCTCCATCGTTCTGCTGTATGGTTGAGCATCTCTCACAGTGTGATGGAGTTTTTCCATTTGCAGCCAAGGATCTTCTCTTGTCCGAGGGAAGAACCCCGTGTTAGAAAGCTTGTAGAGATTTTTCTCCAACCCATAGGGAATAACCTGGTGGAATGTCCGGTTCCTGTGGATAAACCCTTGAATATTATAGGCAATGTATTTGTAAGGTCTTCAATTTAGAGCATCTCCAGAATGCAGCGCAAAAAAAACAGGATCAATCTACTGAGTAGATCGCGATAATTACCGTTTCATTCGTTGTCAACATTCTTCATCAATCAAACCCATTGTAATGAATAAGATTTGAATGAGAAATAAATATGTTTCTTGGATCCTCTTTGCTTACCCATCTTATGACTTTTGGATTGTCGTTCACTTTCCAAGAGAAAAAAATGTTTTAAACTGTCGCCCGGTTTGAGCAAGTGAGAACGACGTTTTCTGTTGGGCCTAGACCCGCCAAGCGACGTTCTCTTTTGGGCCAACAACCTCTACCGGTTTTCTGGGCGATGATCTAAAGTCTCTTGAGGGGTCAGGGTTTCCCGCTCCCGCACTTAGAAAACCCTTCTCCTATCTCCGCATTTGATTTCGTATTCTCCGAAACCCTCGTTTTCCTTGACTCCATGGATTCCGATGCTTCATCTCCGTGGTCCTCTCCCTCTCCATCCTGCGAGGATAGTGATGCGACCAACTTTCAACGAGCCTTTGCTGAGTCTCAACAATTTCATATCTCCCTTGTAATGAGGCGAAGTCGGAGTATGGTATCCCGATACCGGGCCAATAAACCATGGGTCCATACGTCCCTGATGGTAAGCGTTACGTCTTCTCTGTGCGGAAAGGTCATTCCTTTACACTCAGCAAGTTGCCCGCTTTGTTCTCCCCTGGCGATATTAAGCCGTTCAGATGGGGGCCATCTATGCGGGCAAACCTCCGTTGCTTCCCTTTCTCCTAGGAGTAAGGCCTGCCAATATTGAATCTCCAAATGGATGGAGAAGAAAGGTGATGCATGGGAAGCAATGGGGATCAAGCCGTTGATCGACGTATGTCACTCCCCCATCGAGCCTAACCTATCTGTGTTTGCCGGGTTCCTTTCGTTTTGGAACCCCTTCGTCAATTGCTTCCCACCTCCCGAAGGGATCGATGTCAATCACCTTGGAGGATATTGGCTTCTTGACTGGTTGCAGTCTTTCTGGAGCCCCCTTCACTTTGACCTCAAGCGAGCCTGCTTAAGGTTCAACCTTTCAGAGCGTGTCAGCGAAGTCTCTAAGCGGCACACCTCTGATGACAAGTGGGGACTCCAGGAGGAGTTTGAGTTTTACTTGGAGTGGTTGTCCTAGTATATTTTCTGCAACCTAAGGAAACATCCCGGTTTCTTTATGGTCGGAGTGGCCGCCAGCCTCATTGAGGCTGCCAATACACACAAGCTAGAGCCTGTGGCCTTTGCCCTGTTTTTGTTGAGCCTGATTTACCACGGGCTTTACCAGGCGACAACCGACCCGGCCAACTTCCCTGGGTATCAAACAGATGGCCCTCTGTGGATCGTGTACCTGTGGATTGTTCTTTATTTTTCGAGGTTTGCCAGTTATCCCGAAGCAATGCATGTCCGAAGTCAGGTCATCGAGGCGTGTTCGTCTAAGTACTGGGCTCCCGCTAGCATTGCCGGATGCATTCAAGCCCTGGCGGACGGACATGCGAACGATTGTGCCGGCACAGTATTCTCCTGGCGCCCATTCCCTGGAGATTGGAAGGAGCTGCGTCGGAGGACAGTTGAAAACCTTCGCCCAGCCTTCTTTGCCAGAGATTTGGTGGCTGTGGATTCTGATGGTCTGATCTTTGAGGTGTACAACCCTCAACTCTGTGCCCGTCAGCTGGGCTTTACTCAGTGTTTGGCTGTCTCATTTTTCAAGTCCAAGAATCAGCCGTTGGACCAGGGTGTCGTATTCCCTGTGGGATCGCCGAGCAATCTCAGCCGCCGTACCTTTATTCCCACCGGGTGGAATCTGAGCATTCGGGTGGCTGATCTCTGCACTTCTCTCGCATTTGGTACGAGATCTGGGGAAAGTTGCTGGCAATTTCTCACTTGGAGAGGCTGGTTCAGGAGAAGGAATTGGTCCCTCTTCCAATGCTTCCTAATTCAAGTGAGGTGCCTTCGAGGAAACGGTCGTCAGGTGGTAAGACATCCTCCTCGGGTATGTTAGATCAATCCCTCCTCTCCTATATTAGTATCCAGATGGTGGACTAATCTTTTGTAAATGACAGGTGCCAAGAGAACGAGGTCTTCCTGTGCGGGTTCATCATCGCAGGGAGCCCGGTTGAAGAAGAAGGTGTCTCGCGACTCCGTCCCCTCAGTGCTGTCAAGTGTTTCCTCTGATCGTGCCAATCCCGGGCATGCACCCTCCCGAAATGTATCAGGTATCAATATGCTTTATGTTTTGTCTTTCGATAGGGGCATTAGAATGACACCATTTCCTTTTGAAAAGGTGTCTCCGATACTTTCTCCATTGATATTGACGACGTCCCAGACGACGTCCCTATTTCCTCCTAGTTGGGTGGTCAAGGCCGCCCAAACGAGTAAGAGTTAGAGGAGTCTCCTGGTGAGGTGGCACACGAAGTTCTGCCCCCACCATCGAGTTACGAGGCCGGAGTCCCTTTCACGGACGTTGTTGCTTCTGCCCAAGGAACATAAGGCAAAACGACGAGGGTTTTCCCCGGTCGGGCGACAGAAGCCCCCTGGGACGAGTGCCGGGGATTCCTTCTGATGATGCGAGGGAAGCGTATTGGGGTGAAGCGACAGAAGCCCCTCGAGTCCAGGCGATGGAAGCCCCACACATGCCCACGGTAAGGATCTTGAGAGTCACATCCCTAGCTTATATTTGGATCGTTGTGTAACTTGGGTATGTTTCTGGCAGTCCCTGCATTGTTTGCTTTTCTCATTCATCGTCACCCTTGAACGCGAGATCAAGATTGAAGACAGTTTCGTTACCCTGATGTCCGTGACGGATGAGCTAGGGCGAATGGATGCCGCTCCTCCCGAGCTAAAGGTTATGCTCTCGCTTTTTTGGAGGTCTCTCTAGCATTCGTTGGGTGAGTGCCAAGAAGACCTCGCAGTTTGGGCGAGGCTGGAGAAAAGAAAGTCGACACTGTCCCAGCCGCTCAGATGCTCTGTTCGGGTGCACGAGCTATCTCTTGAGGAGATGAACCTTCTCAAGGAGACAGAGGAGATGCTGGCTGCTCTCCAACGTCTCCAGGGAAAGTTGGATGCTACGAGTGCAAGCCTGGACGCCGCCCGTGCAGCAGAAACGACTGAGCGTGTAGCCGCCGAGCGTGAGCTAGAGGCCTTGGAGAGGGAATGGGACAAGGCCGCAGATATCAAGGCAAAGGAAGTGATAGCCACCAGATTGGTGGCCCGGGCGAAACACCTGTTGTTCTCCTTGTCCCCTTCATGAAAACACTACGTTTGTATTTGCCATCACAGGGTGTGGAAACGCTGTTCGATAATGTTTTTGTACATTTCCCACATCGTTGGCTTGTACCTTTTCAAGTACTCTCTGTTGATTTTGAGGTGATGCACTGATCCGTCAAGCCCCCTTAGGCGATATGAATTCCCAAAATGAGATTTAACTACCTAGAAGGGGCCCTCCCAGTTCGATGTCCATTTCCCATAGAAGTAATCTCGGATTCCCTCGGGCAACCTGAGTTTTCAAACTAGGTTGCCCTTGTTGAATGATCGAGGGACCACCTTCTTGTTATAGTTACGGGTAATATTCTTCTTATGGGCCTCTAAATGGTTCAGCACGTTGATCCTGGTGGTCTCTAGATCTTCTTCTTCAACGTGCATGTCCTCAACGTATCCTTCGTATTTGCCGAGATATTTGAGGAATCTAAGCGATTGATATTGAACTTCTATCGGGAGCATCACGTCGTGCCCGTAAACAAGGTTGAACGGCACGACGCCTGTGCTTTCTCTCTTGGCAACCCGAAGTGCCCATAACGTTTCCTGAAGAAGGGTATGCCATGTGCACTGGTTGTTCCCAATCATCCTCTATATTACTCGTTTAATGAGTTTGTTGGACGGGCATAATACGGGGTTCAGTTGAGCACTTTGAACCCAAAATCTTCAACGAATTCGTCCATAAGTTCGCCGTTGAACACTTCTGCAGTGTCTACTACGATACTTTGAGGAACTCTGTATTAGTAAACGATGAAGTTTTTTATGAATTCGATTACGTCTTCTGACTAATGGATTTATACGCCGCTGCCTCTACCCATTTGGTAAAGTAGTCCGTGGCGACAAGTATATAAGCATCTCCTCTGCTTGAGTGAGGATGTATTTCTCCTATGATATCTAATGCCCACGTCCTGAAGGGCCATGGTTTCACTATGACGTTCATGTTAGCCGCAGGGTTTCGTTTTACTGGCCCGCATTGCTGACAAGCCTGGCAGGCTCGAGCCATTTCGATGCAATTCTTGACCATTGATAGCCAGCAGAAACCGTGTCGTTTGATCGACTAGCTCATCTTGATCCTAGTCTGATGCGCTCCGCACAACCCCTGATTGGGATAGCTTCATCTAGATCGACGCATCTTAAAAGGACATCCTCGTTAGTTTTTCTGTAAAGAACGTGGTCGATCACTCGAATCCTCCTTTCAACTTTCGTATTGGTGTCTTTGAGAAATTGTCGTATTGGTTCTCGCTAATCCTCTTCCCTTTCGAACAGGTTGGGGTACACGCCTCCTCGCTTTTTACCTCACCATCGTTGTAAAACTCTGGTCGTTTGCTTACGAAAAATGTCGTGTTGTTTCTGGATGCCTCCAAGTCATTGATCAACCCAGAGGCCCATTGTGCCAAGTGGTTGGCCTATTGATTGTCGTCCCGTTTTACGTGGATGATCTCAGCCTCTTTCGCTTTCCGTAAGTATTGAGCATGGTGAGGTACGTGGCACTCGCTAAGGTCAAGAAGTTGTTGAATCACCAATTGTTAATCGCCGCATATTTTTACAGTTTCCACTTTCCAATATAGCGCGAGTTGCAAGGCTAAAAATTAAGGCCTCGTACTCTGCTTCATTGTTAGTCACTTTTCCGTTAATGCGACAGGCTACCCTGGTTTCCGCTTTCCATGGTGTCTCGATAAAGACACCCACGCCAGCTCCGAACTTATTGGAAGATCCATCAAAACCAAATGGTCCATCTTTCGCTTGGGTGGGCTTCCTCGTGTACAGAATCGAGATTGCCTTCTCCATAATGGGTGATGAATTCAGCTAAAGCATGGACTTTAACCGAGGTTTGTGGTAAATATTGTATGCTGAGAGCACTAAGCTCCACTTGCTTATTCTTCCTGTGAGTAGGGGATTATCAAAGAATACCTTGGCGACATGGGTTTTAGAGACGACGTACACGTCGTTAGACCCAATGTAATGTCTAAGTTTCATCACCGAGAAGTACATCGCTTGGCAAACTTTCTCAATTGAAGTATATCGTTATTCAGTCTCTATGAGTAGGGGTGAAAAGTAATACACTGCCCTTTCTATTCCATCATGCTCTTATCCAATTGTGGACTGGGATGTAGCCACATAAAGGATGTATGGCGCGTCTATGTTTGGTGGTGCTAGCACGGGAGGTTTGGTATGATATTCTTTTAATTCCTGGAACGCTCGCTTATGTTACGATGTCCAGTTTATCTGCCTTCCCTTTTAGAATTGTTGAGAAAGCACCTGTTTTACATGCCACATTGCCTATAAAGCGGCGAATATAGTTTATCCTCCCAAGGAAAGCTTGAAGTTCCTTCTTGGTCTGTGGAGCTGGGAGGTTTTGAATGAGACCAGTCTTTAAAGGGTCCACTTTGATCCCTTGTTGGTGCACAAGGAACCCGAGAAACTGCCCTTTTTGTACTCCGAATACGCATTTTAATGGATTGAGTTTGAGGTTATGCTTTCGCATCTTTTCAAATGCTTCACTTAGATGATGGTGGTGATCCTGTCTCTTTTTAGATTTTACCACTACATCATCTATGTACACCTCAACTGTCTTACCGATTAGTGAGGCAAAAATCAGGTTCATTGCCCTTTGATACGTGGCTCCAGCTTTCTTTAATCCGAAAGGCATGACAACCCACTCGAATATCCCTATTGGTCATCTGAACACGATCATATGCACGTCTTCCTCAGCGATGAAGATTTGATTATATCCAGAATATCCGTCCATAAAGGACATTAGCTCGTGATCTGCTGCCTTGTCTATAAGATCGTCAGCGATGGACATGGGGTATTCGTCTTTAGGTGTTGCTTTGTTTAGATCGAGTAAATCTATACATACCCTGATCTTGCCATTTTTCTTGACGATAGGTACTATACTAGAAATCCAATCGACGTACTTAGCCGTCCTTATGTATCCGGCCTTAAACAACTTCTTAAATTCATCGTAGACCATCTAGGCTACTTCCTGCGACATCCTCCTAGGAGTTTGTTTTACAGGTTTGAAATTGTTGTACGTTAGGAGTCGGTGTTCGACCAAGTCCCGGTTGAGACCAGGCATCTCAGTATCGTCCCAGGCGAAAGAATCCTTATGGGTGTGGAGAACTTTGCTTATGTCAAGTGCCTCGACTTCGTTTAAGAGCGAACTAAGGTAAGTGACACGCGGGAAATCCGTACTCCCTAGATTTATTTCCTTTAAAGGATCGCAAGGAACAACAGAAGTACTAGGAACTTCTTTATTGTTTGAGTGGATAGTTAGCATATCTTGGCATGTTTGAAGGCACACATTACATGGTGCCCTATTTATTCTGGACGTCCTATAACTATCTAGTCTCTCTAGGACATCCGTTACTGGATCGAGCCCTTCATAATCCACTAGACGAAGATGGGTTGAGGAGTCTATCGGGCTCTAAATTCGTCTTCGTCTGTTGTGTGTCGTTGTCATCTCGTATCCCAGCCTCATGCATATCTTTCTCCAGCGGGGTCAAATCTTCATTGACCTCGAGCTGTAGCTTGTCTCCCCATCCAGTCAGGATGATCGGGTTTTGAGGTGGCGCCAAAGGTGGTCCATCGTATGAAACCGGGAATTTGTAGCCTGCTTTACCTAAAGGGCTCACGTTTGGGTTTCCCATAGCATACCTCTGTTTCAGTGTCATATCTTTGACCTGCTTCACTGCCCCTGCACAGACATAAGGAATGTTAACATTTTCATTTGCCTCTCCTATAACAAATTCTATACCATGTTTTCCCCATAAGAGGAGCTCTTGGTGAAGAGTAGAAGGCATGGCTCCAGCCTTGTGAAGCCAATCTCTTCCGAGTAAGGCATTAAAGGAGGGCTTCATGTCAATGACGAAAAAAGCCGTCTTCTTTTCATGTGTGCCTACTCGGAGCTTAGTAGAAACTACGTATAAACAAGAAGAAGTGGTTCCGTTGAAACTGCTAACTCTTACGTCAGTTTTCCCAAGTTCAGATATGTCATTCCCTAGGCTCTTGTTAGCTTCAAGGGGGAGCAAGTTGATAGTCGCTCCATTATCTACAAGGACACGACGTATTACTACGTTGTTAATTGTCACTTGGATATGGAGGGGAAACGTGTGTTTCCGTAATGATGCAGGGGGTTCTTTTAACCACCTACTCGGGAAGTTCCGAGGTATTTCGGTGGTAGTATTAAGATAAAGGGTAGTGTTAGCCTACCTTTGGCTTTGTTGTCTCCCATTTTAGCGAATTCAGCCGGTAGCATGAGGACGTTGCAAGTAGCTTCTTTCGCCTCGGGTGGAGTCCCGGATTGAATTGGGTTGTAGTCGCTCAGCGAGTTAGACACAAGGTCACTTTCACTTGACCCCTTCGCTTTCTTAGTATTAGAGATTGCTGTCTTGGCACGTTTCTCGGCAGCGCGTCGCGCCCTCCTTTCTCTTCGTTTCTTGGTTTTCTCGATGGGTATATGGGGTTGTGTTCCCATGCCCACTTTCTGCCACGTCCCTATATTTGGAAGGACCGGTACACGAACGAAACGTGAGTTTGTAAGAGACTGGAGGCGATTATCAACATAAACAAACTCCTTTTGACGAGGGGTCATAGCTCTCTCCTTTCAGGCGAAGCTTCCGGGAAACTAGTGAACTCGGAGTCAAATAGGTTACCTGATGGAGGGTCGACCTTTTCCAGTTTGATCTCCCCTTCAGACGCTAATCCCGCTAGAAGCAGGAAGTATTGGTTATAGCAAAGCTGACACACATGAGTAATGAGCACCTTGTGGGCTGCTATTGGTTTGCACCTGTAACTGAGCATGTCAACAGTTAGAAATTGGGCTATAGATGTCCCCTTTTTCATTGCATCCTCGTCGCCTCGAGGAAAGCCTTTTCGCTCTGTATTTTCTTTTGCCTGCTGAGGTCCGAGGCAATCTACAGCACGTCGCCTAGGTTTTGGTGTAAGCCCCTTTTTGACTGGACTCGCTTTCACCTGCATGCCCTTGTCCCATGAGTTCTTCCAGGGTGTAGATCCCTTTATTTCCACCCGATGGGGTATCCTATCGTTCTAAGTGTTTCTCCGTGTGCTGGTATGCCCTGGGGCCGTTGTTGATTCCCATCGCCATCTCTTCAAGGTGATTGAGGTCATACCATTATGTCCTTCTTTCGTTAAAGAGGTACTTCCTGAAAGTATGGCAATAGTTGGTTGTATGTGATGGATCCATATGCCAGCGACAACGGTTGTGTTGCATTCCTTTGAGGTCAGCGGGACACTGAAGTATTCTGCTGATGGGTATCCGACGCTCCTGTGGGAGAGCTTGGAAACAGACGGAGTTTCCAAAAACCATCCGTGGCAACTTCCCCAGCCTGATGGGTAAAACGGGCGACAAGTCTCACAGGCGAAATGCCTTCTTTGCCTTGGAAAAGGAGAAAAACGGGCGAATTCAGGAACACGATATCCCCTAGGAAATGGGTAATCCCGATCAATATTGTCGGGCTAAGGAGTCGGATAGAGTTGAATCTCATTGGCATCGTCGCTCCAGGGATTGCTTGTTCCACTAAACGCGGGACATAATCTCTGATTTCGGGTACGAGATCTGGTGGCATCAATGCCTCCTGAGTCGGTGCTCCCTTTCCATGTACGAGCTGAGGAGAGCACTCAGAATGTTCATGGTTTTCAGAGGGAACAAATTCGTTATCCACCGGCCAATTGACATTCTCCTCCGAAAAGGGGGTTGATACGTCACATGATGGCTGTTGTGCAGCCGTTCTGTGCCCGTTTATCACGAGTAGCGGATTATTATGATGACCCCCTTGGGACCTGCTGGGATGATTGGGACATCGTCCATGTCAACCTTTTTTCTTTCCCTCAGTGTGAGGGTCGTAGTAAGGTTGATGCCTGGTGGCTGACTCATCCTTCCTATCATCGGTACTCCTGTCATAGTTCCTAGATTTTGAATGACGGCCTCCATTTTGGAGTCAATCTTCTCCTTGAAAGCGTCGTGCTTTTGGTCGATAGCACCGACTTTCTCCATTAAGAGTTGGAGAGTACTCATGATGGCGGACAGCTCTCCAGCTATGGCTGGGTCTGAGTTTTCCATCATTGCTATTTTCCCCATCGGAGTGGTTATCTTCGAGGTTGTTCGAATTACCACCAGCTCAGGTTTTAGGCATATTGGCATAGATTTCCTCCCAGTGTGGTCGCCAAAGGCGTGTACGCTCCGAAAGCGACCGCGGACAAGCTGGATCCAAACACGTCGGAAATCTCTAGCCCTACGAGCAACTGGTGCCCGGAGGTTCGTTGAATGTGTGTGTGGTCGCCGTATGAAAAAGAAAGAGAGAAGGAAAAAAGACAGCAGATGAACACCCTTAAGCAGAAGCACTTACGGATGCCATGGACGATGCATTCGAAGGGAAGCAGGAACGCAAGAGCACAAAGAGAGCTTGAACGCTGGAATGCTTGAAAAGATAAATTGACAATATGTCCGTCTGTAGAGAGGTGTCTTTGTACAATGCATAAGAACAAGTATTTATACTAAGCTAGACCTATGTATATACGGTAATGTAATATTACACATATATTACGCTTCCTTTGCTGCCGGTCTCCATGGAACATCTCATTTTCATATGAGCAATCTTGGCAATAATCTCCTTCCGAATCCTAGGATCGTCTGGAATCTTCCTTAACAACCAAGCTGATCAACCGCATTGCCTATTGGCCTTCGCCGTAGAGTTTCCTCGCTCGCCCAACTGATTGTTGCTTATCGCTTCGCTGACCATGTCGCCCGTCGCCTGGTAACCCTGTCGGTTGGTGACTGCTTCGCCCAGCAAGCCTTCGCCTAGTGTATTTCCGTGGTCAGCTCCTTACTATTTCTAAACCGTTGATCCATAGATAAGGCTGAGGTCCGCGGCGATCTACAGCGCGTCGCTTAGAAAGCCTTTTGGTGTGAACCCTTTTTTGACTAGATTCGCTTTCTCCTACAGGTCCTTACCTCCTGAGTTCTTCAGGGGTACAGAGCCCTTTATTTCCACTCGGTGGGGTATCCTTTTGCTCTATGCGTTTCTCTGTGCATTGGTATGCCCTCGAGTCATTGTTGATTCCCATCGCCATTTCTTCAAGACGATTGAGGTCATACCATTCTGCCCTTCTTTCGTTAAGGAGGTACTTTCTGAAAGTATGGCAATGATCGGTAGTATGCGACGGATCCATATGCCAGCGACAACGGTTGTGTTGCATCCCTTTGAGATCAGCGGGGCACTGAAGTATCCCTTTGCTCACGAGCTGCTTGAATAACACGTTGGCAATGAGTGTCTCGCCAGTTTCAGGCGATTGATCTTTGTCTCCATGCATTGGCAAAGGAAGCACAATTAGGCAATTGACATCAAAACGTTTACGTCAGTTGAATCACCAAATGGATGCGATTCTGTTAGCGCCTGATCTTGTGAGTCTGGAAAACGTAGTTCCTTAGACTCAATAAGGTCTTGCACCAAGTTCCTAAACGTGATGTAGTCCCTGGTAGTATGGGTGAATGACCCATGCCATTTACAAAAATTCCTCTACTTTTCTCTATCGGTACGAGGAATTCTATGGCCCGACTTCACTTGTATTCGTCCATTTTGGAGCATGAACTCAGAGATTTCGTCAGCTTTTGCCTCATCGAAAGAGTACTTCCTTTCCTCATAAGTTTTCGAGAATGCTTTGGCCCGGAAGTTTTTCTTGGTCAACTCGTCGCATGTTAAAGGTTGCCTTTTCACATATTCTGCGATGTCGACATCTACGACCGGTTCCGCTTGATAGGTCATGAAGGGTCCCACGACCAAACTCCCTTTCGCCTGTGTTTTCTCTCTAAGGAGATTCTCATATCGGATAGCTCTCCTGGCCAACTCGTTCCAATCTCTGAACACTTCTCCTTCTAATTTATTTCCGAGTCGAAGGAGAAGGGAGTCATGAGCGATATGAATGAGCTCGGCCTCGGATGTAGAGGTTTTACACCTGAGTCGTGCCCTTCGAGGCTTATTTAAAAAGACAGCCACGGGTTCACCAGGTTATTGTTTGATGTGAGTGAGATCTTGTAAAGTCACCACTGGGTCAGTCTGAGCAAATGCCAGCGTGAACTGAACTTGCATGTCATCCCAGTTTCTCACTGAATTAGGAGGAAGGTTTGCATACCATGTGAAGGCCGCTCATGTGAGAGAGCTTGGAAACAGACGGAGTTTCCAAAAACCGTTCATGGCAGCTTCTCCCGCTTGGTGGGTAAAACGGGCGATATGTTTCACAGGCGAAATGCCTTCTTCGCCCGAAAAACGGGCGAATTCAGGAACACGGTATCCCCTTGGAAAAGGATAATCCAAATCAATGTTATCAGGGTAAGGAGCTCGATAGAGTTGCACCTCATTGGCATCATCTGTCCCAGGGATCGCCTGTTCCACGAAACGGGCGACATAATCCCGGATTTCAAGTGCGAGATCTGGCGGTGCTGTTGCCTCCTCAATCGGTATTTCCCTTCCATGTATAGATTGAGGAGGGTATTCAGATCGTTCACAGTTTTCAGTGGAAACAAATTCGTTATCCACCGGCCAATTGACATTCTCTCTCCTTCGAAAAGGGGGTTGATACGTCACATGATGACTTTATTGTGCAGCCGTCCTGTACTCGTTTATCACAAGTGGCGGATTGCTATACATGACCTTCTTTGGGCCCGCTGGGTTGACTGGGACATCGCCTATGTTAACCTTTTTCTTTCCTTCAGCGATTGAGACCCTGTGAGGGTCATAATAAGTTTGCTGCCTAGTGGCTGACTCCTCTTTCCTATTACTGGGGCTGCCCATCGGTGCCCCTGTCATAGTTCATAGGTTTTGAAAGACTGTTTTCATTTTGGAATCAATCTTCTCCTTGAAAGCATCGTGCTTCTGATCAATAGCATGACTTTCTCCATTAAGAGTTGAAGAGTACTCATGATGGGAGACAACTCTCCAGCTATGGTTGGGTCTGAGTTGTTTCCATCTTTGCTCTTTTCCCCATCGGAATGGTTATCTCCGAAGTTGTTCGAATTACCACCAGCTCGGGTTCTAGGCATGATTGGCTTAGATTTTCTCTAATTGTGGTCGCCAAAGGCGTGTTGGCTCCGGAAGTGACAGCGGACAAGCTGGATCCGAACACATCGGAGATCTCTGGCACTACGAGCAACTGGTGTCCGGAGGTTTGATGAATGTGTGCGTGGTCGCCGTATGAAAAAGAAAGAGAGAAGGAAAATGACAGTGGACGAACAGACCTATAAGCAAAAGTACTTACGGATGCCATCGACGATGCCTTCGGAGGGAAGCAGGAACATAGGAGCACAAAGAGAGCTTGAACGCTGGGATGCTTGAAAAGATAAATAGACAATATGTTCATCTGTAGATAGGTGTCTTTCTACAATGCCTAAGAACAAATATTTATACTAAGCTACACCTACGTATATACGGTAATGTACTATTGCATATATATTACGCTTCATTTGCTGCCGGTCTCCATAGAATATCTCATTTTCATATGAACAATCTTGGCAACAATCTCTTTCTGAATCCTGGGATCGTCTGGAATCTTCCTTAACAACCAAGCTGATCAACCGCATTGCCCATTGGCCTTCGTCGTAGAGTTTCCTCGCTCGCCAAGCTGACTGTCGTTTGTCCCTTCGCTGACCATGTCGCCCGTCGCCTGGTAACCCTGCCACTTGGTGACTACTTTGCCCAGCAAGCGTTTACCTTGTGTGTTTCCGTAGTCACCTCCTTATTGGAGTTCCTGCTCTTTGGGCCTGTGTCTGGATCGTTGATCCACAGATAATGCCGAAATCTATGGCCCAAAATTTTTGTTGTTAAACAAATGGAATTCTTGTGGCGTTGTTGGAATTAGGCGATCACGAAATTATTCCTTTTGGGGCTGGGTTCGTAGTTGATGTAGAGTAGACAGCGTGGATATTGAACCTCTTTGATGGATTAGTTAGTGTATTTGGAATTACATTTTCGAATATGGTGGTTATGATTCCACTTCTTGGACTAAGCTAGCTTGCCGTTTTTGTCAGAGCCTCCGGAGGCCCCGGTGGAGAAGAGCACCGATGGCTCTGTTGGTTGAGGTGAGCGTGCTTTGTGCTTTGTACTTTCCTCTGCCCTGATTGGTTTTCTTTATCATTTCACGAGGGCGAGAAATCCCAAGGCTTTTGATCTTTCCAATTTTAGATGCTGCGGTTGCGAGGGTGGAAACCGAGAAGAAGCTGTCCCTGACCAGAGCTTGGGAGGAGAGTGAGAAGGCGAAAGCCAACACAATAAGTCGGTCTGTCCTTTTCTGGTCATGAGCCAATGCGAACTAGTTAATCGCTAATTTTCCGTGTGATTTAGGCTTTACCTCCCATTGATGCCGGGCTCAGAAGAAGCTGTCTGCAATTGGCTCGTGGGAGAACAGCCAGAAAGCATCTATAGATGCTGATCTCAAAAAGATCGAGGTATCATTCTTTGGCGGAACTCATTTGCTCAAACATAGCACAGATTTGAAAAGCTTTTGCTCTATACTACTCAAGTCGCATGCCACACAGGACAAAACGAAATCGACTCAATCATGTTGATGACAAGGATTCTTATCTTAGGAACATTGCTCCATTCAAAAACCGAAGTTTGTTTGTTCATTTGAAAGTGTAGAAGTTTCGATGTTGCACTCCTTGCATCCGAGAATGTTGTCAATGTGCTTCGAAGTGTTTCCCCATCCGCTTATCAGGAAAACCTGGAGAAGAAGAAAACAGAATATGCCGAGAAGATGAAGAACAAGATAGCATTAGTCCACAAGGCGGCCGAGGAGAAGAGGGCGGCGGTTGAGGCTAAGAAAGGCGAAGAGCTTCTCAAAGCAGAAGAAATGGCCGCAAAGTACCACGCCACTGGCCAAGTCCCAAAGAAGAGCGTAGGTTGCTTCTGATGATGGGACCAGCCCTAGCTCCATCTCTTTCTTATGTACAGTTTGAATGCCTGCGATCCAGTACATGGGCAAGGACGATCCAATCCTTGTACCTGCTTAGTTTGGGTGGAGTGTGGTGGATGGATGATTGGGAGGATTCCTCGATACTTGATTGTTAATAGCTGAGTGTCTTTTTATTACATGTAATGGATGATACATTATTTGGAAGAAGAATCTTGGTACAGATTCCGGTCGTTATTATTCAAGAGGTTTCATGGATTATGGGCCGGCAGAGTCGCATTAGCATAAGACCCAAACCAAATGGAGCAAAACTTCCGTATCGGCAGGATCAATATACTTTTGACAGTGTGAACTTGAATCGGTAGAACGCGATATAATTAGGTAAAATCGTAAATCGAAATGTTTTTATGAATTAGAATTGGAATTCTACTAATGCAATAATAAAAGGACAACGTTGCATATGCTTGGTTTGGTTTGGTTTTTTCATTTCATGGAGGATGCCTTCTGCTATATTCATAACAGCCAAAATGGGTTTTCCATTTAAGAACAAGTAAAAAAAAAGCCAAAAAATTTGTTAGATTTATGAATTTGTCTTTTACACAAGGAAAGAAAACATTATAATGGTGGATGTTTTCTTATTAAAGAAAAGTATTACATTTGAAGATTCATGAATTAAAAAGGAATAAAAATGGGAATTATTCTCTTAGAGCAAAAGTAGCCTAAAATCAATAGTACATCATCCTATCCTACTATTTGATTCAGACAACGGGATGTGTGATAATTATAAAATTTAGGCAAAATATACGCCCCAACTTTCTGTTTTGTCAAAGTCTTTTTTGGCTATACGGTATTATCACTATCTTTAGGGTTGTAATTTTTTGTAGCCATTCGCTGACGAAAACCGTCGATCTGCTGCGTGGAGTAACACTGGTTGACTTCACCAGTCCAGTCACACAACGCTCCCACGTCTAGTACTTATTTCTACATAGGCAAACAAAAAGGATAAGTAAAGGCACATGCAGACAGGGTTGAATTTTTTTCCCAATCTAAACCCTAAACGCAGAAGAAGGCTTCCCATCGCACCAGAAGGGTTCACATTGCACCTGAAGGATTATCATTCTAAACCCTATTCTGGGTTTCATAAGTTAAGTGAGTTTTTCCATCGATTGAGAATGTGCGAAGGAGGTTGCAATGAAATATCTGTCCGATCTAGGCTATCGAGCTCGATTGTTGGTGGCCGTGTTTGTCTCCACGGTAGGAGGGTGGTGTTGTACACTTCCTAGAGCAAGAGGAACCCACATCGTCGATTCATGCGTTGTTCTTCATGGAAGGTAGTATTGGAAGTCCTTTTTTGGTTGAATTGAATGTCTGTGATTATTAACTGCAGTTTATGGGTGTTGTGTGTTGATTCAAGAGGATGACTGTGGCTATTTTGAATGGATGAATGAGGACTTTCCTGATCGGCAAAAAGAAGTAATCCTACGGCTTGTGGAATCAAAGAAGATATTGGAGGATAATATAAAATTGCTGCAAGGCAAGTTTCAATTTAAAGAAGAGCAAAGTAAGAAGCTTGAAGTGAAGATTGAGAAGCTAAAAGTTAAAATCCATTATCATGAATTGAACTGAAGATGGCTAAGATGAAGGCTGAGTTGTTTGCCTTGTGCACTGGTGTTGTAGCTATGGGGATAATACTGTGCTATTGGTTTTCTATTTAGGGTGAATATGTTAGTTTAGATTATGTCTTCGATGTGTAATTTTGTTTGGGTATTTGAGTTTAGATACTACTATGATGGATATTTTCTGTTGAATGGTGAATCTTAATACAATGTTAATTATGTCACATAAAAGGTTAAAAAAGATGGACCCTTTATATACAACAGATGGCCTGGTCAGTACATAGTCTAAATGAACCCAGTACATAGTTTGAAAATGAACAACCCAGTACATAGTCTAAATGAACAACCTAGTACAAAAGAAGGTTGAAAAACAACCCAGTACATTGTCTAAATGAACAGATGGCCACCTAATACATAGTATGAAAAAACAACCCATAAACAGATGGCTACAAAGAAGGTTCTAAGGTAGCCACAACCCAGACAACAGATGGCCACATAGATCCTTAATTCACTGACTCCTCAACAGCATCTATTGTCGTGCTTCTACGTGTGCACATCCTCTTGTTATGACCTTGTTGGCCACACTGTTTACAGGTCACACGTGTATGTCTACTTGAAACTATGTAATATGAAAACTGATGTTATTTTGAGTGGCTATAGCATTTGGCTCCAGATTAGCTATAGCATTAAGCAGACCCTGTACAAATGGAAAACAGCATTCTCTTAGTATTAGCTGAAAAAAAAACAGAACAACAACCTATAAACCATCATCATACCTCCTGCTGGTCGCTTATGAACGTCCATCCATCACCAAGACAAACCTCAAGCAATCTGAACAATATCTTCAGAAACCATATCCATGAATTATTGTTTTCCCTTTCAACCATAGCCCATGCTATCGGAAACATATCTTCATTCCCATCACGCCCAACAACATTTAACACAATCCCACCACATTTATGCTTAATAAATGTCCCATCAAATCCAACGAAAGCTCTACACCCCTTTATGAAACCAGTCCGCAAAGCATCAAAACAAACAAACAGTCTTTTGAACGTTGTGTACATACCAGTGGACAAAGTCAAGTCACAGACAAGTTCAAATGTAGATTGAGGTATTTCATCTTCAAAGCATTAATATATGGTCAGAGATCCCTATAATGATCATCTAGGCTGCCATTTTCCAATTTATCTACCAACTAACTTGCTTTGTATATAGTCATCAATGGGATTTCTAGGCTATGCTTCACCATTATTTCTTGTTGAATATCAAGGGCAATCAAGCCAGTCCTACGAATACTTCCATCCATGAACTGACCAACAATCCACTTTGTTGTTGCTTGACGGTTACTAAAACTACGACAACATTTACGTTCATTGAAAACATAACGGACCACAAAGTTTTTGTCCTTACCAATCCAAGACCCGTGTAACCTCCAAGGACAGCCTTTAATACAAATGGTTTCTTGTCTATCTTTTGTGTTTCTTTTCCATCTTAGGTTAAAACCATTGACAATTGCATACTTTTGAAAAGCCTATGAAGTTGCCTAGGTGTTTCAAAACACATCCCAGCTTTCCATTCTATACTCTTGTGATCACAATTTAGATTGTATTAACTAAACACTTGTTTCAATTTCTTCCTTCTTTCACCTATTGTTGAACAACCATCACCATCTACATTTTCTTCATCGCTACTCTCATATTCAAACTCAACTTCATTCACTGGCATGTCATCCATTTTCCTAACTTCAGACTCAACTGAATTCTGACCAGCACCCCTGCCTTCTTCCTCTACCTCATTAATTTCATCCCCTGGCCCCTCACCTATATAACTAGCATCACCTTCGACTTCTAAATCCTCATCTTCCAAACTAGCAACTTCACCCCTAATTTCATCCTCCTCCACCAAATCAGCTAGATCAACCCTACCAACACCAGATTCCTGTTCATTACCTTCATCCTCATCACTAGATTCTGGTTCATTACCAACAAAATCGCTAACATCACCATATTCCTCTCCTTCAATATAAATTTCTACTTTCCCATATTCACATTCAGTTACCATTTTCATCATGTCCTTATATTCTAAAATGTTCCTGGCCAATAACAAACTTGTTCCCGGATATGCATACCACAATCTATCAACCTTCCTAAGCCCATATTCTTTTCCTATGGCCACCAATGTGAAGTATTCTAACAGATCTATGTCAACATCGAGAATGTTTACTACCCTACCCCCATCATACGAACCCAAATCATCAAAAGACATGCTCCCCCCAACATGCACATTCAAGGAAATGCGAGTTGCCATATCTGTTAGAAAACAAACTCAACAAGTTTTAACATGAAAGTACAAACACGACAAGGAAATGCGAGTCACCATACCTTGTTGTGGGACTGTCTCCTTCCCTTCTTCCACCTTTATTTCTCGCTCTTTTTCCAACAAGCGCAAACCCTCCACTAGCACGCCGCCTTAGCCCACTTCTTACTCCTTGTTGATTTGCTTCTGTGATTGCTTCAATTTGTGTTTTAGGGTTTCAAAAATTGGAAGGTTGCTTCAATATGGTGCGATTAGGGTTTCAAGAAAGAATGGGGACTTGCTTCGATTTGCCTACGTGGAAATAAGTGGCTGACTAGACGTGGGAGCGATGTGTGACTGGACTGGTGACAGCAACCACCGTTACTCCATGTCAGTAGATCGACGGTTTCCGTCAGCGAATGGCCACAAAAAATTACAACCCTAAAAATAGTGACAAAATCATATTACTAAAAAAGATTTTGATAAAACAGAAAGTTATGGCATAGTTTATGATATTATCGTATATTTTTCCTAAAATTTAATAAAAATTTCTTTTTACGAACAAAATACATAAATTTAGTTACTTTTTCTCTTCTTTTTTTTACGCGGGTGTATACCAAAGGAAAAATAATTGAAGTATACAAATGCCGACAAAATGAAAAAATAATCCTTACATTCGGAAGAACTGATGGCTCTTTCATCACCTTCACAAGTACATGGCGTCACTGCCCCGATTCAGATGACTGCAGATGTCGTCCCCGTTGAAGTAACTCGAAGATCAGCCCACCTTCATCCCCTTCGTGATCGAACCCTAGCTACTGTTGCTGCGGCCGCACTATGTATAGATCTCTCCCGATGCTGCAGCTGTTCATGTCGCTATAATGCAGGTTGCAATATTCGTTGCCGAATGTCCCCCTACTCAGCCCATTGCTCACGTTGGAAGACATGATCCCCATTTGGGGATGATGTTGTTGTTCCATTAAACAGAAGGCGTTAACCTCTAGGATGTAGATATCGCTTAAAATGCATTCGCTCCCAAAGTCAACTGTGGGATTTTGATGTTGGTCGTTGGCCGGAAGGAGGAGGAGGAAGGGAAGTGGATTCTTTGACTTCTCGTTTCGGCGACGAGGAAGCCAAGTGCTCCGCCTTCATGACCATCTTCTTGAGATAAGAGCGCCTGTTTACAAGGTAAAACGATATTTTGGGCAAAGTCGATGCCTAACATCGACGAGATCATGTGTAACGGCAAGCCTAGAGAGAAACGCCATCTTCCCATGGTTCGTCAATGGACATCCTCGACAGCATCAACGGCTAGCGTAGAAGCTGCTCCATCGACGGTTGCCGTAGAAGCTGCTCCATCTATGGCTGGCGTAGAAGCAGCTCCATCGACGGCTGGCGTAAAAGCAGCTCCATCGACGGATGGTGTAGAAGCAGCTCCATCGATGGATGGCGTAGAAGCAGCGACGATGAAGGCTAAAGCAACGTCGATGAAGGCTAGAGCAGCGTCGACGATGAGGGCTGAAGCAGCGTTCACGACAATAAAGGATGAAGCGGTGATTGCAAATGGATAAGATGGAACGGTTGATTCCAATTACAACACGTTTTGTTTTTGGATTTCTATAAATAGTTACTTCTGGCTTGTAATAAGATACACACGACAATCATTCTATGACCCCGAAGGGCTCCTTGGTTGTCAACTTATCTTTTCGTAATCGTCTTAAATGTTGTTGCAAGATGGGTGTAAGTCTTCCTCTTTGTACTTACTGAATTCTGATTGTTCTTTGTTACTTTCTTTTATTGGCGACCACATTTGACACTTAGCCCCCGATATATCGCGACGTGCTTCGCCCGCAAATAGTGCTAGTAGTTCTTGATCTCTTTGTCTGTCCTCCCCGATAGATGCAACGCAATTTGCGACCACCGAGTAGTAATCCACATCAAACATCAACATCATTGATACAATTATTCTTCAAATGCAGCCAATGGATTGGACCTTTTGGATGATGCAATTCCTTTTTATACATATAAATTATGATTTTAATTAGGTGAGACCTTTTAATTATGATTTTAATTGTACTAAAAAAAGTGTACTAATTTTTTTTAGTACAATTGTAGTAATTACAAACTATACTAATTTTGTTTGTACAATACAAAAAAAATTCAAAAAAAATAGTACGAAGTGCGTAACGGCTTGTACTAATTAGAACAGTAAATGTATAAACGAAATTAGTACAGTTTGTAATTACTACAAATGTACTAATGAAAATCTGTACAATGTACGAACGCACGTTTGTATATTGTACAAATAGGCATAGTAAAAGTTTTGTACAAATTAGTACATATGTAATTTTTATAGTTATACTAAAAAAATTAGTATAATGTATAAACTATGTACTAATACAACGTTTGTATATTGTACTAATTTTTATTAGTACAATTGTAATAATAACAAACTGTACTAGTACAAACGAAATTAGTACAAGGGGGACGTCCCCTCACGGGACGTTAGCTGCGTTCCATATTTTGATCTCTTCTCGTTCCATTCCACGATTATTAATTTTTGTTTTTTTAGACCACTTGGGGCTTTAATGCAATGATTAGGGACAAGAACCATTGACCTCCTCCTCCACTCCTTTAATTAATGACTAAGTACCAAAGGATTTCTTTTAAAATAGAGTATGACTATGATTAGATCCTATGCGCAACCAAGCTTAACCTTAAACGCCCTTTTTTTTTCTCTCATGTAGTCCAATTCATTATTTAACAGGATAATTAATCATTAACTACGGACAGACAGACATCGTGATTGGTATTCTCGTTCTTAACTTTTATTTTCCCGAGTTTAGTTAAAGGAAAATTCTTCTTCCCAAGAAATCACTCTCTCCAACTCAAACAAACAATGAAATGAAGATTATTGGTACTTAGTAATCGCGTGGCCACCTCCCATACAAGGGCATGCTGACCCACTCCTGAATTAAATTTTAAAAATAAAAATAATTAAGTGGTGTCTTTCTATAAAAAGAATGTATAAAAAAGCAACACTAGAGCTCCCTACATAATTTATCCCCAGGAAAAACCCACATTATCTCCCTTGTACTTCCACCAAAAAAAAAAAATAATCCACGCACACGTTCTAGTCTCAAAACACGCACTCCAGCTCTGAACCAGCCATGGCGACACTCCAATCCAGTTCCATACGTCTCTCTACATTGATCCAGTTTCAGAGTCCCATTCCATCATGTCATCCCACAGGCGATATAGGCTACCCATGCCAGTCTTCTAGTAGATCGAGTATGCCACTGTCGATCGCTTGGTTGACTCGATCTCCTAACGCCCTTCCGACGAATCTAGTTCAGTCACGCACATCTCGCGAATCCCATCTACCTATGCAAGTCGTTTCCAGTTTCAGCTCTGTCGTCCACGTGGGTGCCTGCAGTGCGTAGGCAATGCTCAAACTGTTGTAATTCCAAGTAACTACGTTCCATTTCTACATATAAGTTTTCAAGTCCTTGTTTATAGTTTTTTCTTCCTAGACAGAGGAATATCGGGCTTGTGGGAAAAAAAAAAGCAAAAAGACTAATCGATTAACGACATCGTTTCTGTTCAGCGACCATGATGATCATGTCGTTCCCGTTCCCGACACCACAATCACGTCGTTTCTGTTCATTTTAATATCTTAATTATATTAATAATAATTAAAATTTCTAGTTCATGTGGACGATGTTTTTTACACGATAAATTACGGACATACCTTGTTGTGGTCGACAACCGCGGCATGCGTCGTTAGGTCATTGGTTTTGGAAGCCCGAAGATTTTTTGAGATACCCTGAAGACGACTTTGCATCAACGTCATAAAACATCACCTCAGGGGTATAAAAATACTAACGAGAGGACGTTTAAGGATGCATAGAACATGCACAGATTCTAATATTTTTTTTTCTAATCTAAAACCTAAAAGTAGATTAACGGCGACTTCGAAATGTTTTCAAAAATTCAAAGCCTTATCCGAGTCTTTTCATTTAAGACGAGCTTAAACTGGATCCTTGTTAGCCCAGTGATTAAGACTAAGAGTGAGGTGAATTAGTATTAATGCCCAATGGGTTACTTTTTGATTTTTTTTCACAGAACCCCTAACAGCGGAAGACTAGACCTCCTGTAAGAACAGAACCCGTGTTAGGCTTCTGTTTGCTACAGAGGCTATCCAACAGACCCGAAGTGATCTGTCGTATACGTCGTCAATCGGACCAATGGAATGATTTTTTTACAACTTTCGAAACCTTAGAGGTTCGGATTTAAACGGACGTGGGAACAAAAGTAATATAGCACCACCTCCTAGAACTCGTCAGTCAACATTTTGTACATGTGCTGTGATCATTCTGTTTGCGACTTTTGTATGATTAACACTTATGAAATGATTAGCAAATAAAAGTAAATGAGACACAAGTTTATAATGGTTCGATAGAGACTAACTACGTCCACTCTCGCCCAAAATGTAAGGTAGTTATCACTAATGGGAACGTATCCGTGATGTAGAAGGTGATGCAGGATCAACCATCTATAGCACATGCACCCGAAGGTACTGCACTTTTATAAGTGTGCACAGGTTAGCGTGACTAACCATGGTAACCGGGTGTTTGGACGTTCTCCGCCTCAGACGGTGTCCTCGCCAGTTGCACAGCTACCCGCTGCGACTTCCCCTCGGCTCCTCACCGAGTAATCCCTTGGCTCCTCACCAAGAATACACAGCAACCCGCTGTGACGTCCTCTCAGCTCGTCACTGAATAATCACTTGTCTCCTCACCAAGAATGCTCCACTTCCCGTGAAGATTTCCCCTCGGCTCCTCATCGAGTAGACGTTCCTACACACAACTACAACAGAACATAATTACAGAACCAGAGTCCCTCACCTTCTCTGCTCCCAGAGTTCTAGCCTTCATTTCGGTCGTTACACGTTGGCTCGAACACAGCCAACAATCCTTCCCTAGATCCTGCTGCACACTCCTCCAACGCTATCCACAGCCTCCAACCGAAGTCCGTCTTGCCCCCAGGTCACTCTCCTAGAAGCTTCACCGATGATACTGCCTTCTGTAACTCACGCTCCTCCCTTGGTATGACAAGAACACAAACGACACACTCGAAGCAAAATCAACTAGTCTACTTTGATGTTGTATCTCACTCAACCACTATTAATAATGTCAAGTTCTTCTATTTGTGACTAATCAAATGAATCTAAATTAGGCTAGTAACTTTACAGGACGTCATGTTGCTGTAGATGGAAGTATCTTGCTACCAAAAAAGAGATATGATCTGTTAGCGTAATAATCATATAAATCACATGAGATTAATTTCATATTGTGGCAGCATAACGTCTGTCATGTTACCGTTGGGAATCCATCAAAGAATGATTGATTTCGTCCCTAACAAGTAACATATGGTCAAAAGGTTATGCAGACGTGTAACCTTCTGTAAAAGGAAATAATCATTAATCTATTTCCTAATCTAATTGATTTCGTCCACATGTGAATACACATGTACCTCCATATAGTGAAAAGTTGAAAGAGGTTCCTTCGTATCAAAATATAAATGAATGTGGATGCTATTTAACCTACAGAAGGTCATTATAGAACCTTCCTATATTATTCCCAAAATGGGAAGATATGATCTCGTTATTTCTTTTGTAAGAAATTCTCATCTGATTAATACTAATCAGATAAAATATGATTGACAATATTCCAAAGGAATATTCTCTTTTAGATTAATTAATTAAAATTAATTAATTAATTAAAATTAATTAATTAGATAAATAAAAAATATATTTATGAAAATAAATTTCCATACTTAACAAAGTCTGTACTTAGTCCTTTGGGATTGCAAAAAATAATTTCGAACATCATTCCTTAAATTAAGGTAATGATTTTACTTACAGAACGTTTCTTACGGTAACTTTCTATAGCGTACAACACGAGCTTCTGTAGAGTACAGGAGCACGTTCTGTAGCGTCTAGCACATGCATCTATAGATTGTAGAGGCAAGACACATAACACAAGCTTCTATAGAATACAAACGCAAGGTTCTGTATGATTCATCATCAAAATCATATTTACAATCCTCCCACAATATAAAGTAAAAAAAATGATGAGCCAATATGAAAATATGGCTTTTGTAGGAAAAAGTCTTCGCACACCATCATTAGCTTTCAAGAGGAAAATATCTTAATATGACCTAACTCTCTATTTGATTGCCTATGAATTTGGGAAAATTTAGTTTCACTTTAAAAATGTTGCGACATTTATAATTTTGAAAAACAAAATATTAATATCTTAAAAATAAAAAAATAACGTTTTCACTCCTCTTATATTAAAAGGGGTGAATTATTGTTAAAATTCAGTTTAGAATTTCTAACTTCTTTTCACAAACCCCAAACGGAAGAAAGCTTTTGTAAAGCAGAGCTGTAAGGACATGATTTTGTAAGACAGAACGTACGAATATGATCGCGACTTGATTTGATTAACGTAAGGATATTTATATTGGTTCCGTAATTTGCCTACGTCCACTCTGACCCATAATTTGGATGGTTATCACTAAACTGTAACGTAATAGTGGTTAGAAAAGATAATACGTTATTAACCTTTTACGGCACACGCCAGAAGGTTCTGCACCAAAGGTGACTAAGTTGTACAGCTCAGACCAGAAGGTTATGTGTACTGAAGATAACTGACTTGCACGCGTTAGCGTGACTAAAAAAGGTAACCAAGCTGTTGGACGTTTTCCTTGGACGGTGCCCTCGCCTGCACAGCTACCCGTTGTGACTTCCTTCGAGACTTTTCACTTCGGCGGCGTCTCCACCCACACAGCAACCCGCCACGACTTCCACAATACTTTTCACTCCGGCGGCATTCCCACCTGCACAACAACCTGTTGCGACTTCACTTGCGTGGTCCCTCGAGACAACGACTAAGCAGACATAGAACCTCTACCCAAGGTTATCCTACACACAGAGAACGCAGCATAAAAGCTGGTCTGTTCCTCACCTTTTGTGCTCCTGGGGTATCTACCTTCACTCCGGCCCATTGCACGTTAGCCACGCCAGCAACCTGCCGCATACCTCCACCAACGACTCCTACAGCCTCCAACCAAGAGTCCCTCGTGGCCCCGGGTCACTTTCTAAAAAATATCACCGATGCTACAGCCTTATGCAGCTCGCGTCCCTCGTGTGTGACTAACTCTCAAACGAACAAGAACTCACAAGCTCTCAGCACACTCTCCAGATTTTACACAATGTTGCACGTACTCAATATGTCCAAAACGACTCCCTAATTATACAAAAAGTTCTTGGCTAAACGTGAAAGGTGATACTCGACAAACCAACCTTCTGCACAAAAAACACAATAAATGATTAGATAATAATACAATTCTATATTTACAAATTGCGTCACTCAGACAAATAATCGTTGGGAAATCAAATCATATCAATAAGATTATGATTTCATAAGATTCCGATGAATAATCAGAAGGTTTTGGGCTGAACTCATCAGCAACCTTTTGTGAATGGAAGTAATTCAAGATTAACTTACATAAGTATCAAATTTGATATCATTCTATCCCAGATGTCAAATTAAATGACTCTAGACAAATGATGTGGATAATTGTCCCAAACAACGATTCCTTGGTTGTCAAGTCGATCCACGGAAGGTTGGAGACAACCTTGGAGAACCTTTCCATAAATAGGTTATATATTTACTTTAATGGAAAATATAATTCCTATTGTAATTATTTGGTAATGTAATCTAGTGATTTCGATCAGATTAATATCTTGATTGATTCCTTTTTTAATTTCATAACTAAACAATTATTTAATCACAAAAATATTTCTTACATAAAGTTCTCAACATGAGTAGCTTGTGTAGTGTCGATGGTCGACTTCTGTTTCGAAGAAAGTACAGACTTATCATCAAAACAAATCCAACAACCCCATCTTTTAAAAATCTCATTCCATCCAAATGAGCTAAATGTAAACCCTAGTCTAAACGATTCTTCAATGTTTCGTCACCCAACAACGTCCTACACCTTTTATGTACTGCTAAAATGATTTTGATGATGAACCTTGATCTTCTGTGAAATGGAAGGCAACCCTCTACACTACAAAAGCTACTCCTAATGAAAATCTTCTCAAAGTAAATATTTTATTTAATTAATAAATTAAGTGATTATTCCAAAGAATGTATCAAAATTGATCAAGATAATTATCTAATCGAAATCAAATGATTTAGTTATCAAAGAAATGAATAATTAATGTATTTCCAATTAAAGGAAGTAAATTATATTTTTTTGGAAGGTTTTATATGATTGATTATATATCATACGGATCATGTCTTCCATTAACAATTATTCGTTGGATAACAAAACATGTTACTTGTCCAAATTCATTGATATAAATATAATAGAACAGATAAATTAACGTTTTGGAAATAAATTTTCCATTCATAGAAGATGAGTTTTAAATTTAGAACTTTCCACAATGTTTGTCCATAAAGATTTGACTAAATTAAATTATTCTTAATCAGATTTCATTCCCAATGGATACTTGCCAATGAAAGACGCTATTTACATATTAAGAGAATTAATATCAATGATTTATTCATTTACCATTTCCATGTAGAAGTCATATTAGTATTAGTTAAATGTATTTTCCATGCTTAACTTTCGGTTGCTGTATATGATAACTATATGAAAGTAGAGTTATTTGGTACTCTTAATGGGGCCTTACAAGGCTAGTATGAGAGTTGATGTTAATTTTTTTTATAGTTTTGATCGTATTTTTTGTTTAGTTTAGTGTTAAATCGATTTTTATTATTTTATTAGATTTTTAGTTTATTTTGAGATTAAGTGGAAACTAGTTGATACATCTTTGATTTGGTAAAGGTAAATGAGGAGATTCGCAAGTGAAAAATGGAAGAAAAATGATATAAAGTACAGAAAATCACAGAATAGAGAAAGACGTGTCCACCAATCTAAGGGACGCGACCTTCCAGGACCAGCGCATCACTGAGGTCACTTCCTTCGATTTTAAGGGATGCGTCCGTGGAGAAACTGGGAAATGAAAGACGCGTCTGTCTGCAGGAAGGACGCGACCTTCCACAATCTGTACAAGATCTTGTCCAACTACCGAACTTTTCTCAAGATGACGTTTTGAAGAGGAAGAGGATCAATTAATTAATCTCTTTAGTCCTAGGTCTTTATTTTATTTTCTTAGACCTTTTTAGACCATTTAGAATATTAGGAAATTTTGTAAGAGCAACTCTATATTTTCCTAAGATAGCTTTAGTTAGGAGATATTCTTTTTCATTTTTTTTTGAGATTTTAGACTTTCGATCGGATGAGAAGGAGGATGTGCCAGCTAGAGTTCGAGTGAAGATTCGGATGAGGCAACTACCAATTGGATCGGTAAATCGGGAGGGTGTTCCTTTTTATTTTTCTCAATTTCTACATCGTTGCTATTTTCTTCTGAACTGGGAAACTGTTGACACGAACGAAAATATTGGGCCTAAATTAATTAGGGCCCGTACAGAATTGTGTTGTAGCCCATTAGATAAGATGGAGGATGTGGATCCGTACTAAGTCGACAAGGAGAAGCCGTTAAATCTATGCGAATCTAAACTGATAGACGATATGAGTAAGGGTGTTGTCTACGAGGATCATGCTGTCACCGAGATTTCTGGAACTTAGTTAAGAGGGCCACGACCTGAGAAGATATTCTGAGAACGTGTCACACATCCTAAGCACATAAAGATTCAGTATAAAAGGGGAAAGATCTTTCTTAAAGAGGAGAACAATCATCTAAGGCCAGAAAGCGCATTGGTTGTTCTCCCCTTTTAGATTTTAGTCATCGGGCGTCCAGACCAGGGTGAGCTCCGATGGCCCTTGGTATTCCATTCCATCGTCAGGGTGAGCGACCGTAGCCTTGACACTAAATCCTCGCCTACACTCCATCGTCAGGGTGAGCAACCGTGGCCTTGACACCACAATTCTGCCTTCACTCCATCACTATAGTGAGTTCGTAGGGCCCTTTGTATCCAAATCCACTGCCACCGTCGTCCCTACTCCTCCCATTACACCTCTAGAGACCAGATTCCACCGCTCCAGTCCGCCAGCACAAGGCCTCAGCAGCAAGTCTATGGCGTCACCACCGTCCGCATCATCAACCTTTTTATTTTTTATGGTTGTAGGCTTTTCGATTTGATTGTAAGACATCATTTGGCATCGTTTATTAATACAATTTATCTGTTTCATTTACTGGCAACCACATCCGAATCCCTGTGAGTATTCGTGCTAAATATTTTCGACGTAATCCGTTTCCGACGCGAACACGCTCTTGGCGACCATAGTGGGAGACGAAGCATTGAACATTTAGAATGGCAAGAAATACCAGGAGTGCAGCCACAAAAGATCCTCCACCCCCTCCATTAGATGTGGAGGGTCATAATTCAACAGGAGTCTTAAATAAAGGCAACATGGCTCAAGGATGCCAAGTGAACACTGCTCAACCCCCATAGCAACGCATACCCCTTCTGAGTTCATATCAAGGCTTGAGTTTCATAAGGAATTCAGTGATATGAAGAGGAACATGGGGGATATGCATGGGGATCTGCTGAATGTGCAGGGAGAGCTGCGAGATATGCAGGGAAATATGCGGAACATGCCGAGAGATCTATAGAATGTGCAGGAAAATCTGCAAAACATGCAGATAAGCATAGACAGGCGTATTGCCAGGTTACATGAAGAAAATATACGTCGTCGCTATGAGTTAATGGTTGAGATGCGAGAAATGGTGAAAAGCTTCTGCAGGCTGACCTCCAACCCGAAAATGAGCGATCCTACTGATAAAGATAATTCTTTCATGGGAGTTGCTCAGCGTGCGGTTATTGGAAAGCGAGTTGTGTCGTTCCAGGAGGACGATACATGGGGTAGTGTCAATCAAGGCAACACAGATATATACAATAGAGAAAGGACACCTCCCTCCAGACCTTCTTCGTCTCGGTCCCCCATGCCTTATAGAATGGACATGGTGTGTACAGTAAATCCAGTAGACAAAGATAGTGAGGTGCAGGGTGAATCGAACAGAAATGCAAATTATGTTCTTCCTCGCCGTCACGACAAGCCACCTATAGAGGAGGTGCCGCAAGGGGAAAAACCGGCCTTGGGGGCTAGCTGGATAGATCCGCCTGTAGAGAAAGTTTCTACATAAGGGCCTCGGTTAACAAACAACCGTTCCGTGCTAATGAGCAATTCGCTTACCCCACTGAGGAATTAGTTCAAGGGTGTAATGTGCCGCCGAATGGTGGGGGGTCTAACCAGCCAGTGCCACAGAACTTGAGAGAAGTAGTTGCTCGGGTGGTGGACCAAATGGTGCACGGGTCTGTCAGGCAGGATAACCTGTGCTTATACAGGAGCCCGTACTCGGCGTATGTCGATGGAGACTTTCCCTTACCCAGAGGATATCGGGTCCCTGATTTTACCCGATTCTTAAGGGAGGATGAAATGACCTCTATAAGACATATAGCCCGTTTCACCCATCAAGATGGGAACGATACTGCTAACGACTTTTGGAAGTTGAAGTTGTTTCCTAATTCACTCACAGGAGACGCTACTTGGTACTCAAGCTTGCCTCCAGGGTTGGTAGCGTCGTGGGCAGAGATACAGTCCATATTCATAAAGGCGTTCGCCCGCCTCGACACGCCTATATCGATATTTGAAGTAATGCATTTGAGGCAAGCAGCTGGTGAGCACCCTAGACAGTTCCTGATGCGCTTGTGCAAGGCTCTACTCCATTGTAGACCTGCTATTCCTGAAAGAGATTAGATGATGGTCGCATTAAATGCACTAATGATCCCTCTCAGGAAGATGTTACAAGGGGAGCGGTTGCGATCTTTATGATTTGGCTAACCATCAACTGCTAATGGAAGAAGCGCAATCTACCCGGGCATATCAGGTGGAACCTAAGAGCTTCGAGGTAGACATGGCTGAGTTCGTAAAGGATGAGGCCACTATCTTTGACCTACTGGCGAGGAAGAACTCAAAGGCAAAGGCATCCTAGAAATTTGGTGAAGAGAGAAAATATTCCTTTGACATAGACAAAGAGGATGCGATCTTTGACTGGCTGCTCCAACGAAAACGAGTTAGGCTTAAGCCAGGCCATAAAGTGCCTCAGACTGAAAGAGAGAAAAAGTAGGAATTATTGCAAATGACATGAGTCATTCATGCATACGACTAAGGATTGTCTGTCATTCAGAAACATAATCCAGGACCTTATAGAGTCAAAGGAGTTGTGCTTTCCTGAAGTAGACGAAGTTACTATGGTCGATGATAAACCTTTTGATGATGAAATTGTCATCCATACATTTGACATTTTCGACGTTGATATCAATGTAATAGAAACTAATTATGATGTCTCTATGCAGGAGACAAAGACCCCAGGAGAGACCATCGTCGCTAATGCTTTGTTTCGACAATTTGCGGATAAAGGCATAGTCACCTGCCCAGTAAGAGGGGTCGCTAACAATATGTGTTGGTGTCATATGGATGACACGCACACTACGGACATGTGCCACACTTTTAGAAAGTATCTATAGAACAACCGAGAGGACACCTGGTATGATTTGTCTCCGCTTGAGGAGGTGGCCATGAGAATGGTTTCTCCGGCATGGCGATTTGGTCCTGCGAGCCTGGAGAGGAGGCAAACTCTCATCAGGAGTCCCCCGGGTGTGGAACAGAGACCAGCTGTTCGGGGAGAAAGAGGTGGCCCCCATGGTCGCGGAAGGACGAGAGAAATAGCTGGCCAACAGCTCCGTATCCTGAAGTGACCTAACCGCCAACTCGATTTTGATGAAAATCGTGCTCAGCAGGGGGCAAGGCAGGAACCAAATAAGATAGACTTTACTGGTGAGTCGTGACTTGGAGATACTGGGAAGAATATATCCCAGCAGGCGACAAGTCCTCATAAGAGAATTGTCAAACAAAACAATGGGTCACCCAAAGTAGACGTGCAAGCCATCCGCGCGGGTCCACCAATAGCTCAATTTTTGGAAGAAAGGATGCTTTGCTTGAAATGCAAATTGATAGCTCAGAACAAGATCCTAATCTAGCAACTATGCACCCCTCCTTGTGTCAATTACTTCCTCAAGCCGGTAGACTTGTCATCGGAAGGGACGATCATTGTCGAGTCAATCCACCCGACACCTTCAGGTATAAACAAAACTAACAATCATTTTAGATCACAACAGGTGTTTACTCGTGCAGTCACTGGGTATGACCCTATTTTTGGAAACTTTGAGGAGGTAATTCAACCCTTACTTGGTTCTAAGAAATCAAGAATGGTTAAAGTAAGTAATCCTTCAAAACATTGGAAGAAAGTTACTGGCAAAATGCCTTTACCACCAAGAGGAAGTCGCAAGAGAAGGGAGAGACATCTAAGTCGCGTCATTAAAAGGCCCAGGCTTACCCCCTCGAAAGTCGCTTCTCCTACCAAAGTGACCATGAAGGAATTGAAAGCTGAGTTAGAATGCGTTTAATCTACAATCTATTCAGGAGAACTGAGCTCGAGTTTTGATTACAAGCCTCTCCGGAGTGGAGCGCCAAGCGATATTGATAATGACGGGAAACCTGTCGTGAGCTGTAATGCCCCTACCTTACCGGCGGATTTCGCCAATAATTGTAAGGAGGCACCTGCAAGAGGTAAGATTCCTCTCCCTCATGTAGCGATTTATCAGTACATCTGGGAGTTGGGCGACATGAGAAGGAAACCACGTTCTTCGTTATAGACATAGTCCCTACTTTCAATGCCTTGCTAGGCCGCGATTGGCTTCATAAAGCTGCGGCTATCCCCTCTACTTTACATAGAGAATTAATGTTGTGGCTAGATTCTGAAATTGAGATCATTAAAGCTAACGAGTATTCGTGTTGTAAGGGATTTTGCATGCAGAGACAAGCAAGTCCTTTAAAGATCTTACACTGGAACAGAGGTACGAGTTGGGCGACCCTACTATTGGTCCCCTCGAACAGCCGACTGGGAAATTCGACTACATCGTCTCCTATGGGACATCTCATCCAAAACCTGCATCTGACACAGCTATCATACCATCTGGATGGGGAGATGAGCTAGATGCTAAAGATATAGAAGAAGTCCTACAAGAAGTCAATTCGGGGTAGACTCCTAATGAAGGAAATGCAGACGACCAGAACAATCGAGAAGGAAACAGAAGCATGATCAAGGAAGAAGCAACTAAAAATCGAGAAAGCGCTATCACGGAGTTGGAGCCCGACAGACTCCTAAGGGAAGGGGTTTATGGACCATAAGAAAAAAGTGAACGAGATAGTTGCTGATGTGTTGCAGCGATTGCAAGTCTACAAGGAAAGTCACCATTGCCGTTGCGAACGATCTATGTCTTTGCTTTCAATAAATCTGGAGACTTCTAGTGCGTCTGATGCTTGTAATAAGTCAGTTTCTACTTGTTTAGGAGGAAGCGAGGTCCGGGAATCATTAATGATGCCTTGTGACCCGCTAATCAGTGTCAATTTGGGAAGCGAGACTTCTCCTAGGTCTATTTTCATAAGCTCATCTGTTAATAATGTTTTGTTTGATGCAATTCGAAAAGTACTTGAGGAATTTAAAGATTGCTTTACATGGGACTACACCAAGATGCCGGGTCTTGATTAAACACTCATTAAACATTCATTACCCATTAAAAAGGATTCTATACCAATCCAACAAGCACCCCGACGAATGACCAGGGAAGTAATACAAATAGTGTTTGAAGAGGTAAAGAAACTCTTTCGGGTAGGATATATAAAGACGTCGCATTATACAGAGTGGATTTCTAGTATTGTGCCCGCTATGAAAAAGAACGGTAAATTCAGAGTCTGTATAGACTTCAGAGATCTAAACCGAGCGACTCTAAAGGATGAATATCCTATGCTTATTGCAGATGACCTTGTGGATAAAACAGCCGGACATCAGATCATGTCTTCTACGATAAGACCACGTTTAGATGCCCCTTGGGGATCTTCGAGTGGGTCTGATGTCGTTTGGTCTAAAGAATGTCGGCGCCACCTACCAAAGGGCTATGAACGCGATATTTGATGCCTCCCTTGGGAAGACCGTGGAGGTGTATATTGATGACATAGTTGTTAATTCTACGAATGAAGATTTACATGTGGATCATCTCCGTATTGCCTTTATGAAGATGAGAAAACACCAACTTAAACTTAATCCTTTAAAATGTGCTTTTGGGGTTAAAGTGGGACATTTTTTCTAATTTTTGGTACACCAGCACGGTATAGAAGTTGATCAGAATAAAGTCAAAGCTATTCAGAATCTGATTGCTCCATGAACCAAAAGGGAATTGCAAGCCTTTTTAGGAAGGTTCAATTATCTCCGAAGGTTCATAGGCAATGAAGCGGGAAAACGGAAGTGTTTTCTACTCTTTTGAAAGGAAAAGGCAGGTACATCTGGACGACCAAACATGAAGAAGCTTTCAATGCTTTCAAGAGGTATTTGTCAAGTCCTCCAATGTTAGTGCCTCTGCAATACAGGAAACCGTTCATCTCTTTATGGCAGCCACCATGACAACCATTTGAGCTGTGTTGGCTCAAACAGATGAAAATGAACGAGAAAGAACGGCGTATTATCTTTCAAGATTGTTGTCACCAATAGAAACGAGATGTACTCCGAAGGAGAAGTTATGTCTCTCAGTATTCTATGCTGTCACAAAGCTATGGCATTATATTGGACACAGTGAAGTCTACGTTGTGTCCAAGTCCCCTGTCATTATGTATTTTTTCGAAAGCCCACTTTTGGTAGGGCGAATTAGTAAATTGAGCTTAATCCTTTCACCTTATGACCCGAGATATAGATCACAACAATCGGTTAAAGGCCAGGGGCTAGTCGATTTCTTAACTGAACATGACCCAATCTTGTCTATAGATGAGGAAGAAGTGGATGAGGATATTGGCGAGCATGGTTTGATTGTTCGTCTACGAGGAACAGAGCTGGAATATGCATCTATATAGTGACGCCCATAGGGAAGGACATTAGGCTGGCTTTCCAACTTCAAACAATTTTAACAAATAATGCCACGGAATATGAGGCACTGATAACAGTACTTAAAGAACTCGTGTCTCTATGCGCAAAGCATGCCTAGGTCATGGGAGATTCTCAACTGGAAATAAACTAGGTCAATAAAAAATGCGCTTGTTCTAAAAAGCTCCAGCCTTACCTCGAATTGGAGAAAAAATTGTTGACACAATTTGATCAACTAACATTCCAGTTCATATGGCGTGGAGACAAATAATTTAGCACAATTAGCTTATGGCAACAAAGCCACTGTCAAACAGGACAAAATCTATGAGATTTATTCGCACTTGAACCAAGTAAGAACGATAATGATTACAGACATAATGGACGAAGATAAAGACTGGAGAAAACCTCTCATAGACTTCTTGTCAGATCCCAGCCAAAAGGCCAAACAACGCATCAAAGTCCAGGCGCTGTCTTATGTCTTAATAGACGGCGTTCTCTATAAAAAGAACGTAGACGAAGTTTTGTTAAGATGCGTAGGCTTAGATGAAGCAACTCTAATAATGTTAGAAACTCATGAAGGGCTTTGTGGGTCACATCAATCTGGAGTGAATATGTGCTGGGCCATATGAAGGCACGGTTTTTATTGACCGTCAGTGATGAACAACTGTATTGAAATGACTATCAAAACTGTCAAAAACATGGTCCGACAACTCATGCTCCAGCAACAAATCTCATCCCAGTTATTAAACCTTGGCCTTTCAAAACATGGACATTAGACATAATAGGAGAAATACATCCGCATTCCAGTCGAGGAGATGCATTCAGTTTAGTAGCGACTGATTATTTAACAAAATGGGTAGAGGCGAAAGTCTACCGGAAAATAGACCATAACAAGGTAATTGAATTTTTGCGAACTTACGTCATATATAGATTTGGGGTTCCTCTGAATATTGTGGTTGACAATGGGACGGCATTCCACAATCTTAAAGTAAGAGAGTTCGCAGTAGAGTTTGGTTTTACAATTACTAATTCTACACCGTATTACCCTCAGGCGAACAAGTAGGCCGAGGCCACAAAAAAAGTAATTAAAAATAATATCCAAAAGATGATAAGATTTAACCCATGAAAGTGGCATGAAATGCTGGATGATACCCTATGGGATTTACGAGTTGCTAAACGAGAGAGCACTGGAGAATATCCATTCGCGTTAATATATGGTCACGACGCAGTTTTGCCCATTGAAGTGCGGTATAGGTCGCTTCGTGTTAGTCAACCTTGGTTGCAGGACGAGGCTATGTATGTGGCTCTAGAGGAGTTAGAGCGAAAGAGATTGGAAGTGATTGACAAGATAGAGGTACATAAGAAAGAATAGCCAGAGAAAGTGGTTCATAAACACTTTCGGGTTGGCGACTTAATTTGGAAGATGGTATTGCCTTTGAAGTCAAAAGATCAAGTCCTGGGTAAATGGTCCCCAAATTGGGAGGGACCTTACCGAGTAATTGAAGCATACTTAGCAAAAAGCTATAGGCTGTCAACCATTGAAGGAGTTAAGCAGCCATTAAAGATTAATGGGAAGTACCTGAAGCATTATAGACAAACAATTTGGGAGTCTCACAAGAAGATTCCAAAGGAACGTTTCCCAAATCTTTGGGAACAAATCATTCAAAGATAGATCCGAACAAGAGTCAATAAAACAAAAGAATCGCAGAAAAAGGAAGCATTAACGGTCAGGAATTCATACAGGGAGATACTTCTAACAAAAAACATTAAGTTTGGTTTTTTCCCACGGGAAGATATCATTCAGTATCTCAGGGTTTAGAACCCAGGCATTGAATGCGCAGCATCTACAAAGAGCATAGTCAGGACCTTTTTCCTGATCTGTTTCATGACAACTTCGTTCCTTTGACGGTGTCGATCTTGCTTGGAGGAGTCATGAGCAGTCCGATCAGCTAGCAGTGTATCAATGATAGCAAACCCGGTCCTTAAGATCTTTTTCCAAAGCAATGAGTTGGGCGAGACGAGCCTGTACTTCTAAGAGTTGGGAAGATATCTCAGCTTGCTGCTGACGAAGGAGTTGGACATCAGCTGCTGCTTCGGCTTGGAACTTCTTGATCTCCCGAATTTTAGCCTCTGCATCACTGAGTACGTCAAGATTTGCCATGTAGGCAGACCACTTAATCCATAACTGATCTTAAAAACTCAGGCAGGCTGCGAGTAGCTCGTCGGTTGCCCTGGGAGATTCTTCAATGGCCAGAACGCAAGATTGAAGGGCCTTGGATTCCTCATCAGAAAATGTATCATGTCAAAGGAGGTTGCTGATCTTATCGATGTTCATCAAGAGCTAGTCGACTTCACTAAGCTGAGGGATAGTTTCCTTTATGCTTGAAGGACCTTCCCCTGATGGATCAAGGATTTTACCAACTGACAGATTAGAGGATGAGTCAATTAGACTTACAACCGATACAGTTTCAAGGATGCTAGGATCAATATCCTTATTACCAGAAGCCTCCTGCTCAGCAACCCTGCTGAGTAACACCTTGCTAGTGTTGGTGTAGATGAGATCATCCATGCTCTCGGTGCTTGTTTCAGTCCATAGAGAGCTTTCTAAAGTCGATACACTTTGTCTTCTTGTCTTTTAATGGCGAACCCTTGTGGTTGTTGAGGATACACTTCATCTTCTAGTACTCCATTGAGAAAGGCCGACTTCACATCAAGTTAGAACACTTCAAGCTCCATTTGTGCGGCAAGTGCTAGCACACTTCGAATAGTCTCCATTCTGGCTACAGGGGTGAACGTCTCAATGAAATCAACTCCGGGCTATTGTGAGTAATCCTTTGCTACGAGATGAGCTTTGTGCTTCTGTACACTTTCATCCTCATTGAAATTTGTTTTGAATACCCATTTCAAGCCAGTTACTTCTTTTCCTTTAGAAAGGTCTACTAGGGACCAAGTATCATTCTTCTCGATAATAAACATCTCTTCTTTCATTTCATTTCTCCATTTTTCTTCTTTTGCAACCTCTTCAAAATTCTGCGGCTCCAACGTAGCAAGTGAAAAGTTAGCTTGCTCGTAAACTTCAGTTAATGAGCGATACATCCTTGGTTGTATGTCATCATCATAATCTTCATTATCTGAATTTACTCTTGAGGAACGAGCTGCTGCTGTATCAGTGAGATTTGAGGAAGGCACTACTGCTGGTGCTTCTGGATAAGAACACATTGGCGGAGTCTGAGAAGACTCGTTCTCCCACTTCCATGCTGCATTCTCAGCGAAAATAACATCTCTTGAAATAACAAGACTATTATTCTTTGGGTCAAACAAGCGATAACCTTTAGATTCCTCACTGTAACTAATAAAGATTAGCTTATTACTCTTTTCATCAAACTTCTCTTTCTTCTTCGTCAAAAGAGCATATGCAACACATCTAAATACCTTCAAGTCATTAACCACGGGTTTCCTCTTATGCCATGCTTCATAAGGCGTCCTGTTTTGAATGGCTTTTGTCGGTGATCGATTGAGAATGTAAGCTGTCGTGTTTACAGCTTCGGCCCACAATGAATTCGGAAGACCCTTGCCTTTGAGCATACTTCGAGCCATCTCAATAATAGTCCTATTCTTACTCTCAGCAACGCCATTCTGCTGAGGTGAGTACTTCATAGTAAGCTGTCGTTGTATGCCTTGCAATAATCTAGAAACGGCCTGTAAATGAATTCTCCTCCACAATCTGTCCTCAAAGTTTTTATTTGATATTCACTTTGCTTCTTTGCATTGGCTTTGAAACTCAAAAAAGTAGTGAAAGCTTCTGATTTTTTTTCAAGAAAGTATATCCATATCATACGAGTGTAATCATCAACAAATAAAAGGAAGTATCTCTTATTATCGATCGTTGGAGTTTGGGTTGGACCACAGATGTCAGCATGCTTGCAGAAAGGAAGACGATGTTGCTTCCCATACACACATCCTTCACAGACGCATGTTGCTGTTGACTGGATGTTTGGAAGTCCTATGACTATATTCATCTCTCTCAACAACGTTAGGCCCTTGTGATTCAAATGTCCATATCACAGATGCCATAACTAAGCTTTATCAATAACTTTACTCTTTAATGGAACATTCAAGAACGAATTGATCTTCAGCGAAAATAAGTTATTCGTCGTCATCTTCACTAAAACGATCATTTTCTCATTTTTTTTTCAATGATTTTACATTGACCATCAATAAAAGTAATCTTATAACATTTCTTCATCATTTGTCCCACGCTCAAGAGATTCTATGCAATGCTTGGAGAATATAGCACATCATTAATCCGCTTTTCTTCACCATTTGCTACTATCACAGCAACAATTCTCTTTCCTTCAATCTTTATCTTTTTGCTGTCTTCAAGCTCTAACAACGAGTTGTAGCTATTGTCGATCTCCACAAACTTTTCCTTATTTCCTGTCACATGATTGCTACAACCACTATCCAAAAGTCACACTTCATTCATATCTTGCATTGCAATGAAACAAGAATAGAATGCCTGCTTTGATTATTCTTATTTTGAAAAATTTACTGGATTTTGAGAGACATGTTGTTGCGGCTGCTGCTGCTGCTTATATTTAAAATAACAATCTCGTTCTAAATAATTTGAAATTCGGCATCTCTTGCACCTGAAATAGCAATCCTTTGACTCATGTCCAACTTTTCTACAAATATAGCAACTACATTATGAACATTCAGATCTACTCCAGGAATGGTCTTCTCTATTATGGAACTGGCTTGTTGTATGTACTCTACCTCTTCCTGGAGAACGGCATCCACGTCCACGACCATAAAACTCTCTACTATTGTTCACAATACGCTCATTCTCCTCCGACTTCTTTTCTGAAACATTTAACTTCATTTGAAAAGCTTGTTCAGCAGGAGTTGAGTACTTACTCTTCTTTCGTGTGCTTCAAAAGAACCCATTAGCTCATACATAGAAATTTCTCCCAGATTCTTCGTTTCTTTAATCACAGCAACAACGTGCTCAACTTCTACGGCAGGCTTCTCAACACTTTCTCTACAACCTTCTTGTTGGGAACTTCATCACCATAACACTTTATTTGATTCATGATTTCTACAAATCTCGAGAAGAAATCATTCATCGTTTCGGACTCCTTCACTTTCTCCGAGCCTTGAAATTCTTTCTTTAATATGCTCCATGCTTCTTTCAACTTCTTGAGACCATAAAGCCACGGATAAATCGTCTTACTTACGGATTATTGCAAGATCCTCAACGCAATCGCATACCTCATCACGTTTTCTTTTGCCTTCTTTTATTGTGCTCCAACACCTTCTTCTTCACTTGATGAGTCGTCATTTTCTTCAAAGCCTTCATCAACGATTCTCCACAAATCTTGTGAGAGAAGGATAGTCTCCATTTGAGAACTCCAATAATCATATTGCTCACCATCAAAAATTGGAATTTGGTTGGGCGAATAGGAAAAGAACATGCTGCTGCTGGAAGACGTAGCCATGATCTGCTGCGCTCTTATACCAAAATTTGATGGGGTTATTTGGAAAGCAGTACTTTGTTGTATCACAGGAAGGTTTTACAAAACTGTTGTGACACCGCAAAGAGTTTCTGGAAATAAGGAACAAGGAAATTTAGAGAGGATATTTTGACTAACTGTAAAGGCTTCTTTCTTTTCTTATGACCAGAATGCCTTCTTGGTCTTTCTCTTACTCTTATTTTCATCATTTGGAGATTGCTACTCCTTATATAGAGTCATAGGATAGATCACATCATACCTTTTATAAACGAACGTATTAAATTAATCAATACAAATAGCACTACATTAATCATTGAAGTTCTATGACATTCCTGTTCTTGTAATAATCTCCCCACATCTCCATAGAAATCTGATCACGTATGCTTCCCCCTTTGATACTCCCATGTTGCATCATCGACTATTAGTGGATCTTGATCACGAACAAGTTCATTGTTCAATCAACTGGATGTGCAAAATACAACAAGCTAGAACGATATTTGTCATCGTTTTATATGAATATTGAGCCTTTGATCCACTAATAATAATTGAAACCTCTTCTTTAATATTCCAAATGCTCGTTCTATAACATTTCAGAGTTAATGTTTGGATGGTTAAACAATTCTTGAGGATTTTGTGGTCCTCAATTGAATACTCCTTTAAGTGATACCTTGTTAGACCATAAGATGAGACAAACTTGATAGTCAAACCAAATCCAACGTCAACAAGATAATACTTTCCTGTAACACATAGTTTGTTGTCAACACATAATTTATATGAATTGAATTGATGAGATGACGTATTATTCACCATTGGGAGTCAACATGGGTTCTTCTCTAGTTAACACACATCTTTAAACACATGAATCTGATGTCGATCATTCCCACTTCGCCGACACGTATGAAAATTGCAAATCGAAGGAACAACATACTAGTCCATCATCTATTGCTCCTAAAAACCCTAAAATAAAAAAACATTAAATAATATTACTACACGACTAAACTAACAAATTTAATATAGTTAAACTCAGACGCGTGGCACATGCCTTAAAATACGGATAAAACCATGTACTTTGACGTATTAATTCGGATTGATCATCGAAAGTAGGTTGTTTAACTAGCTCTTCCTCCAAACTCATCACGACTTGCATAACATTGTGAAAAATAATGACTTATTGTTTCCCAGAGCGACACATGAAGAAGACAATAGATTTACTTGTAAATCTCTGGCCAAGCACGAATAAGAATATTGCTGCTTGCCCCGAAATACTTGGACGATCGTAATCCTTTAAACTTACTGTCACACTCAACTTATCACACAACATCCAAAAGCAGGTTTGATTCATCCAAAGGATTCCTTGACATCTATTATTATTTTCGATTAATTTTTCAACATTTTCTTTTCATGTTATCCTTTTGAAGCTATGAAATTCTAGGCTTCATTGAATGTAATAAAATCGTTGCTCCAACTAGATGTGACCATGTAAACACAACCAACACTTAGACTAGCCCTACGGCACATATTCAATAATACACAATCAATTCACTCTATATATCTTCATTATTGTCATTATGTGAAATATCATTTGAGATGATATTCTCGATTATACCTCCGATCCTTCATAAAACTTCCTTACGTAAGCAATAGAACAATTCTATGGCTCATAAAGTATTCCGCAATTAAACAAAACAGTGTTTGGAGTCAATTTCATATAACGTTGATTTGGGCTGAAAATATATTACTCAATTTTATAAATTGTATATAAGCTTTTGGAAATTAATTTCATATAAAATTTATATGTGATGAAAATATATGAAAAATGGTTATAAAAGTAATTTGAGATAAAATCAATTTCATCTCTCTATCCAATACCCATAAAATTTACTTCAAGATATCAATAAGAGAATGTAAGCCCAAAAAGAATGTCACATTTTTTGTTGGAATAATTTTTCATAAAAACAGGGAGGAAGAAGCTTCACATACATATGGAGGAAGAAACACCTCTTCAATCAGCCATTGCCTGGACGTAGATTGATTCCCTCTGTGTTTATTGTGCATAAGAGGTGTAGGGTGTTGTTGGGTGACGAAATATCGGAGAATCCACTGAACTAGAGTTTATATTTGGCTCATTCTAATGGAATGGGGTTTTTAAAAAGTTATACAATATTAATAATCATTTTTATTAGTTGTAAAATATTAATATTTTTTTCTAAAAGTTATAAAATCACCCACTTTTCTAAAGTGCAACTGAATTTCCCTAAATTCTATAAGTAATCAAACAATGCGCTTCAGCTTCTTCTAACTTACGCACGAGAAAACGGACAATTCCAATGAGGACATGACCACGAAAAATTCATATTTAGACTAACAACACATTGAAACAATTTTTTCATTCAACAATTGAAGTATACGTTATATGAAAATGAGACAATTCCTTTGATGTTGTTGCATATAAGGCCCTTTCATTTCAATGAATAACACTCCAAAGCAAAAGAGATACCACAGACCTAATCGAATTGTTGGACAAAATGGAGGGAGACAATAGCGAGTAACCCATCAAGAAGACCGAGGTTGTTGTCGAGGGCAATGAGGCGATGAAAGAGTCCTCGGAGCCCCGAGCTAAACCCTCGCCTTGGTACAACCGTGAGACTTAGTGACGATCGACAACTGCACCATCTAACACGAAAGATCTACGCAAAGTTGCTTGTTCCTAGTCACAACTAAAATCGAGAGAGCACTCATCGATGTCAGTGGGATATCTGGTGAGGAAGAGACACGTCGTACTGGAGGTGGTCAAGTGGTATGGCATCGTCTTCTTGTAGGGTTCTCGACTTACTTTAAGTAACACATATCGAATTGTGTGAATGGGAAGTTATGTTATGGTCACTGTACAAAATTTTAGACAGAATAATGGATAAACAAAACTTGCATTAACAACCAAAGCGTTTACAAGGAAACATGGGCTTTTACAGAGCTTACAACCATTACGAACAACAAATAAAGTTACGAACAACAAATAAAGTGACAGTCAGATCTTCGAACGGCTATGACAAATACCTCTGTCAAAGGCTTGAACGGTGGAAATGGATGCGGTTGGATGCTCGAATGGATTCAAGACGCTGTTTAAGACTCTTTTAGAACGTCGGGAAATAGAACAAAAACTGTTGGACCAATCTACCGATTTGGACTTAGTGATTGATCGTGCCTGCTTTTGACTAACTTTCAATCTTTTTGTATTTACCTTGTAACTACTGGGACATGTGCTAACTTTGCTAGTTACGCTAAATTTAAAGGATCCACCGATTCTTAGGGATTTTTAAGATCGTGGTTTAACGTGCTAACCATCCTTGTTCTTAAAAGTCTCATCTCGAATTCACATGTTAAGAGCATTTTATGTCCAAGACATCTTGATACACATCACTCTGAAGATCTCGGGACTCTCGTTCTCGAGACACTCTTCTTCTCAGGAACGAGCCCTTCCCCATAGGGTCTTGAAACTCTGAAACTCGAGATTCTCATTTTACCTTATAGTTGTATAAGTGTTAGCGCAGAATATGTTCCCCACAATACATATCGAATTTTACAGTGATTTATGATTGTCGTAAAGTAAAAGAACGTAGATTGAAAATGAAACAACACTTGAATTGAAATTTGAACAATATTAAATTACAAAGTTTGGATTCTTACAACACTTAAAGACATAACAAAAATGATCAAACGACAAAAGGATGACGACGGCTCTCCACGAGGGAGGGCGGACGAGCCACGGTTACGATTTTAATGGAATATACCTTGATGGATCGATGGTCGGATGTAGTGAAGGTGGTTATGGTTTCAGGACGCTAGTTCAGGACGCTTTCAGGATGCAGTGGAGAGGGCATAAGCTGCAGACCAACTTAGCCAAATTTGGACTAATGGAGTTGATCATGTAGCCCCCTTTAATGGAGGCCACCTTGGATGAAATAGGGACGGTGATCGGTGACCTTCGCGCAACTACGGTAGCCTCCTTTAATGGAGACTACTATGGAGTGACGGCGGCCTCCTTTAATGAAGATGATTTGTGGATCGGTGGACGGTGAAGTGTGGAAGGCGGTGAAGGGCGATTTCATGACATAATTCAGGATGCTTTTCTGGACACCTTCAGGATGCTTCGAAAGAGAGCAAAAGCTTTAGATCAATCTGCCGATTTGGACATAGTGATTGATCGTGTGTTTCTCTAAATCTTCTTAGGTCTTTTATATGTGTTTCTTGATGTGAAACGTGTGTGGTTAACAATTTTAGGATTCTGGGTGGATTTGGGATCCGAACCCACGTAGTCCCTATTTTATTGGGATTGTTGATTGCATCAGAATATATTAACTGTCTATATCAACTTGGTTTCTTTTCGAGGATGTGTTTCTTGACGCGGCATCTTGAGTTGCTCCAGTGGCTACGATTTCTTCGTCTCGAATATTTAACCACTTACTTACTCGAGTTCCATGTAATATGGGATTTGGAACATAAATTCGCTTTTGTCTGGAGTTCGAATCTCGAGTTATTTTGACAACCCACATGTGCTTTGAGGGCTTTTCCAATGGGCATGTCCTAGAAAAACCTAGGTTCATCCCAAGTCCAAAATCTTATGTAAACATTAAGTCCCCCCTTGAATTGTAATGTCCACCAATGTTTACATGGTTCGACATCACGACTCTAAACGTCTCCAATACACATCCCTTTGATGTGGCCCTTAATAGATAATCCCGAGCAACGAAGATCCGATGTGTATGATCTTGGAGAAGACAACTTTGCGCAACAGTCTTTATTTCTCCAAGACAGTGTAGAAGACGCTTCAACCAGGCTTCAGAAAATATTTTAAGATGGATTATTAGAGGTTGGTAGTTCATCTCCTGATTATGACCCGCCTCGTCTTGCATTGAGTCATTTGTTCCTTCCATCAATTTTTAAATGATGACGAAGTTCCATTCGACTACTTAATTTCTAGGTGTGATGTAATCAAAACGTCAGAAGGATTTTCTCGACCCAATTAATTGGGAGAATAGAAGGGAAATTTTTTTGTTTCCCTTCCACATAATAATGAACACCCGAAAGAAAAATTATCTAATAAGCTTCGAGAACTTGGAATTAAGGGTCTTATTAAGGCCAGGATAAGGAGATTGCTTCGCGAAAGGATTCTCCTGCCTTGCCTCTACAAGCAAGTAATGTCTTTGCCTTCTACTTTTCGTCCTCATCACATCCCTCGAAAAGCTCGAAATAAGAACCATACTAAGAAGTCAGATCACTAACTCCTAGCTACTGAGGTTTTAAATTGCCAAGGTGTGGGGAAAGGATGTTAACTGCCATAAATCGTGGGTGTCTCAAGATGTCCCTATTTCTCTTGAGTGTTAATATGCATGAATATACACATATCCACAAGTTCGGGACCACCGACGGCCGGGGGATGAAGCAGGACGTCGGCAGTCCCTCCTTGGGGGTACTAATCTTCCAACCCCTCGACAGACTCAAGCAATGCCAATTCCATTGTAATACCCCAAATAAAATCCGAAAAAAAGGAAAATAGAAATTCTCCGATCAATAGAGATTTCAGGGGATATGTCATTATCTCTTTTACATGATTTCTCCGAATTACCTTTCAAAAAAAAAGAGGATATCACCACCCCAAAAACCTATCAGACGATCCCAGCAATCAGACATTTTATTTCCTCACAGAGCCAAAGTCTCCAAGAATAAACAATCAATCATACAATCCCCACACGTAAAAAAAAAAAAATCAGAGATTCCCCTCCCCATCCCCATGAGACACAATCTCCAATCAGATAATCAGGTCTCTCCTCCCAGACGTCCCTCTCTTCCGGGACGCTCCACCCCCTCTGGAATCGGAGACAAATTCCTCCGCAGACAACCGGAGGCCAACTCCTCCCGACGTACACACAGAAACCGGAGCCAAGGACTCCTCCTCCCCAGTGCTGACGAGCCAAAGCCTCCCGACCAGCCTACCAGTCGACACCCTCCCGGCATCGTTCATCCTCCTCGGGCCACCCCGAGGCTAGGTAACCACTCGGTGAGACTTCCTCTCACTTTGCTAACTCCAGCATACTTCTACCATGTTGGATATGCTAACTATGTCGTTCCCTTTCTTTTTTTTGGCCTATCATACACACCATGGGGTGAGGAACTAGCCTTCGAAATAAGTCGTAACAGCCGAAGTTACAGACAAGGGACAACCGGCGCGCCACCCTCATCCGGTATTAGATCCCGATGAAAAAAAGGTCGTAATGATTTAAACTCTTCTCTAAACGTATTTTCATATGTCTCTTAGACCTCAAAGCTTTCAAAGTAGCTTTGGGGGTCGATTTTACGTTTATTTGTGGCACGGAAGTGTCGGGACATCTCCCGGCCTTGTATTTCAATTGTTTTCTGCGAGAATGCCTCCAAAAGATGGTTTTTTCGAAGAGGTTACGGACGTTTTCGAACCTCGAACCCAAAAGGTCAAATGATCTTCAATGAGTATTGATCTTGAGGATATTTTTGTTTTAATTTTTTGTTGATCGAGGATCGAGTTATCTACCCCGAAACGGCCGCCACTTTCACCGGCCGCAACAGGACAGCATGTTGCATTGTCGTTTCCGGGGATGTTCCGAGAGATCTAACCGTTGGAGCTTGCTCAAATTTTTCAGAGATAAACTAGACTTCAAAACGGTTCTAAAAATATATATATGAACCGTTGAAGTTTCTAGCATAATATGAAACAATCTCGTGAACAAACTGTATACTGAGTAAAGTCTGCTGAATGTTGTAATCCTGTTCTTTATGTAATAAAAGCATATCCCACCATTGGATCATCGCCAAATTTTGTAAATGTGTTCTTCATTTCATCCTGATGACTTTGACATATTATTCACATTTTTGCGTTTTGAGGATGTAAAGTTTTTTATTTTTCTTCTCTGAACTTTACCCAGCCGAAGTCAGACAGAGTCTACAAAATGGTCTGATCTCTTACACCTGTATATCTTGTAATCCAACCGTTGGATCCATATGAAATTTTTCACACACATTCCTCATAGTTTTACCTTTCTGTGAAGTCATTTTGCACTCTGATCGGACTTTCGAGGACCAAGATATGATAGGAACTACACCGTCTATGCAAACTGTTCTACTTTTCCGGACAGCCACCTTTGTTCCTTGATCTTGAGATATTGCATCTTTAGATTTTCATAAAATTTTACATGCATACTCGTCATTAACTTTTGGATCTTTTGGTTTAAATTTCGATTAAATTGGATAATCCTAGCCAAAGTTATAATCAGACGATCTCGCATAACTTACACTCTATTTTTTTGTTTATGCATGTACAATGAACGCGTAAATTTCGAAGGCCCAGCCGGAACCTCTCTCGAAGGTGCATGTATCAGACGTGTGAATCTTTCCGCGTTTAAAACCGTGATGTCAAGACCATCAAGTGGCTCCCACCACATGAGATAAAAAGGGGAGGTGCGGGCCTCCCCGAAAAGATACAAAATCCAATTGTAACGGACTGTGGGCCCAAGTGTATAGGCCCGCAGTCACCATCCTTCCCCGCTCCATTTGATCTCAATAATTGTCTGTGCTTGGTCATATGCCTTAAGCTCATAGGCTTATTGTCACATGTTGCTTGCCAAACACACATGAGTTTGGGCCCAAAATGTCCGTAAAACATTGACATGAGTCCGGAGTCATGCCCCGATCGGGTCCAACACCCGTTAACAAAGAACAAACTTTTGGAGCAAACGCCACCTTTTCGCATGTTTAGATGTAAGAGTTAGTGACAGGAATCCCCGAATCTACTCTGGTTTTCCGACTTAAACCAAGCTTTTAAAATTAAGTTGGTGGCGACTTCGTATAGTTTACCTAGGTTAAACAACAACAACATTTTTTACGGAGCCATTTTGGATGAGGAACGGACGACACGAGCCGCTCTCGATTTCTCCCGAAAGTTCCTTCTTCGGATCATGCTCCGCCTTTCGCCCGCCGCCTCTTAGGAAAACAGAGACGATCAGCGAGGGCCCGAGCAGGCCCAGTTAGGAATCCAGGGAGGGATTACCCAATTCCCTTCCGCAGCGTCCGACGCTCGAGTCGTGACTCGTCATTCGAACCGCCATGCGCGTGCTAGGCCAGAAGGCGTGCGTACATCCATCATCTTCCTTATTCTCTTCTGGTCATGCGGATAGGTTGTGCATCTGAATCGAGCGTGTGTAGCCCAAGATATAGTTAAAATACAGAGCACGCCATTTTCGTACTCGAGTTGAAAAGTCGTTTCAGTCGACTGAGCATAACTTTTGCCACAAAGCCTCAATTTGCTCGAAATTAATTGGGGCAGTTCCCTCTCTAACTCTTCTACAATTTTTATGATTTGAGTATTCTCATTTGAGATAATCTAGTTCGAGTTTGGATAGGTCGAAATCGAAACTCCTCTGTTCTCGATATCAGGTATCGAGATCACTAACACTCTTCCAGTATTTTCATCATAACTTTGGCTACAGAGATCGGATTAACTCGAGATTACTTGGGCTAGTTTCCTTTCTGGCTCTTCTACAAGTTTGATGGTTTGAGATTTTCATTCGAGGTTATCCTGGACGTGTTCTGGCTGGTCGAAGTTGCAGCTATTTTGATCTCGAGTTTAGAAAACTAATTCGGTACATTGAGCATATCTTTTGATTCAGAGATCATATTAACCCGAGACAAGTTGGGTTGATCTCCTTTTTGCACAACCTATAATTTTTATTTTTTACACTTTTCAATTAGAGGTTGTCTCATATGCGTTTTGGCCAAATAAATTTGCAACTGTTCTGATCTCAATATTAATCTCGAGATCATAATACTCATTCGGTATTTTGATCATAACGTTTGCTAGAAAAGTTAGATTAACTCGAGAAAAGTTGAATTAGTTCATTTTCTTCTCGATCTACAACATTTATGTTTTGTAATGTTTGATCTAAGGTCGCCTTGGACGCATTTTGCCCTGTCCAAAGTCGAGAAACAGAATTCAAGGGTCCCGATCTCGAGATCAGACATTGCTTTGGTTTTTTTGCCATAACTTTACAAGTTTTTCTCGATTACTATCTTTGAATACTCTTTCTTGAGAACCTTTTGAGACTTATTTCAAGAAGATATTCGTGCCACTCCTTGCATTCTCTATCGTGAAATTAAAACACGAAAAAGTAAACCTAAATTTGTGTGTCAACATTTAGTCCCTCCCTTTTGTAGTGATTTCATCAATTTCTCGAGATGCTAGGTCTGGTTGTATTAGAAATAAACAAGTAAATATAGAGACAAGATGTTTCTTTCACCTAGAGTTTTTTTCAGGAGAAGACACGTTTGTCTTTTTTCCCCAAACTTTGCTTCTCAAATTGTGAAGCTCATCCATCTCTCTCTCAAATGGAATGCATTTCTCTCTCGAGAAGACTCATTGTTCTTCTTCCAGGTAACATTTCTCTTGTCTTCTTGAGAAGGCACATTTGCCTATTTCCTTCTTGAGAACCACAATTGTCTTTTTGTCCTTCTTCTCTTTCCTTTTCTTCCTTCTTTTTGTTAATACCAACACGCTTTTGTCCTAATCTCTCGTACCTTTCTTGAGATATATATTTTTTACAAAAGATTTCGAATAGAGAAAAATCTCTCCTTTCTTCATTTTGTCGTTTTTCTTTTAAATCATCAATTATGACAATTCTTCTTCTTTTTAATTCAAACCACTCTTCTCGATTTTGAATCAACCCCCTCTCGACTTTATTCTTAACTTATGTTTTCTTTTATACTGTTTGGGTGGGCCAAATCAATCACGTTTCCATTAAATTTTTTGCACGTCTCTATTATGGATATACCCTTGAATGCCCCTCGATTGTTTTGATTTCCTCGATATTCCAATGGGATAATCACAAAGTGGTACTTCATTCATATGTATCTCGAAGATATCATCCATTACGATCCCATCACTCATCGGAAATCCCTTAGTTCCAATTTCTTGTACATTAATACTTAGAATGTCTATTTGACTCGACAATGAGTACATATCAAACTTTTTTCATCATGTCTATGATGTGATGGAGTATCTTGCAGAAATATCATTTCTTCATCCTTGTAAACTTCTGTAGGAGTTTCGCTCTCAAGGGAAGTATAGTCTTGGTCAGGAAGTGATACAATAGATTCAGCCACATCCTGTTTTATTATAACTGAGTTTCTCATACATTCATTTTCGCTCTGACAGGATTTCTCTTGGAATTTCTTCTCCTTAACTCCATAGACTTATCCATGAGTTTGGGTTTTGCCTCGTCAAAATTTCCATTAAGCGCGTCTATCATTTTCTTGTACCATTCTGACATATCTCTTCTTAATTCCCCTACAATGTTGTCATCTCCCATAAATGTTTTCTCTATATGGGAATGATTACTCTTATCAGATCTAGCGCATCTATAATTTCTTTGTACCATTCTGACATATCTCTCCTTAATTCCCCTACAATGTCATCAGATCGGGAATAAGTGGACCAAGGGTATTGAGACCCCACAGAATATTGAGGTCCCACAAGCATATTATGGATATGCCTGTCGTTTTCGCCCTGATTTTCACTTGTCCCCTATGTTTTGTCGGAGGCTATTTCTTCAGGAAAATTTTCGCTTCTAGTGCGCAACATCTTTCTCAAAAGGTTTTAAGGATTCTTAACAATTCAACTCCCACTGTGGTCGTCAAAAACATGTTGGCGCGGAATTTGTTCCCCTCAACACTTATCGAGTTTTAAAGTGATTTGTGGTCATCGTAATGTAAAAGAACGCATATTGAAAATGAAACAACACTTGAATCAAAATTTGAACAATAGTGAATTACAAAGTTTGGATTCTTACAGCACTTACAGACATAACGAAAAGGATCAAACGACAAAAGGATGGCGACGGCTCTTCACGACGGAGGGCGGACGAGTGGCTGCTACGGCAGACTCCTTTAATGGAGTCTACCTTAGTTGATCGGTGGTCGGATGTAGTGAAGATGGTGATGGTTTCAGGATGCTGGTTTAGGACGCTTTCAGGACGCAGTGGAGAGAGCAAAAGCTGCAGACCAACTTATCCAAATTTGGACTTGTGGAGTTAATCGTGTAGCCCCCTTTAATGGAGGCCACCTTGGATGAAATGGGACGGTGATCGGTCGACCTCCGCGGCAAGTATGACAGCCTCCTTTAATGGAGACTACTGTGGGGTGATGGAGGGCTCCTTTAACGGAGATGATTTGTGGATTGGTGGACGGTGAAGTGTGGAAGATGGTGAAGGGCGATTTCAGGACATGGTTTAGGATGCTTTTCTGGACACCTTCAGGACGCTGGAAAAGAGAGGAAAAACTTTAGATCAATCTGCCGATATGACTTAGTGATTAATCGTATGTTTGTCCAAATCTTCTTAGGTCTTTATATTGTTTCTTTATGAGAAACGTGAGTGGTTAACATTCTTAGGATTCGTGGGTGTATTTGTGGGATCCGAACCCACGTAGTTCCTATTTTTGGGATTAATAATTTGGCAAAATATACGTTTATGGCCTCAACTTTGAGTCAACTTTCTGTTTTGTCATTAACTTAGTTTGTTATATAATTTTGTCACCAACTTTTATTTTTATTTTTATTTTGGCCAATCATGAATTTCTTTTAGTGAAAGCCAAACAAGGCCTTAATATAGTCTGACCCGTGTCTTATAATAGTTGAGTTTCGACCTCTCATTCGTTCGTCACATAATCTACTTTATCCGTAGTAGTCACCTCCTAATAGAACATCATCCGACATTCATCGATTTTTCATATTTTTTGACAACATCAGCAACTATCGTTAACTTCTGCTTCCAATTCACTTGATTTGTCCATCAAAATTTTATAAAAAAATACAAATGAAAGGTTTCAATATTATTTCCTATTTTTTGAAATTTTTTTCCCTTTTTAGTCGATAAATGAAAATTGTCTATTAAGGTCTGTTTGACTTACGCACGATAAAATTCAAGATTGGCCAAAATCAAAATAAAAACAAAAGTTGGGGACAAAATTATATAACAAACTAAGTTAATGACAAAACAGAAAGTTGGCTCAAATTTCATGCCATAAATTGATATTTTGCCTATTAATTTTATTAGAATATCTTAACTGCCCATATCAACTTGGTTTCTTTTCGAATATGTGTTTCTTGACGCAACATCTCGAGTTGCTCCAGTAGTTACGATTTCTCCGTCTCGAGTGTTTAACCACTTACTTGAGTTCCATGTAACATGGAATTTTGAACATAAATTCGCTTTTATCTCGAGTTGGAAGCACAAGTTACTTTGACAATCCACATATGCTTTGAGGGCTTTTCCAATGAGTATGTCCGACTTAGGTTCAACCCAAGTCCAAAATCATGTGTAGACAATAAGTAGGTCTTTTTCTTATTCCATGACGAATGGGCCTCCTTCTAGAACCTTTCAGACCCAGTATTCTTTTAAAGCTGTCAATTATTTTAAAGCTGTCAAAGGGTCTCATAGTTTAAATAGGTTTGAACCCATAAACCGATCGCTAGTAACTGAATTAATCTCGGATATTTCCATGTGTCAACAGATTTTAGGATGTTCCACAAGTTCCTCACCCCCATCCTTCCCTTGTTCACTCAACTTCAATCCTCCCAACCGGACGGTGACAGCAAAGGTGCGATCTTGGGATTCCTCCCGGCATCATGTTTGTTGGAGACCCGGACAGTGGTTCAAAATTTCAGGGCTGTCCGAATTTTTGTGCTGTGCTGGGCTGGGCTGGGCCTCTTACCCGTTTCGGAGGATAATCATACGAAGCCTTAAAACGTCACTAATGATGCGTGCGACAGAGAAGTTTGGACCGTCGTAGCCGTGCGCTGTTGACCAACCGGATTACCAAAGGCTTTTTCATTCCCCAGAAAAGGGAATTGCCACCCACCCCGTCGTTTCGTTTTAACCCCCAGTCCCTTTGCCCCCTTCCCTCCTCCGCCCTAAGAATACCGACCCCATGGCGCTGCAGTTGTGGGACACCCTAAAGGAAGCCATTCAGGCCTACACCGGCCTATCCCCACCCACCTTCTTCACCCTCCTCGCCCTTGGCCTCGCCGTCTACTACGTCGTGTCTGGTCTCTTCGGTTCCTCCGATGATCACCGCGCTAGGGCCAGGGAGTTCCCCCAGGAGAAGGTGGATCCCCTTCCCCCTCCTGTCCAATTGGGTGAGATCACTGAGGAGGAGCTCAGCCAATACGACGGGAAAGACCCCAAGAAGCCCCTCCTCATGGCCATCAAGGGTCAGATCTACGACGTTTCCCAGAGCAGGTGGGGAGAAGTAGCTACCGTCCTGTCGAAACAGTTTGAATTTTTATGGTGTCGGTTGGTGGGAGGGGGGGATTACACGGTCAACGCTGATTTTTTATGCTCTTTGACAGGTTTTGACTTCGGATTGAAAGCTGTGGTATGGGCTAGTGTTTTTTGTTTGCTTGTGTGACGATGTTATCTTTCCGTAATATAAGCTGGTCTCTGGTTGAGTGCGAAGGTCGGAGCAATTGCTCTGGTTCAGAATAGGGGTGGAGTGGAGAGGATGTGACTGTGAGTGTCTGTTGCGTGGAACTGCTTGTGGATTTCCATCATGGGTGGCATAAGCCGATCCTCTTGCAAAACCTGTAATCGATAGGTCATTGAAACTTCAGTTAGGCTTTGGTTGATTGTGTTATATACATATCTCTCTTTTTTTATCTACCAGGTGTTCCATAACATAGTGAAGCTGGTTTTGCAATTGGGTTGGTTTTGATGCCCTGATGCTAAAATCAGATTGCCTGAGCTTGTTTCTATCTGATTCATGGAATATCTTTTCAAGTGTCTCAGTGATGTGAGCTTAGTTTGGGTTGGTAGTTCTGCTTCCCCCAACTGGTTTGTCTTTGTTCCTTTCTCTGGTGTCCAGATGAATGAATATTTGATTCTTTGATTTAGTATAGTTTGTTCCTCTCTTTCATTATTCATGCAGTCCTCATTTTTTGGAAAACAAAAGACAAAATGAAATGAAAATATCTTGTCTTGCCATCTGTATGAGTTAACGAGATTAATGGGTGACTAGTAAGTAGGTTGACGTCTCCCACATCTGGATGGACAATCAGGCAAAGCTTACTTCTCTCAGCTTGTTCATTGAACATTTACACACCCATTCTCATGTATTGCAGAATGTTTTATGGACCCGGGGGTCCATACGCATTATTTGCTGGAAAGGATGCAAGCAGAGCTCTTGCAAAGATGTCCTTCGAAGAGAAGGATCTGACTGGGGATATATCTGGCCTTGGCCCATTTGAGCTTGATGCACTGCAAGACTGGGAGTACAAGTTCATGAGCAAGTATGTCAAGGTCGGTACCATCAAGAAGCTGGTTCCAGTGACAGAGGGCTCTTCCAGTTCCAGTGAAGCAGTGGAAACAACTGAAAGAGATGTCCAGGTTCCAGCTGAGAATGGGCCAACTTCAGAGATCCCAGATCTTAAGACTGAGTAGACTCGTTCTGCTGCTAAAGCCGACGAATGATGATACAGTCCTGCTGAACATCGCGGCAGAATACTTGTCCGGCACAATGAACTTCCAGGGTTTGATAATAATGGAATACTTGCCCATGTACTCAAATGAGCAATACTTCTGCAGCAATGTGTTGAAATCTGGTCCTCGCGAATAATTTTATTTTTATGTAATAGTTTCATAAATTGTCAAGCTTTTGCTCTTCGAGCTCCTCCATAGTGATGTTAAGTCAGAGGATTACAGTAGACTGGAAACATTTTGTTCTGCCGCAACTTGAATCAACAACTGCCCTTCCATTTTTCATGGCGTGGATGTTGTTGGTTGAATTTGTCAAGCACAAGATGGTAGTCATACGTTCTAAGAGATCGCTTTCTGTCTTGCTGGCGTTGCTTGAAACAAGGATGATGTATCTTATCAAGATGGCTCGTTGTAGCATTTATATCTGGGTAAAATGCAGACATAACTGGCAAGCGTCTCTCAACCATCTGAAATAGGGCAACATGGGGAGTCCACATTAATGTCAACATGCCACTCAAAAGTTTTCGTTGGCATGGTACTGCAAGAGGGAGTGCTCAAGTAATTGCAATATGCATAACGCAATAAACAAATGATTGACATTGCAGGACGCTTCACCGAACAGTGTCATGCGTGAACAATTCATTCTCACCACCTAACATGCAATAAAATTTTCAGTTGCCTTGCTCCTTCGGATTTCTCAGCTTCCCCAAACTGCAGGACCATGTATTGCCTTTTCTTCTTCTAAGGTGACCGACAATGATTCATTTCCTTTGGCTTTCCCCTGATAAATGTTCTTTTAATTGTAGCATCGTCCTTCAGCCATGTAGGACATTTGATGCGATGCCTCACCCTGCATTTTACCTCCGATAAACACAGGCAATATGAAGTGAAGCCTCACTCTTCAGTTCCACTTTCAAATTCCAAGAGCCACTTAAAAAGCTTGGGGAGTCATGAGACATGGTACTGTTGCGCTTCTTTCCTTTCTGCTATTCATCGTGATGTTAGGCATGGCTCCCTTCTGCAGTTCCAGACACCCTCCACGGATGGAAAATCTTGATGAGGTCCCCACAACAGGTGTATCTAAGGTTCCGTTGTCAGAAAATTTTCATTCTGCTCCTATGTCTCACCTCTTGGCAAGGAGGACGGTCGACCATGATCGAGTATATGGTGCTTCAGATCAGCTTGTTCCAACGGGGCCGAACCCACTTCACAACTAGCACTCTTTCCAGGGGTCAAGTCAATCTCCCATCCCCACAGCAAACGAAGAAGCTTTTCTGGTTCTTCAATGGAACAAGGAGGAGAGTTTTCACTCTTTCCTCGTTTTTTGAGGAACCATTACGACGGCTTCTGTTTTGTTTAGCAGTGAAGTGTAGTGCTGCACATTCCGGTACATCTATGTTTCTTCAGTCCAAGCCTTACATGCAGATTCCGCCAAACACTGGCTTAAATCTTGTAATCTGATTTCCCAGCAGGGATGTCAAAAATCTTTCGGAGTGCATTCCTAATGTGCTCAGATTCTTGCTGTCCATCCAAATCCTAAGCAGAATCACCCTCATAATTTCTTGTATGAACTGTTAATCAAGTCTCTGGGGATCAAGGTTATCTACTAATTCTGAAAAATCGCAGGTAGAAGCCCCATTTCATGGGTGCTGCCAATGTTCTTGGGATGCTTCCTTGGAAGAATGGCATCTTTCTCAAAAGTCAACCACTGGCATATAAGTCCAAGTACACTTTAGAATTTTCAATTTCCTGTAGATCAGGGATATCTAAAATATACGCAAAAAGAAGTCATAACAAAAAGAAAGATGATGTTTGAACGACCCACTCAGGCGATGCATGTCAGTCACTGCAACATTGGGATGCATTTCCAAGCATGATTCTTGACGATAAACAGTATCAGATATTGACCTTATCCTGACACTAATTGGGTTACCTTTCATCATTTTCATTAGAAAAATGAAGCTTAATCCGGGAGACCTCATTTAAGGGCTGTTGTGAATATTTTAACAAATTGGAAGCCGATCAACAGAACAGTTCCATTTTGTTTATATTTTTCTTTTTCATGTAAATTTCAGTTCTCTTGTGGTTCAATTCATGTGGTCACACTTCTATATTCAGATAAAATAAAGCTGATCAATAGCAGTCTAGTTCCTGCTCTTGCCTGGACCATCAATCCAAAAGTCACATAGGACAAACGCACGGCAGTAGAAAAAATGCGACCAGAAAAAACCGGGGTCACTAAGGTGGCCATAAACGGGGCGACTCTGTTGGTTGGCCTTGCGTCTAGAGGGGCAACTCCTGAGACACAAAATGGCGAGCAATGAATATCGGGGCATTGGATTTGCTGCTGCACCAAGACGGCGGAAAACAATGCCGGGCATCATGATTCATCAACCTCCCTCCCCTTTTCAAAGTCAAAACTGTGGCATGGCACAAACATGACATAAGGGTTGTAAGAAAAAACAAAAAACCACAAACTATGGTTGGTAAGGAATTGTCATCTGCATTATATATACGAAGCACTAGTCCCTATACGACCTTAGGCCTATTCACCACCTCTTTTATTGATCGGAATTCCTTTCCCTTCCAAAAGTCTCCTCCTGCCAAACTACAACTACAATCGATCAGCCTTCTTTGCCATGAGAACAAGGTCCACGACCTTTTTCAAGGCGACCGTCCTGTTTCTGGTGTTGGTGCTGTCGGAGGTCGGGAGTTGCCATCCTGCCAGCGAAGGCGTGGACTACGAGATGAAGCAACGGCTACGGTCCAGGTACTTCCCCGGATCCTCTCAAGGCTCGTCCTCCGTTCCAGGATCTGTGGAAACAAAGGTGGGGCCGATGCATGTCGTGTCGAGACGACTTGTCCCGTGCGGGCCGAATCCGCTCCATAATCGATAGGAAGGTCGTAGTACACTATGTTGTTTTGTAGGCCGAGTATACTAATTAAGACCGGCGTGGAATAGGCTATCGTGTGTACACATCGAAATTCCAGATACAGTCTTTTCATGTGTTGCATTCGGTAATATGAGACAGGTTGTTCATGAATCATCCAATTCCATCGCAGAAACAGAGGAGATCGATTAAGGAACAAGCAACCTCTCAGACAAAGTTAATGGATCAGAAACCAAATAAGGCCCAATTACGAACACTGAAATCGAAGCCCAACTCCATAACCAGCAAGATGTCGCCCCCTCAAATTCACTCCTTTTTAATCCAAGGACAACCGACAAAACTGTGTCCGTGTACGATGAGGATGAGGACGAGGCTTCTGTCCGCCATCATCCGACGGCCAGGAAAAACAATGATGAAGTGGGACACGCCTCCGATACACAAAAAGCGATCATGGTCCGGTTAGTCATAACAATCAAGGGAAGCCAGAATTGGGGGTGTTCTACTGCTTTCTTTTGGATTTGGGAACACGGGGGTGAAGGAAAGCATCGGCCAAACAGTGTTACAAAAACTAAAAGGAGGAAAAGGAGTTTTATTTCCTTGGCAAGAACACGTGGCGAGTTGAGTGGACCCCTTTTTGTTGTTCCCACCTCTCCGCTCCTCCTCCTCCTACTACTGCTGCTACTTTTACACGCGCTGAGAGTCCTCTCGTTCCTTTTCTTTTGTGCTTTTTTTTTTCTATTTTCTTGACTCGCCCACTTTACTCCTGCTCATTCCGGAACCGAAAGGTTGCGTCTTTGTCTCTGCTTTCGCTCCCTGACCCTCGTGGGTGATCCAAGGGGGGTGATTGAATGGAGGGTGGTAATTCCGACGACTGGCTGCCTCCTGGGTGGAGGATGGAAATCAAGCTGAGGAAATTCGGGAGGAAAGATAAGGTACTATTTTTTTTTTTATTTAGGAAAAATGAAGAGATGGTTTTTATTCTGGATTCTCATCCCATTTTTGTAATCTTGGGTTTCTGGGTCTTTTTTTTTTTGTGGGTTTGGCTCTAGTGGGTTTTCCTTCCTTTTTGATTGGGGGCGAGGGTGGAGACATTACTTGGATCTCTGCGTGGTTTCAGTATCTGCTGAGTGCCTGAGGTTTAGAGTGGTTTTGTTCTGCTGAATCCGGTGACTGCATGTCAGCTAGATTGGGTATTGATGAGTTCCTAAAGTCGCAATTCTCGACGAATTACTTTGGGAATGCTTGCTTGGATGTTTGTCCTATATAAGCCTTTCGCTTCACTGGGCTTTTTGCGACTCAGTGACAGGTTTCCCAGGAAAATTCTATGGGTTTCATTACATTCGTCTTAAGGAGCGATTGGCAGATCCTAAAATCTTGGTTAGACTAGCTATGTTTCTGTTACTGAAGTTAAGGATTTGAAAAGCATCGTATCTGTGGCCACGAGTGTTCTGTTGTAGGTTATTGCTGAAATCTCAAAGATAATCGGTATCATAGAATTTCAAATGGCATTCATTTCTTCTCATATTCCAGATTATCATTACTTTGCACGCTTGTATGCAGCATTACTATGCTCCTTCTGGACAGAAACTCTACTCAAAGTTGGAGGTATTACGCCACTTGAAGAATAATTTACTGACAGATAGTCCTCTGTTGGAAGAGGGAAAAGATGGGTGTGGTGGTTCCCCTCAAACTGGAAAAACTGAACAAGTTAGCTTGCACCGGGGTGCCACTGATGCATGTAATAATGGAGATAGCTGTTCTCCGGCATCTGTAGAAAAGGGAAAAATCAGCCCTGATATCTCGACATATTTTTCTTGCAATAGTATGGACAGCAGTTCTCTTGTCTGGGGCGAGGACAATCAAGTAATTGAGCAACATGTAGAGATCCATGATGATGAGGCTCCAAACGTTGATTGTATTCTTCCCCAAGATGGAAAATTCGACGTTAATGAGGCTGCAATCACAATTTCTGGGGAGAGTCAAGCAAGCAAGCTCCTAGGTGAAAAAAACTGTATTCTCCATCCGTCCATCGGAAACTATTGTGCCAAGAATCTGGAAGAAGACTCCGCTTCCAAGGAGGCATGGACATTAACTGATATCCAATCTTTGGTGGGTGAAACTGGAAGAGTGGATCAAAGCAGTTCTCCTGTCTTTAGCCAGAAGAAAAATTCCAGGCATCAAAATCATGCAAGGACAAATGTTAGTGAGCATTCGTGGTTGCCCTGAGATTGGATTTATTTATACTGGCTGTTTTTGGTGCTCCTCTAATTTCGCTTCCTTTGCAATTCAAGCAATGTAGGTTGTAGTCGAAAAATGTGTTGCTGAAGGATTGCCGATGGGATGGACCAAGGAAATAAAAGTGACAAAGAAGAATGGGAATGTCAGGAGGGATCCGGTAATGGAGGCGCCTCTTCCTCTTCTCTTCTGAGCGCTTCTCTTAATCGTGTCGGTGGGGACAATCGTATCATGGGACCCAGATGATTAGAGTTTTGTTTGGATGTTCGGATTTGTTTTCCTTCCTTTATTGGTCTTCTCTGGAAACAGAATGCCACCATGAGATAATTTTATGGAAATAGGATTTTTTGTTGGATTACCTGTTACTGATGTTATTTATTTTCTGCAGTATTACACAGATCCCACGAGTGGATATGTATTTCGTTCAATGAAGGATGTTCTTCGCTATCTTAATACTGGAGATATTGGGAGGCTTGCATTTAAGCCGAAGGACAAAAGTAGCAGTGAGTTAGAGTTGGAAGATGGGGAAACACCTGTAAAAGAACGTGGAGCCGCTGGTTTGGTGCGCCATGGTTATGGATACATCATAATTTTGCACTGTGGTTTTTCTTCACTATGGTTATTGATATCTTTAGTAGTTTATGATTAGATTATTCTTGTTTTTGTCATTCTCTATGCTGGAAAAATTGTTTCTTGTGGACTATCATTCTGATGCAGTTTTGAACCTATATCCCTTTGTTACTTTCACTCTAATGGGTGACAATGCTCTTGCTTCTTCTGACAGTCACCCCTAACAGAGAAGCAGAAATTGGCCACTCCAGATAACAAGGAGGGCATGGAAGATTTGCCTGAAAAGGTTGTGGTTATGCCATCGTCTTGCCAGAGGGAAGAACTGTCTGTCCCTGAATGTGCTCCTCATAAAAGTAAGGTTTTGATTACCTATTTTCTGTCAATGATGCGACACTTTCCACTGTTTTTCTTTTTCGTCCTTTTGAGATTTCAGTACCATTTATATGCTCCAGGCAAAGGGTCTAGCTCAAATTTATCTGAAGATGTTCATCTGCAGCATAGGGAAAGAAAGAATGATTGCTCACCAAAGGATTTTTTGTCTGTTCCAGAAGCAAAAGTCATTTCTGAGGAGCCCTTGCATAAGAAACTACGACAGAATGGTGAATGTGATGCATGCGCTCCTGAAGTTGCTCAGTATGAAACAACCCCAGTAGAAGGAAAAAGCAAAGACTGTGAACCATGCCCTCAAAACATTACCCATTTCGAAGATATCCCAGAGCAGAGTTTACCTTCTGCTGAAGAAAAAAAAGATCCTACTCCCAAGTCTAATGTCAAGAGGAAAGCTACTAGTAAACCAAGGAAGATCAAAGAGATTAACACGCCTCGTCGAATTTCAAGTCGCCTGGCTGGTATTGCAGTCGACCCTACAGTGGAAATTCCCAGTCGAGCGAGTCGGGGCAATGCTAAGCATATCCAGGAAGCACACAGTCAAATGAAAACAGAAATGCCAAACAGAGAGGTGCTCAGAGTAGCTTCAAATCACACCTCTAATGACAAAGATAATCTGGAAAGGAACAGTCATTTGATTGGTGTGGCCACTCATAATGGGGATAATGGAAGTACGGAGAACAAGATGGCTGAGAAGTGTGTGTTACCATTCGAGTTACCATCGCCAGAAATATTGCAAGATCCTTGCATTGAATTTGCCATCAAAACCCTCACTGGAATGATAGACTTCAGTAATTTAGACGATGCATTTCAACCCCGCAATGGCATGAGTACTAAAAGTGTGGATTGCACCAAGGCAAACTCAGAGACTGAGAAGCATGTTAGTCAGAAGCAGGGAGTGGGAACTGTTCTGTCCCAGAAGACGCCAATTGTACAAGAAGAACCTGCCCCCAAACCCATCACTGATGAAACTACTGCCAATATGCCGTCCTCATCCGCATTGGAAAGCTCCTGGTCTGATCCGTGCATTGAATTTGCAATAAAAACTCTTACTGGTGCGATCCCAGTGGACTATGGCCCTGGCATGCAGGGCATCTTCCGGCATGAGATGCACCCCCCGCAAATCCCAGGAAGTGGCAATGGACCGGTTCCAAACAGTGTAGGCCCTGATAACTTTGGCAGAACTGATCTGCCGTGGCAGCAAAACAATGCCTCTGCAGAGAACCCAATGAACAGGGGTCGTGATGGATTGATTCCACCTGAAAACAGGAATATGCTGAAGTCCGGCATAAGCATAGGACACCGACAACACTCGGACAGGGGGGCCAACCAATGTAGGAGATAGCCTAGCCCAGTGATCACATGACTTAACTCTGTACATGTTTTAGAAAAATCTGAGGCCCCATCTGGTAGCTTGTGTTGTCGCAAAAATTGTGATGTTCTCATCGTCCTGTAAACCCGGATGGGGGAATTTGATAGCCCCATCATGTTTTCATCGGTTTCTCTGATTACTCATAAATCGCTTTACCAGTTGGTATCAACTTCATCCCGACCGACCAAAAAAAAAACAAAAAAAGAAATTGGAAAACATCCTCAGGACTCTGCTCTAAGTGATCATCCCACGATAACAAAAGAGGGAACTCAACCGACTGGATAGCAAATCACTGTCTCCCTCTCAACACCAAGAATCCATTCAAGAGTGGGATTCTTGTTCTTCCGGGGACGCGGGGGATCTTTTGGTGTCCTTCCCCGGAAACAAATATTTGTCCCGGTATTTATCCCGAGATTCAAATGTCTGAAGACTCATCGTGTCCGCAGATATTTGTGTCCTTTTTGTTACGCTTTCTTATGTACTTTTTAGTGTATCTTTTTCACTTTCTCATCTTCTCAATTCTTTCCTTCTTTTTTGCCCCGGAGTTCCTGAAATATTCTGAAACCATACTATTCCTATCCCCTTTTTCTTTCTTTGCAAAAGGAATTCCATGGGAAAGATACTTGAAATATACAGCTTGGTTGCTTTCTTGAAGAGGATTGTAGAAAAAAATTACAAAATATTATTCATGTTTTTTAAATTACCTGAATATTGTCCATTGTTTTTAATTTTGAATTTATAAAAAAATTCGTTATTTAAGACGACTTTGACTAAAGTGGGCAAAATCGTTACATGCGACTTGAGACAACGACTTTTTTTAAACGACGTGAATTAATTTAAAGCGAAACATAAAATTTCTCTAAGTCTTCCAAAGTTACTGTTTGGGACAACGAACCGCTTTTTTTCCTAACTATCCATACAGAGGTACAAACCTCCATCGGAGTGACATTATGAAATAACAGCACTCTAAAAGCTAAGTTTATCCAACAAGGAAAAACGGCCTTTATGCCTACCTCACCGGCCTCTCTATATAACTCAGGAGATCTCTCCACATGCCATTCGCCCAAGCACAAGAAACCACGATGTTGGAAGACTCCAGTATTCGTTCGCACGATGTTGGAAGACTCCAGTATTCGTTCGCACGATGTTGGAAGACTCCAGTGCCCGCAGGCCTCTTCGCCTCGATAGGTATGTGACTTACTCCTGCGATTCCACCCAGGATTCGGCGTCCCGGGCCAGGAGCAAGTGCCCAGGCTCCACCTCAGTCAAAATTTTCTTCCCCTTACGTCCAAGCACATAAATATGAGGTTCACTTCTTTCAAATGTGTGGATATGCTTCAGGTGTGCCTTTGTGGGTCCAGGAACAGGTAGAACGGAAGCCAACGCTGACAAGAGATGGAGGAGGCACACGACAGACACCAGCAGCGACGACTCTTCTCTCAATCAGGTACTACTCTTGTGAAATCTCATCGCACGGCCTTAAATTTCAACAATCAAACTGGGATGCAGCCATGTAGGACTGGATGTTACCATTGGTCTTGGACAGGTGGTCCCGCAGATGAGCTACAAGAGCGATAAGTCTAGCAAGGGCCAACAGATGATTTTAAAACAGCAGAGCTGATACCTAATTAAGCTAGTAAATAATATACTGGTAATTTCTCCCCAAGGGAAGTCCCCTCTAATCTCTGGCCGAAGCTTAATTATGTAACAGATTGCAAGGATGTTCTACGGTAATATTTACATGAACTCAGTCCACCAAGTCGAAAAAGAAGCCGCTAAGGAAAACCACACAGTCATCTGATGTATTTCACTAAGCCAAAGTAAAATTTACAATAAGGAGGTTCAAAGTAACATCTTAGCAAGAGAAAGGACCTACAAAAACGATCTTCCCTGCATGCCTGATGGCATTGCAAGCTGTATGCTACATGAGCTCGATGCCAGATGACCGCCCTCAAAAGAAAAAAAAAAGCAATTGCACAAAAAAAAAATATGAAAACGGCAACCTATGGAGCTCCAATCCAAAGGGATATATGCTAAGATTTTAAGGGATAAGATAAAGATGCAGCAAAACCACCTTAGAGATATTTGAGACTGATCTAATATTCTGCGCTCCTTGAAACCTTAGATATATGACTGGCAGCACATCATATCGAACTTCAAACATAACAAAGACAAGGAACATGGGTTACCAGAGGAGTTATGCATTAATTTCAGAGTTGCATTGATCCTCCCTACTGCAGCTCCTCCTTCCCCAGAACATGTTGGAGCATGTGGTTCTCTCCACTCTCTCCTTATCTGCTTTATTATGTTCGGTGGACCCATCTTGTGGTTGATCAGGAGGAGATTCCTCTGCACTGTCCTCCCCAGGTTCCAATGGTGGGCATGGACCGTCATTACATGTGCACATAGTCATGGCAACCGAAGGAAATGAACTGCACCTAACTGGACAGAGTAGATCCGAAGAAACTGAAGCTACTCCGTTTTTCTTGGACTCGGTTGCACATAATGGAGGAGAGTCTTGATCACACTGGTGTAGAATGCATGGTGTACAAAGGGCAAGGGATGTATGGCTCTTGATTTCTTTAGCAACAGGGGAACCCTGTGCTTTGACAAAAGAAATGATCGCGTGTCTGCAGAGAGGGCATGGGATTGACCCAGGAGGGCCAATGGCTTCTGATGAAATATTGCTCGTGGAGCACAGGTAGAGCGCACATCTCACACAAAGCTCATGCCCACATCCTGTAATTAAATAAATTTTACCATCACAGAGTATTTTTTCCGGAAACACATATCTATCAGAGAAGATAATGATGCTGATAGCTAGCGGAAGAGGACAATCTTTCAAGAGTTGGGAAGGAAAACAAAATCTGAGAAGGGATGAACCTTCTGCTGCTACAGTACACACTCTCTCCAGGCACACGGAACACGTATCCATATCATCAGATGAAATTGTCGAAGACTGCAACACGCACTCTCTGCAGAAAGTTTGTAACATACATGCAGCTTCTTATTTTCCCAGACATAACCCACAGAAAATAATTACGAACGTAGGTCAATAGGCAACAGTATAACCTTGCAATGCTGAGGACGCTCATGAGTGGCAATGCCAGATATTTGGAAGGACTAAACAATGGGATCGTGGAATCAGAAACTGGTGCCAGAAGTAATTCAAGCCAATGCCTGCCCCACATCCGTGCAACATCAAGAGGAATCCACCTGGAAAAGAACGTTGGGATTTTAAGCCAAGAGCAACCGAGTTTGTTTAGACAAACTAGTAGGGATTCCAGTATTACCCGTTGCAGTTCAGAGCCATTCGGCTTGCACCTCTAGCAATTAATATCTGTCCAATTTTGAGTTTGGCATTTAATTTTATCATACTTTTTCTTTTGATAAGAAACCGTACCATAAATTTGCAGAAGTAATGCCTTGAAGCTGTCACCACTCAGATCAGTCTCTCACCTGACAACATTTAAGGTTCCCCCCACAAGCTGCATAGTGCAAGGGAGTACTGCCAGCTCCTAAGAACAGACAACAAGATAATAAGCACTCCAAAAGAGCATTATGTGCAACACAAAAATGGCTGAGAATATGCACACCTATTAAATCCATGGAATTCCCATAATGAAATGTCACAGCCGACACGCTAGCGTGAAGGTCAAGTAAGAGCTGGACACAATCAAAGTAGCCATTTAATGCAGCCATATGAAGGGCTGTAATTCCACCATCAGCAGCCTTGTTTACAAACTTTGACAATGCACTGCACTGGAAAAGAAAGGATAAATAACAGGAACATGTAGCACAGAATTAAATAGCCGCACCAACGTGTTATTGTTCAGTAAAGAACGAAGAGGACAGACATTTTGCAAAGATTCAGACTACAAAACGAGAAATCCATCATTTTAAGGAAGAACAATTAGGGTACCTGTGGTCATATCTTCCCCTCCCATTTGTGATTTCGCCTCTTTGACTATTTGATTTTGTGGCAATTGAGTCGTAAGGAACACTAGGTACAAAGTCAGCTACCACTAATCTTATACATCTAGCATGTCCATTTACTGCAGCAAAATGAAGAGCTGTCCGCCCGCTGAGATAATCAGCCCTAGTGACCTGAAAGAGGCGAAAAGGATACATAGTTCATGATGTTGATCCGGGGTTAATGCATCACATCTGGATCACTTCAAAGCCCAAAAGACAGAAATCCAGGTGTCAGGCTCTGAAAGCAAAATTCAGTCAATTTTAAGCTCAGCAACTTGGAAACCAAGCTGTCGCACTCCACAGTTCCACGGGGTCCCCGAAAACCAAATATTGTGATAATTAAACAACAAAATTGGCCAAAAAGTGCAGTCATATTCTTGGACAGGGATAGAGAACCCACATTGCATCGATACAAAAGAAGCGTCTGAACAACTTCCCAGTGGCCATATCTACATGCTTGCATCAGTGCTGTCTGTAGATGATAAGATCCAAAAGCAACAAAGGAAAATGCCCAAATCAAGCATGATTCAAGCCGGGGAAAACGCAATGAATTCAATCAGGAATTAGGAGACTCGAACGCCCAAATCAGAGGATAACAATGCAAAAATTTAACAGGGCGAACAAACATGCCTGGCCACAGTAATTCCTGGAATTGACATCAGCCCCGTTTTCCAGCAAAAGGGAAACGATCTACGTGGCAGGGACAAACCAAAAACATCATCAACATCAAAAGGAAGGAAGAAAAAGATGATGGAAAGGGTAGTGTTAGGTGGGTATGAAGTCCAAAGGGAGGGGAATGGACCTCGTTGTGACCCTTGACGGAAGCGAAATGGAGAGGGGAATTGAGTCCTCCGAAGGTGGAGTAACGAGCGAGGCAAGGGTTGAACTCCAGAAGCATCTTGGCCTCGACCAGATCGCCGTCCCTGGCGGCGGAGACCAGCCTCTCCCCAGATGCGGAGCAACCCAGAGAATTACCCATTTTCTCCTCCCCACTGACGATCAAGCGGATCCGAGGGGGGGAGGGAGAAAAATGGGAAGGAAGGACAGGCAGGTTGACCGAGAGGGAGGGACAGCTACGAGCAAATCTACTCCTTCTCCCTCTCTTATCTCTAACCTCCCCTTCGGACACGTACGGTCAGAAAATTATAGAATCCAAAAAATATTTTAAAGCCCCCAACGCCGAGGAAGAAACGGAACAAGTCAATGTATTGGATAGTCGGAGTCGGTGACGGCCCCACAACTGTTATGTTCGCGTCTCGGTCTGTCGTGGGGTTGGGTATAAATAAATTTGACAAAATACATGTTGACGAACCCAATGTCATCATTTTAGTATTTTATATAATTTTATAATTAATTTTTATTTTTATAATAATTTTAGCCAATCTTAAATTTCTTTGAGCGAAAGTCAAACAAAGTCTAAATATAGCCTGACCCGTGTCTTATAACAGTGGAGTTCCAACCTCTTATAATAGTGGAGTTCCAACCTCTTATAATTTCATCGTTAAAATATTTCAGGAAATATATTAATTAATTTTAAAATTTTTTAAATAACACATTTGAAATTGGAATTAAATAAGGCAAATTTGCTAGTCGAGTTTTGAAAAATGTTTGCAAAACACGAAATTGGTGCTAAACCTGGATTGGAAGTAGGGTGACATGAAGTTGGAGTTGGAAAGTCCGTTGCCTTTATTGAAGGGGTAAATCGAATTTTCTAAAATCGATTTGTCCAACTTTGAGAAAAATGACGTTTGTTCATCCACTATAGTGTTCGAGTGAACTCATATTTCTAAAGTTCGAATTCATTCGGAATTTAAGGCCTTGTTTATACGAAAAGTGGCCTAGTTTTCATTTTCTAAAGAAAAAACGAACACCATTTCGCCAACCCATATCAAGTCTACCAAGACCGTGACATAAATTTTGGGTTCATTTTATAAAGCCCATAAGTCCAGGGGTTTTTAAGAGTGTTTACAAGCCCACCGATATGTGAGCCCGCCAGGGAAGTACTAAGTATACAAAGGACTGTCGGGGTCAGAGTCTACGAGGATCAGAAAAGATCTTTACTCCGAGATTTTTGGAAAAATGATTACGGGACCACGTTCCCATGATTTGAAAAGATCTTCAGCTGGAGAAAATCTGGGGATTCGACTCTAATTTTTTAATTTAATATAAGAAAGAGAAGTTATTAATTCTACGGCGTGGATAAGAGCCACGTCTACCAGGATCAGGTTGTTACTAAGATTCTAGGGAGTGCCACGACATGTCAAAATATCGTAAGAACATGGCATACATCCTAAGCCTATCAAAGATTTGGTATAAAAGGGAGAAGATCTTCCTGAGGAAAGATCACTATCAATCAGCCAAACAGAAGCCTTGCATTGCTCGTCACCCCGTAGTTATTAGGATTCCCCTACCTGGACGAAACTCGTGAGGTTTCATTGGTCTTCACCTCCACCACTAGAGTGAGCAACCGTAGCTCTGGTAGCCAATCTTCGCCAGCATTCCACCGCCAGGACGAGCCACCGTAGTCTCGGTAAGTAATTACGCCTTCGTTTCCACCACCAGGGTGAGCAACCGTAGCCTTGGTATCCACATCCGCCACTACCTTCTACCATACTCCGTCCACCAACCCCTAGCGACCGGTATTCACCGTCTAAGTTAGCAAGTCTACAGCGTCCCGTCATTAAGTCTACGACGTCACCGTCCAAATCCACAAGTCCACAGCGCACAGTATCAAGTCTACAACGTCACCATCGTCCAAATTCGCAGGTCACAGCGTCCAGCAGCAAGCCTACGACGCTGACACCGTCCAAATTCACCAGTCTGTAGCACCCGGCAGCAAGTCTACGACGTCGCACCATCGTCCTTACTTTATTTTTCATGGCTGTAAGCATTTTATTCTTATTGTAAGGCTTCATTTGATTAACTCAATCTATTTCTTTTACTTACTGGCGACCATATCTAAAAACCCTGTGAGTATTGTTGCCAAATATTTCCGATGTGATCCGTTTCGACGCGAACACGTTTTTGGCGACCATAGTGGGAGACGAGAAAGTTTAATGCTCATAGATGGCAAAGAATACCATAAGTGGAGTTAATCGCGACCCTCCACCTCCATTAGATGGAGACGGTCAGTTTATAGCGGGCGACGTAAATGTCGAGACCGCGACTCTAGGAAGCCAAGTGGCTGCAACTCAACCCTCTTTCGGGGTACATACTCCTCCTGAGTTCACATCTAGGCTTGAGTTCCATAAGGAATTTATTCATATGAAGAACTTGATGGACGGTGTATCACCGAGCTATAAGCAATATAGCTCAGATACTGGAGCAAATAAGTGCCTTAAACAGGCCAAGCCCCACCGCCAAGCCAAACAACCCTGTAGACAGAGGAAGCTCTTTTATGGGAGATCTTCGGCGCGCGGCTGTTGGGAAACGTGTTGTGTCGTTCCAAGAGGATGATGTATGGCAAAATACCACTCAGTGCGATGCAGATGTCTATGGCGAGAAAGTGTCTCCCACTAGACCTTCTTCCTCTCGGCCGCCTGGTTCCAATAGACTGGAGCAGCCACGTAGAGAACGTTTCTATGCGAGACCCATGTAGACGATTCTGTATATAGAGCAGATGTCCATAGAAAAGACATGTATCCCTACGGAAATTCATACTCTGAATACGTAGATTGTGAATGGATTCGTGACGAGTCTACGAGAATGATCAGTCCTAATCGCGTCTACGAAGACGACGACGTTGACTAGGACGAATATCGATACTCAAATTATGTTTTCCGTCATTAGCGTAGAGAGGGCTTTTTCGATGACGAGGCCCCAGTTTGGGAGTTTGTGCCCGTAACAAAACCACCTGTTGAGGTAGATGTTCCTAAAGTAAAAACTTTTGTTGACGATTGTGCCCGTCAAGGAAAACCTCTAATCGATGAATATCTTCCCATAACAAACCTGTCGTCAAAGGTTGATAAAGTTAAGCAGTTTGGTCCGCCAACCCATAAAGATGTTGGGGTACAAGTGGTATAACAAATTATGCCAAATCATGTGCCTGTAATCAACGTCCAACCATTAAAAATTGAAATTACAATTCATACTTTTCATACTTTCCAAACAGAGGTTAACATCGTAGAGAACCTTGAACTTCCCGAGCATGAACCGCGGGCACTGGGGAAACAATAGTGGCAAACCCGTTATCATTGTGCCATTTGCCCTTTGATCCGGGCGGTTTGCAACACATCATACGCTTAAATCGACAACGTCTCGTCCAACTAGACAATGATTTTCAATTCCCGCGACACTGGCAAATACCATGGGATCACACCGTCTCGTGTTAGGTCTCGAATCCCCAATGTCTTCCATTCTTTTAAAGCATCTTTGTCCGTATTCAAACCACTTCACAATGCTAGGTAAGACTCTCAGCTATGATCGTCTCACCATAAAAGGGGAGCTTATGTTGGCATGGCAAAATCTCGGGCCAGATTATGATGAGCCCATAAATTCATTCCATTTTATGAGAAACCCACAAACCCATTTCGCCGACCCATATCAAGTCTACCAAGATCGTGACATAAATTTTGGACTCATTTTATAAAGTCCATAAGTCCAGGGGTCTTTAAGAGTGTTTACAAGCCCACCGTTATGTGAGCCCGCCAAGGAAGTACTAAGTCTACAAAGGACTGTCGAGGTCAGAGTCTACGAGGGTTAGAGTCTACGAGAATCAGAAAAGATCTTGACTCCGAGATTTTTGAAAAAAGGATTACGGGGCTACGTTTTCATTATTTAAAAAGATCTTCAGCTGGAGAAAATCTAGGAATACGACTCTAATTTTTTAATTTAATATAAGAAAGAGAAGTTGTTAATTCTACGGCATGGATAAGAGCCACGTCTACCAGGATCAAGTTGTTACCAAGATTCTAGGGAGTTGATTGAGAGGGCCACGACCTTCAAAATATCCTGAGAACGTGGCTTACATCCTAAGCATATCAAAGATTTGGTATAAAAGGGAGAAGATCTTCCTGAGGAAAAATTACGTTCAATCAGCCAAACAACAGAATTGCATTGCTCGTCACCCCGTAGTTATTAGGATTCCCCGACCTGGACGAAACTCATGAGGTTTCATTGGTCTTTACCTCTACCACCAGAGTGAGCAACTGTAGCTTTGGTAGCCAATCTTCGCCAGTATTCCACCGCCAGGACGAGCCACCGTAGTCCCGGCAAGTAATTCCGCCTTCGTTTCCGCCACCAGGGTGAGCAACCGTAGCCTTGGTATCCACATCCGCCACTACCTTCTACCACACTCCGTCCACCAACCCCCAGCGATCGGTTTTCACCGTCTAAGTTCGCAAGTCTACAACGTCCCGTCATCAAGTCTACGACGTCACCGTCCAAATCCACAAGTCTACAGCGCACAGTGTCAAGTCTACAACATCACCATCGTCCAAATTCGCAGGTCACAACGTCCAGCAGCAAGTCTACGACGTCACCATTGTCCAAATTCACCAGCCTGCAGCGCCCGACAGCAAGTCTACGACGTCACACCATCGTCCTTACTTTATTTTTCATGGCTGTAAACATTTTGTTCTTATTGTAAGACTTCATTTGATTAACTCAATTCATTTCTTTTACTTACTGGCGATCGCAGCTAAAACCCTGTGAGTATTATTGTCAAATATTTCCGACGTGATCCGTTTCGACGCGAACACTTTTATATGTTCCATTTCTAGTTTTTAGAAAACTTGTTTATTAGTGTTGTTTTCATTTTATAAAGGAAAAATATAGATTTATGACCTTAACTTTGAGTCAACTTTCTGTTTTGTTATTAACTTAGTTTGTCGTATAATTTTGTCACCAACTTTTATTTTAATTTTGATTTTAGCCAATTTTGAATTTTATCGCGCGTAAATCAAATATGCCTTAATAAACAATTTTCATTTATCTATTAAAAAAGAAAAAATAATAAAAAAATATTATTGAAACCTTTCTTGTTTTTTTAGGCCAAATTATCAATTATATCCTAAAATTTGGTTGTTTTTTTAGATCTACGCTAAACTTTTGAAAATATCATCACACATCCTAATGTTTGGCCGTTATATCAACTTTAACCACCGTTAACCGAATAAGACGACGGAAACATACATGGCGCCCAGGTGGCAACTTATTCCGTCTGCCCACCGTTAAAGCGCTGACACCTAACGTGGCATGACCCAAACCATTTTGATCGTTTTTTGTGATTTTTGGGGGACCAAACTGAAACTGGACATAACATAAGAACCACAACCTCAAACCAATAAACTGAAAGCCTAATTAACGCTACTCCTTGTCCTTCCTCCATCACCGACCAACGATGGGGAAAATACCATCGTTCCGATCGACGATCACCACTTCCCTTGTCCCTAAGCCCGCTTTGGTACCTAAATCCGACCCATTTCCGCCAAGAAGCCCCATCTCGGTTCTCGCAAGAAAACGACGCAAAGTTCGAAAAAACCAATCTCCCCAAAAGCCTACTCATTTGCCCGCCGTTAGACCCTAAAAGGCGTTCTTTGATTCGCCTAGCCTCTCGGATGCAAAGGCCCTCTTTGATTCCCTCCTTGCTTCACCTAAAAGTCCCAGACTTGAGCGTGATTTCTACAACTCCGTCCTCCAGTTGTATTCGTCCCTGTCCACGCTCCAGGACTCGTTTTCTTTCCTCAATCATATGGTCAAGGCCTCCCCGTCATTCGCTCCAGACCACTCCACTTTCCACATAATCCTGACAAAGGCATGCAGATTGCCCGATAGCGGGGACTGTGAGGTTTCGCTAGCAGAAGTCCATAAGGTCCTCAACTTCATGGTTAACAACAAAGTTATCCCCGGCAAGGCCACTGCCGATGTCGCCGTCAAGTCGCTGGTGTCATTGGACCGGCTCGATTGTGCCGTTGAACTGATTTTGGTTAATTGATTTGGCTCGATTCTGCTTCAATTTTTTCTTAGAATTATTAAATTGAAAGCTAACAAAAAATTCTCAATAAGAAAATTTGGGATTAGAGTGACGTAAAAAAACGTCTTTTTAATCAAACTTATTTGTTTATTGATTTTTTTTTTACTCTAACAAATTTCCAAGTACAATATAGGTGAATAAATAAATAGTAATAAAAAAATTGAAGTTGTCATTCCACGTCGGCGCCATGTCATGCCACGGTGCCCAGTCAGTACTTTAACGGTGGGTAGTAATTACCACATGGGCGCCACATATGCTTCCGTCATCTTATTCGGTTAACGGGGTTAAAATTGATATAACGGCCAAACGTTAGAATGTGTGATGATATTTTGAAAAGTTTATGGTAGATCGGAAAAAACAGCCAAACTTTAGGATAAAATTGATATTTTGGCCATTTTTTATTTTAAAATTTTCATGGACAAATCAAGTTAATTGGAAGCTGAAGTTGGACGACAGTTGCTGATGCTATAAGAAAATACGTAAAATCGATTAAGATCGGATGATGTTCTATTAGGGGTTGCTACTCCAGGTAAAGTAGATTATGAGGTGAATGAATGAGAGGTTGAAACTTATGCCTTGTTTGACTTACGCTAAATGCAATTCAAGATTGGCCAAAATTAAAATAAAAACAACAGTTGGTGACAAAATTATATAACAAATTAAGTTAATGAAAAATAGAAAGTTTGGTCAAAGTTAATGTCATAAATGTATATTTTGCCTTTTATAAATATATTTTATAATCTAAAAAAACAAATCAAACCCATAAACTTCCGACGACACAAGAGCAAACAAAAGGCTTTTAACGAGGATACAAAGACGATTTTGAGCAAGAAGTAAAGGGGGAAGGGCCTCCAGGTATTCATCTCGAAAAGCAATGCTTGATCGATTTCTGCCAAGCAAGAAGACGATGACGAGGAGTAAAAAGCAGCAGGCAAGAGAAGGGGAAGGAAGAGGTAAGGTGAGGACAAGGAAGGATGCGACCGGAGAACTTTTAGAAGAGGCCTCAGAGCAAAGAAAAACCAAAAATTACTCTCGCCCAATCAAATCCGAGGATAGTTAGAAAATGGAAATATTTTTTGGTGGGTTTCATTTATTAGAGAAAACAGAGAAATGTGGACCACTTTTTTAAAAGCAAACATGTTTTCTATAAATTTTGAAAATTGAGAATAGAAAATTGGACCACTTTTCTTATAACAAACATGGCATAAAACTTCGACTTTGTTCTCACTATTACAAAAGTTGAAATTTCAAAACCTGAGTTGCTGCAACACTTTTTTGAACTCATGTTTTAAAAACCTGATTTCATAGTATAATAACATGAAGTCGAGTGTCCTAATTCATTCCCTTCGTTCATCCTTAGACGGTCCTCTGTTGCCTAACGCTCCTTCTCGACCTCGTCCCCCTCCGTCGCCTCATTCGAATTTCGTCGCCCCTTCCGAAATCCAGCTCCTTGTCACCTGCGTATATATTTACATATTTTACATAATCGCTTTAATGATATGATTAGTAATAAGGATGATCTAGGTAGAAATTGATAAACTAGGGTTGATTAGGATGAGCTATGTAGATTATAATAAATTATGTATGCTTAGAACTATTTAGGTTACATTAAAATGATTAATTATGATTTAGGTTTGATTTTGATGAATTAGGTATGATTAAGTAATTTTTTGAATTCAGAGTCTTGGATGTTAACTTCACGCATGGTTTTGCAGAGTTAAGAGGACGTTGTGTGAGGTTTCATACTTATAATGTCTTTAATTGGAGTGTCGATTTTTGCGAATGGGAATGTCCTTAATGGAAATGATTGAGTGAATTATGATAAATATCTGATAAGTGGAATTGAGATCATCGATAAAATAAATTATGTTGGATTCGAGAGTTATGTATGCGAGACAATGGATTTCAAATCACAAGAAGATTAATAGTTAGTCAGTGTCCGATGTTGAGTATAATAATTCCAAGGGGAAGCATATGTTGGCACCTTTGAAAGGAGATAATGACCTAAGATTATTGATAAAGTTTGGAGTTTTCAATCCAATGCATATCCAACAAATTATGTTTTGGGATTAAGGGATGAGATTGTTTCAACAGTTGTTCATCATCTAATGTTAGTTTTAGATTCAAGATCGTTTCATATCGTTCCTCGTCCAATGTTAGTGTTAGATGCAAGATCGCTCCCTTTTGAATGGCCTATAGAACATGAGAATCAAACTGCACATGAACCAGTGGAAGTGGATAAGTCTTATCCAGTTGAGGAATGTTATAGTTTTCCATTAGGAGAGGTCTTATCTTGTTGAACGCCTCCATTTGCTCATTAAAGATTATGTATTCATCACTTTGCTTGCAATTTCAACGCAATGTTATTTGCAAAAAAAGGCTAGTCATTGCCACGCAGGATTGTATGAAGCCAAAGTACTATCGAATTTTCAAGCATATTCTGTAAACGGTATGGAGCTGTCAATTTCTTTCAAGAGATGGAAATGGAGCAATGGGTTTTGAGCTATAATTATTTTCATCATTATGAAATAATGATAATGAATCTAAGTAATAATTACTACTCCATCATTAGAGGTGCTAGATTGCTCCCTGTTTCAGTTTTGGTTAGCACAATGTTTTACAGTTGCATTTTATATTGGATAAATAGAAAAGATGAGATAAACAACTCGATATAAAAGGGGTGATAAGTTCAAACTTGTGCATGGATCAATTATTACATCACACTAGGAATAAATAAAGGAAGTCATTTTTACATCACACTAGTTGATCGAGGTTACGTACATGAAAGTCTACTTACGCCATAAGACATGTACATGGAAGAAATGACAAATCCTATTTGATTCCTTATTTGCATACACTTGCTTATTTTGCCTTGGTTCATGTTGGTGGTGTTAATATCAAAGACAAAATTTATTACATTTGACATAACCAGAAGGCGATTTACTCATCCAAATGGACTTTCTTTGATTGTAGAGAGGATTGGTCAAAATATTCATTTCCCACAGTTACTCCCAACCATGATAGAGTGCGATCAAAAGGCATACCAAGATCTTCGCGTTTCCATAGTGAAATGGATGTAAGGAAGTGCATAAATAAGTTAACATGCGGTATCTAAAACAAGAAGATCATAATCAACGACGTTGTCTAAATAAGTAAAAATGTATGATTTTTTTCGTCACAAGTTTGTATTATCCTATGTTTTTTCCTTATATGATGTTATTATTTGCTAATCAATTTGATTTATGATTTCTTATTGCAGAATGGAGAAAATACCTCATTGCATGGATTTTGTCCATGATCAGGATACTCATTATAATAGACTCTGGAATTATTTCCTTATTTTATGTGATGATTGCTACTTCCAACATGAAGTTGACTTAATATGTACTATGAGATTATTTGGGATCCATACATGGATGACTCTTAAATGGCTTTATCCCCTTATTGTTTGGACGGCGAAGAATTGTGGCGGGTACGTGATCTGCTTATATGCTTCTTCATGGTTGATTGACACTTCCCTGATAAAGTCATTCGCCAGTTTGGAGAAGAATATCTTGTGCCAGCGAGTTCGGATGTCGACACTCGTCTTCATCGGATAGACATGCGTGGAAGCAACTTGACAATTGGATGTTCATCCATGCTAGTTATATCTCCAAATGTCATTCACGAATTAACCACATCATGCCATTAAGCTGAGAGCCCCCGATTAGGTTTAAATATGATAAATGGTACTACTGTCGTAGCCGTCCATACATATCTCATACAAGAGTCATTTTGGGTACAATGGCAGATTTTTCCACATATACTACATTTATATTGTACTAATTCTGCTACTTTTGCAGACACAAAACCTATATGATATATCGAATCGAGCCGAAACAGGTGCCACTATTGAATTGTCACTCATTGCAAATATTTCTCATGAGACGTGTATAATCCTGAAAGAATTCTGCCCCATGCGCCTGTTTGGACATCAAGGAGGACAACCGGTTCATGATGATGAGCAACAAGAGGAAGACAATGGAGATGAGCCACCGAAACAACAGCCACAAAAACCAGTTCATGAGGATGAGCAACAAGAGGAAGAAGCAGACATGTTTGAGATTGACGACATTCTACTTCAATAAGAAGCTAAGCCGGTCTTCACCTTTTAAGAGCCGACTCAAGACTATGTCTGCCGCACTCCTGATTTCGGCAAACCATATCAACCACTCCATCGGCTCCTCTGAAGGCAAGTAAAGTCTTCCAATTTTCAATGCCTCATCCAGATGATACGATGATATCCCGGTTGATGCAACTCACACCCGAGGAATGCCATCGCAAATCGTGATGCCATCACTTGAGAGAGTCTACGTTTGGAGGAATAAGCGACACACCAGGGATTATTATTGTACACTGTTGTCATCTTTATGCATGTCATTTTCCAAATATTTATAACATCCTTATTTTTAGAATATATTGATTGTTATGTTGTATATTTGACATTAGCCCATTGTTTTTAATCATCGTCATTTCTTGATACTTCGATGAAGTGTAAAGATAGGGAATGCAATGGAAACTGAGTTTCAACCACTATAAGTTAAGTTAAAGTGGAATCAGTGTTTAGAAGTTCAATTTTCTTAAACGTGACAACGAAGTCAGAGTTCTAAACACCGACTTTCTTGCGTTTTGGAGAAAAAAATAAAAATACCTTAGTCCTATAGTGTCAGAGAGGAGTCGAATTTTACAAAGCTGATTTTCCTTAGGAACTCAATCATTGGAAAGCTAATTTCATTCTAATACGATAGTGGATGTAAACAAAAGTAATATTTCCCTAATTTGGACGAAGTAGGTTTTAGAAAATCCGATTTTGCCATTCTACGTGGAAAACGGGGTTTGTAACTCCGAATTCATGCCATCTACCACTCCCCCACGAAATTAAAGTTTGTAACTCCAATTTTCATGCTTTGCAAATCGAAATGGTTAATTTTAAAACTAACTACCCTATTTTGTGAAAATATTTCGAACTAAGGTAGATAATTTTAAAATCCGTCTGAAATTGGATTTCTAAAAATCGTGTTTGCTCCTTAAGGAAGTTGGGCTTTGGAAAACAGATTTCGTTTTCTAAAACTTGAAGTCTGTCTTTCGAACTCCGATTTCAGGGTGGCATGGCAGATTCCATGAATTTAGTATCCAAAACTCCATTTTCCTTAATGAAGTGTGAAATCGGTTTTGAAAACCTATTTCGTCCCACATAGATAGGAAAAAGAAGTTTTGATCTGCTATAGGGTCACAATGAACTTGGCTTTATAAAGATCGAGTTTCTTCCGAAAATCGATTTTCTAAAGTTTGACTTTTCTCTGACTGAGTTTCATCTGACTTGACCCTTTCATGAAGGAAAGAGCAAGAACAATTTTCTTTCTACGAAAAATCGGGTTTTAGAAGGTCAATTTCCTCCACAAGCATGAAATCGGTGTTTTTAACTCCAAATTCATGACATATAGCAAGTCCTATGAAATCGAGTTTCAAAAGAGGATTTCCTTAAAGAGCAAACTCAGTTTTTAGAACTCTGATTTTAAAACATTTTAAACGAATTTTGAAACTAACTACGTTATTTCATGAGTATTTTTGCGATTGGAAGAGAACTCCAAAACATATCTGGATGATCGAATCATTTAAACGCAAAACTCCACTTGTGTCCATTTGATGGGTAAACCTGCAATTCTTTAGTTATTCCGGAGGGGCAGACCAAGTTAACCAACCATCTTACGTACGTAAGGTCATGTATGGGGTGTTCTATTATGATTTTCAACACTAAAGATACGAATAACTCATATAACAATCTGATGGATTTAGAAAATAAAATGGGTGGCGGTTAGATAGATACGGCTAAAAGTATTCCTCATCTTTGATGTTCCAACCAGGAAAAGAACACAGATGGCCCAAAATGCTCACAAAAATATTACAAGCTCATCATGCAGAGGTCAGGCCCATAGCCACCTTGATCTTGTTGATCGTGATGGAGACGAGGTTGCTCACGGTGTCGAATGACTTCGGCGTTAGCTTTGCGCTAGGCGTGTCGTTAACCAGGACCTGAAAGCCGAGGGTAACAAGCGACCCCCCTGGTTTGCGGCCTTCCCCCTGGCCTTGCAGTGGACCCACCGGTATAATTGAAAATCCTGAAGGCAAGAGATCTGTGCCTTCAGTATCCGTATCCATGCCACGTACAGCATCCACGATGACCCAAGTTTCCAGCGGAGCGTAAACGATTAGCGCGCCTGATGGATCTATCCAGGATTCCTGAACCACCATCACTCTGGTTTGGCTCGAATCCATGCCCTGGAATTTACCAATGACGGCATTATCAGCACCAGACCAAGCAACTGATGTAAGACGGATTGACCAAGACAGGTGGTTAATAGGAAAACTCACAGTGACGCGGAGAAGTGATATGCAGTCATTATGTCCTGGACCCTTGGGCACTCGGACTATTTCTTGCATTTCCCCGGTAAGAGATAGTATGTCCCATTGACTTCGAGCACGCTCGTTCCTCAGGAAATCGAACAGCACATCCCATGTTGCCGGCATCCAAAATGAAGTTGAAACACAGAGTACGAGTCCTGGTGGCTCTCCAGGGAGACTGATGCTTCTTCGATACTTTATCTTCACATCCTCACTGATATTCCCGACACAAATATTTTCCTTGGACCTCAAAGCAGGACAGACGCCAAAGAAAAACAACTCATTCATATGTTGCGCCAGCTTCAAAACGTTTTGCCTTCCAAGTGGATTTATTCCTGCACAAATAGAAATATTTATCGAGAGGAAGTTTTTCCTTAGGCAACAAAATGCAATTGGATGGAAGTTCTGCAGAAACTAGAGATTCTTAGACCTGAAAGTTTCGTGTTGCGAGATTCACAGTGCCTCTGTAGAGAAGCCAACCACCTCGGGGCACCGAATAGCACGCCAGAATTTATTGCAAGACAAAAGAGTGGATGGATAGAGCTTGTGTCATATTCCAAATGTTCAATCCAGGTAACCTGCAAATCAGGATTCATACTTTTGGTTACACCATAATCAACTGGGTAATGATCGATTATCACACTGCCTGGCTACTGCATATAAATTGAAGAAAAGAGTGAATCACCTTGGTGCAATTATTGGGCAAATCCTGTAAAATACAACCGGAGGGAAGCCTTCTGCAGTAGGTGACTGCTCGCGAATCAGCATTATTCTCCACAGAAACATCGACTATAGCCCAGAAACCCTCCCTTTGTTGCTTGCAGAATCTGATAAATCTCACTTGACAAGTCGATACCAGGGGAGAAAGGACTTGAAATTCAGCTTTCATCTGACAATGCAAAGGATACTGACATTGCTGCCGAGGCTGAGCACACAAAGACAAACAAAAGCAAGAAGGATAAAGGTGCCACACCAGTTGGAGAGATGCATCTTTGCTTCCAATGGCAAAGTCAGAAATCACATGTGTGGTGGAAGCATTTGTAATCAGGCAAGGGAATGCTTTGAGCCATTTGTCCTAGAAATTGTGACAGGGAAACGTTGGAGCATTAGCACTAGGACAGAGCACACTGTGAGGGTTAAACAAGCCGAGTCTAAGATATCGCACCGCATCCATTAATATTTCGACAATAGCCTGGCTTCTGAGTGTCACTATAGCAGCATCCCTCGTGCCTTCTCTGACAGAGCTGCAAGGACTCATTCCCAAACAAGTGGAGGTGGGGAACATCTTTGCATAGTCTTCATGACTCAGTAATTCAGTAGGGCCATCAAATAGTGGAGTCCAAATGGGGTCATAGGCCTCAGAAAGCTTCATCAGTTCATTCATGGCAGATACCGCAGCCCGTATGTAACCAGCCTTTTCATATGGGCATTCCTCCAATGCCTTGGCCGAAGGACTCATCGATGTCCCATTTCCAAGAGAAAGTCCAGTTGAGACCATCCTATCCCCAGTCTCCAGGGCTTCACAGCAAGTTTCCGCATCGCCATTAGAGCTAGGACGGCTCAATTGCAAAAGAGAGTGAGAAATGTTGACAGGGTTGGCCATCACCTTCTCAGCAAGAGATTGGATGCGGGCCAACTCATCCTTCAGCCATGCATTCTCCCTTATCAGTTGCTTCTCTTCAAAGGACAACCCGATGGCCGCATCTGGAAACACGGGGCCTTTGCATTTGCTGCAAGTCGGGTTGGTCAGCCTGAACTTCAGTACATCGTTCTCACTCTTAAGCCTAGCGTTATCCTCCCTCAGAAGGATATTCTGGTTCCGCTCTCTTTGGGTCTGAAAAATCCCAGTTCCAAAACCTCAGGACAACACCACTTGATCATCCAAAAAAGACGCAAAGTTGAACACAAGAATTGCTAACATCACCTTCAACTGGGTCCTCCTGTTCTGGAACCAAAACTTGATTTTCCTGGCGCCCAAGCCGAGCCTGCGGCCGAGCTCCATCCTCTGCCTATCATCAGGATGAGGAAACTCCTTGAAGAACCTGAAAGAGAACACACGACGCCGAGACTTCAATCCCACAAAACGAAAGAAATGCAGCGAACGCGAGAGGAATGCAAATCTTATCCATACGATTCGAGCTCCTGAATCTGTTCCGCGTTGTGCCTGTGATACCCCCTCCGCGGGTTCTGGGTCCCCTCCTCATCGGAAACACCACCATCTCCCCCTCCCCTCCTCCTCCTCCCGGGTTGTCGCCTCCTGACTGGCTCTCCGCCGCCTCTTGGTCGTTCTCGTTCATCAGCTGGTCGTGTGGAAGAAGAAGCCTGCGACCCTCCATCCTGATCCTCCCTCTGTAAGAGAACGTCCCATCAGCACAAAGGAACAACGGCCTTGCTCACCGCGAACCACCGCCCCCACATAGACATTCTCAGGCCTTCCCGCAGACCGTACGGAAACTCTTGGGAAACTAACGGGAGGCCATTAATGCCAATAAGAAGAAGAAGAAGAAGAAGAACGGGGAAATCCTTTTGCTTTATTTATTTGTTTTCCGGACCGAATCAGGAATTAATTGCAGACATTGAATAACTCGAACGGAATGAGAAGGACACAGAGAAGGAGAGAAGCAATAATGACTACCGGACATAGTTGGTCTGGAAGGAGATGTAATAAATGCAGAGGATCAGAAAGAAACAGAAGACGACAAACGTTTCTTCTCGGGAATAAATTTCCTGGGAGGGAAGTGAAAATTCCCCGGGAGGAGAACGGAACGTTTGGTTGGCGAAAATTATCGGTTCTCAGCTTTCAACTGACGCGATAACCAAATACCACACCACTTCTGTATAGCCTTGCTCAAATTTAAAATGTTATACTTTTATTTTTGGGTTCAAGCAAGATCGCAACTTCATGTAGTCTTCATCAGTTATCTGCATATGCACCCCGAAAACAAAGCTGCTCATTACTGCAGGAACTCTGTTTGAATTCGCGGACTTGACTTTGAAATTCACAAGATAGGAACATAGGAATGAAAATAGTGAAGATTAGTTGTTTGCCTGAACAATAGGCTTGAAAAAAGAGCTGTTATATCAAAGAATGTAGAACGACGATAGACTTATTCGAGAACATCAGATCAGGATGACAATACCTCAATCTTGATTGTTGGGCCAAGAAAGCGGGAATCTGTTCGAGAGGACCAGCTCAAGAAGACAGTAGTCCATTCGAGAACCCCAGGTCAAGAAGACTAGGACTCATTCGAGAACGATGGATTTGAGAAGACATAAATGACGTCAAGAATATCCAGTGAGAAATGTTCCACGATGAAGAGCTTGTCAGAGCGGAGTTCGAGATTGCCTCTGTGATGCTGGCACAAGATTCGACATCACATCAACGAGGACGAAATCGAGAAGACACGTTCCGGACATGTACTGGACATTCTAATGTTAATTGTGCACGTGATAGTTGGTGTGGTTACAAAAGAGTCATTTGTGAAAAGAATGATTGACGTGGTCATACTAGACTTTTGTATGGCCAAACGATGGTATATGCCGTTCATAAAAACATTGGTATGATCACACTAGATTTTAGTGTGGTCACATCAGGACGTCACTTGTCTATAGAAACATTAGTATGGTCACACAAGATTTCAATGTGGCCACACCGACTAACAAACACATTGACAATAAAATAGTTTGTGTAGATTACATTGTTAAATGAATGATTGTGTATGTTCATACGAAACAACCAAAGAAAACTATTGGAAATTGGGGATGATTATCATTGAAGGAACACAACCCTTGATCTTTGAAGTTGGCACCCTTTGACGAACAACTATGACGCTTTGTTTTTTAAGGAGTTACTTCATGAAGCAACATGTTCTCTTGTTTAAACATGAATCTTCGTGAAATGACATATCTCCTCCTAATGTCTCAATATCTATTTAAGACATAACACTTGTGGAGAAATGCAATTTCTCGCTCAAAAAAATATATCTAAACACCATCTTCCTTTTGAGATTTCTTGTTGGAAAAACTCGATTTTGCATGATCGCGTGTTAGTGATCTTCATTACTCCTAGAGGGATATTCGTGTTACTCCCCGACTGCAACTTCATAGTGGGGGCGAATAATTCCTTAAAGAGAGTGCATTTGCGTGGTAAAGGTTTTTGCTAACATCGGTTTGTCTAGATCGCGTCCGCTCTCGTCGTTCGGATTTGAAGCTTTTCCATTGGTTTGTGAAGAAGTTTTCCCAACAGTTTTAAGGAATTATTATGGCTTCATCCTCCGAGACGACAATGAAAATGTTGCATTCCGACTACATCAAACTAGACCGGTTCGACGACACCAATTACATGCGATGGAAGGACAAGATGATGTTCTTGTTGACAGCCCTGAATATTGCTTACGTGCTTGATTTGGAAGTGACGTCGGGCAACTCATCATTGAACAGAAGACCCCACGCTTGTTGCTGAAAAGAAGAAGCAGAAGGATGACAAATTGCTTTGTCGCGGACACATCCTCAATTCTCTCTCCGATAAACTCTACGACCTTGTCTCTCCACTAGAATCACCACAGGAAATATGGAGAACTCTCGAGGCTTGTCATCAAAATTCAAAGCAAGGATCAGATAAGTTTCTAATCTCAAAGTTTGATGAGTTTAAAATGAGTGATAATATTCCCATCATAAGCCAATTACACTACTTATTGTTGATAGACTCCAAGTTAAAGAACTTGAAGATTGAACTTCCGGAGTCGTTTGTTGTGTGAGTTATAATCTCCAAATTACCTCCAAGTTGGAGAGGATACCTGAAGAAATTACTTCACTCTACAGAGATGTATAATCTCGAGGAATTGAGAAGCATATTTGGATCGAGGAGGAGTCCCGATCCAGAGACGGAAAGGGTAATTTTTTCGGGATCCAATGTCAATAACATTGAGAAAAAAGGGTGTCTTTATAGGAAAGAAGATGAAACATGATGACATGAATCCAAAGAAGGACAAAGTTTGCTTTCATTGTGGAAAGAAGGGTCACTTCAAAAGGGATTGTCAATTCATGATGAAAATAAAGAAGGATGAACACATGAATCGACATTGATGAAATTTTTGTAATGGTGACCAAATTGAAGATAGACATGGTCATGGAGGTCCACATGGCAACCACAACCAAATCAGCTGATTGGTGGTACGATCTGGGAGCGACGGTACATGTTTGTCATGATAAGACATTATTCAAGGACTACAAGATGATTGATGGACAAGAAGTTCTCATGGGCAATAATGTCCCGGCAAAAGTCATTGGTAATGGAAGTGTTGAACTTTATTTCACTTCGAAAAAGAAAGTTCTCCTAGTTAATGTTGTTCATGTGCCTGATATTCGAAAGAATCTTGTGTCGGCAAGTTTGTTGTGTAAAAGGGGTGTTAAGGCCGTAATTGAATCTGACAAGATAATCCTTTCCAAGAATGATGTGTTTGTGGGAAAGGGTTATTTGAGTGATGGGATGTACAAACTCAGTTTGAATAAGAATATTGATTTTACTTGTATTGTTGATGTTGACTATACTTTATGGCATGCGAGACTTGGTCATATTGAAAAAACTTCGTTAAAATTTATGGCAAAGAATGGTTTCATGTCTTGCAAGAGTTTTGATAATGATAAATGCGAAGGTTGTGTTCAAGCAAAAATGAACAAGAGGGCTTTTCCTAAAGTTGAAAGAACTACGAAATTGCTTGCTCTCATTCATTCTGATATTTGTGAATTGAATGGTGTTCTTACTAGAGGTGGCAATCGTTATTTTATTACTTTTATTGATTGCTCTCGTTATACTTATGTGTATTTGTTGAAACACAAAGATGAGGCCTTCGAGAAATTCAAGGCATTCAAAGCCTTAGTTGAGAATCAACTTGGAAGAAAGATTAAGGCTCTAAGGAGCAATTAGGGAGGAGAATATTTCTCCTTGGAATTTTCTTTGTTTTGCGAAGAAAATTAAGTTATACACCAACCAAGTGTGTCGTATACGCCACAACAAAATGGTTTGGCGGTGAGAAAGAACCGGACATTGGTTGACATGGTTAATGCTATGTTCTTAACTGCGAGGCTACCAATGAATCTATGGGGTGAAGCGCTTCTAATGGCATGTCATATCCACAATAGAGTTACGTTGAAAAGGACTAAGAAGTCTCCATATGAGATATGGAAAGGACGGATTCCGAACTTAAGTTATCATAAGGTCTGGGGTTGTTTGGCATTTTATAGAGTGCCGGATCCGAACCGAGTTAAACTCGGAGAAAGAGCACTTAAAAGTTTGTTTGTTGGATATGCAGAAGATTCAAAAGCGTATCATCTTTTGGATTTGTATTCGAATGTAATTGTCGAATCAAGAGATGTTGAGTTTATGAAAGATAAATTTGTATGTGACTCAACGGAAAAAGGAAGTATGAGAAGGTAACCAAGGGGGCATGAATGAGAAAAGGAAAGAGGTCGAAATTTCTCTTGAACCAAGAAGAAGTAAGAGACCCCTGATAGAAAAACGGTTAGACCCGGAGTTTATGTTTTTCCTCGTAGAAGGAAGTAGGACGAAAGTGCTAAATAAAATGCCCCTTATATGTAATGTCGAGGATGATCCGAAGACATGTGGAAGCGATGTCATCAAGAGATGTGTTGTTTTGGAAGGAGGCAATAAATGAAGAAATGGACTCATTGTTGTTTAACAACACTTGGGTTCTTGTGGATTTGCCTCCTGGTTCTAAAGCAATAGGGAACAAATGGGTATTTAAGAAAAAAATACAATGTCGACGAATCAATACAAACTTTTAAGGTAAGATTGGTTGCGAAAGGTTTCAAGTAAAAGGAGAGTGTCGATTATTTCGACACATATACTCCGGTTGCACGGATAACATCTATTAGAGTGTTATTAGCACTTGCATCAATTTATAAGTTACATGTCCATCAAATGGACATTAAGACGGCTTTCCTAAACAGAGATTTAGAGGAAGATGTGTATATGGAACAACCCGAAAGGTTCGTGCTCCCCGAAAATGAAAGGAAAGTATGCCAACTTGTTGAGTCTTTATATGGCTTAAAGCAAGCACCAAAACACTGGCATGAAAAGTTCGATAGTGTGGTATTGAGTAATGGGTGATGCGGATAAATGTATTTACTCAAAGTTCACGGATGAATACGGAGTGATTATATGCCTTTATATCGACGATATGTTGATCGTTGAGACTAATATGAAGGGCATAGAAGTGACCAAAAGGTATCTTACTTCGAGTTTCAAAATGAAAGATTTGAATGAGGTTGATACGATTCTTGGAATCAAGGTTCGCAAAATTAGTGGGGGGTTATCCTCTTAGTCAAGCCCACTATATTGACAAAATTATCTCGAAGTTTAGTTATATAAAATTTAAGGAAGTGAACAATCCTTATGATGCCTCGGTTAAACTCAAAAGGAACTCCGGTCGGGCAATTAAGAATTAGAGTATGCAAGTGCAATTGGAAGTCTAATGTACGCTACGCATTGTACGAGACCGGATATATCATTTACGGTATGCAAACTATCAAGATATACGAGTAATCCCGGAGCCTCATATTGGAAGGCAATATGGAGAGTATTTTGATATCTCAAGAGGACAAATGACATAGAATTACATTATGAAGGATATCCAACGATTTTAGAGGGATACTCAGATGCTAGTTGGATTACTAGCATATGTGACGATAAGTCGACCTCTGGTTACGTGTTTACACTAGGAGGTGGTCCGGTTTCTTGGGCGTCAAAGAAACAAAGTTTTATAACACTCCACAATGGAGTCGGAGTTTGTTGCCTTGGCTTCTACGGGTAACAAGGCGGAATGGCTAAGTAATTTGTTATTAGAAATAGTATTGTGGCCACAACCGGTTTCAACCATCTCTTTGTACTGTGATAGTGAAGTGACGATGTCTAGAGCATTGAGTAAGATATACAATGGGAAATCTAGACACATCAGTTTGCAACACTCGTATGTGAGGCAACTATTAGATGATTGTGTAATAACCATCACATATGTGAAGTCGTATAAAAATCTAGCTGATCTGTTGACAAAATTTCTAAGTAGAGACCTAGTTGATTCGACAACTCAAAGAATGGGGTTAAAACCAATATTGAGTCATCGATGACTAGAACCTAACATCTACCCAGTTATACAACTGTCCTAAAGGTTTAATAGGTAATAACAAGTTATCAATACGTGACTAGGACACTAGACTGACCGCGTGGGTCATTTCCATTCCGGATTGTAGTGCATACCACTGTGAAAAGAGGATGAGTAGATACACTTAACAAGGTACAATTTCGTTGCCTATTACAATGGAGGTAGTAAGAAAGGGAACCGTGCCTATATGAACATACGAGGTGATGCCGCTTTGAGCAAAAGTGTTTTGGGTTTTTCACTTTGTAAATGTCCATGAAGCCAGGAAAGAGCACAAGGCCATAATCGTTCTGTATATGGAAATTTCTTAAGGATTTGGGTCGATGCTCCATGTGCGATGTCTCCATCTTGGTGATTGAATTTAATATGTGGTTTAATCTAAAATGACACCATCTTGTATGTGGAGTGTTGTCAAGTTTAGAAGTTGTTCTCAATATTGTGATCTAAGTGGGGGATTTTTGGACATTTTAATATTAATGGTGAACATAATGATTGATGTGGCCACATCGGATTTCCTTGTGGCCACACCGGGGAGTCACTTGTGAAAAGAATGATTGATGAGGCCACACCAGACTTCTGTGTGGCCACACGATGTTATATGTCGTCCACAGAAACATTGGTGTGGCCACATAAGGGCGTCACTTGTTCACAGAAACATTAGTGTGGCCACACCGACTAACAAATACATTGATAATAAAATGGTTTGTGTAGATCATATTGTTGAATGAATGAAGTGTTGTTTGAATGGTTATGTATGTTCATACGAAACAACCAAAGATAATATTGGGAATTGGGGATGGTTATCATTGAGGGAACACAACCCTTGATTTTTGAAGTTCGCACCCTTTGGCGAACATTTTTCAAGGAGTTGCTTCATGATGAAATATGTTCTCTTGTTTAGACATGAATCTTTATGAAATGACAAGTCTCCTCCTAATGTCTCCATATCTATTTAAGATATAACACTTGTGGAGCAATGCATTCTCTCGCTTCAAAAAAAAAATCTGAACACCATCTTCCATTTGAGATTTCTTGTTGAAACACTCGGATTTTCAGAATCGCGTGTTTAGTGATCTTTAAAGAGAGTGCATTTGCGCGGTAAAGGTCTTTGCTAACATTGGTTTGTCTAGATCGCGTCCGCTCTTGTCGTTCGGATTTGAAGCTTTCCCATCGGTTCGTGAAGAAGTTTTCCCAACAATATGTTCTTCAGATACTCAAGTCGAGATGATTCTACTAGCAATTCGAGCTCGACAAAATAAGAAAGATCCCATGATGACCCATTGCATGACAGTTCTTCTGATGTCACCATGCAGTTACCAACTGTTCATCCACGATATTGAGGCAGTTAATAGGAAAATGTTATAAATAGGACCCTTATTCTACGTTAGAGGACATGAACATTAATCCTCACGTAAGGCACTTTTTGTCCTCCACCTTTCTTTGCTGTCCACCAGTTACTTTTCTTTGTATTGTTGCGAGTATTTGTGTAAGTTTAATAGCGATAAGTGTTTAAATTCTTAGAAGTTGAAAACTTTGTTGTTGTTTGCTTGTGATTCATGTGTCTTACAATTTACGACGGCCACATTATTACTGTTTGTCCATCGTGTTCCCAAGTTTCAGTGCGCGCTCGGCGGCCCGTGTTCTCGTGTGCAAAACACTAGTGCAAGGAGTCAACTGCAAGTGAGAGGAGGGATTTGACACATGGAAGGGAGGTGGTAAGCCATCCTTAGTGTGTTGTAGAGGCAGCCGTGATGGATCGACCGTAGCGCCGAGCTACACTCGGCTCTCGAGATCAGGTTACTCGAACCTTGGATCACAAAGTGAGCACACATGTTCAGGTTGATTGGCTCAGATAGGCAGCTCAGGCCATAAGCCTGCACGATAAATTGAGTGTGGATCACTGCCACTTCCAAGACCGTCAGGATGAAACCAGACTTGGGGTTTGTTGTCATGCTTCTGAATCCTTAGAGTCTTTGCCTTTTAGCGTTGTTGGGCTTGGGCGAGAGTATTGGGGGAGATATAAAGCATGATTCATCTATATTTTGTAGGATGAGCGAGCACGATGTTTGCATACCACATACCATAAGTTTTTGGTTTAAAGTTTTGACTCAGATTTCTTTTCCCTTTTTTTCATAAAGTTAGAGGAAATGTGAACAGGTAGATTGGTACTCTACACATTGGATGATATTATTGGTTCCATCTTCACATGTTGGAATGGGTAAGAGGACATTATTAGGAGGATTGTTCCAGGGTACCGTCCTTCTAAAAGGAATTTTGATATTTAGGGATGAAACTTTCAATGTTTCCCTAGTTTTTCCATGCACCTTTTCCAACCTTTCCAATTAAATTCCAAAGGTTTGTAAATACTTCAATCAAGTCCCTAAAATGTTAGTAGGAGAAAAAAATATTTTAAAAAAATCCTTTTGGAACATCTTTACAATTAGAGTTCGTTCTAGAGTCAAGATCAAATCCCATTGGAACTAGGAAAAATATAAAAATCTTTTAACTCAATTAACTATCCAAGGCTAACTTTGGAAATCTTGAGAGTAGAAAAACACCTAACTCATAAACTAGATATAATAATAAAGATGTTAGACTATTTGGAGAGAGAAAGATGTTTGAAAAACCCTGTAAAGACTGAAGAAACCTCTAGACTGGAAAATTCTTTGGTACAACCAGTTGAAAAAATAAAACTAAGAAGAAGAAACTCCAAACAGGTAAGAGTATAGATGAGATGTATAAGGATTCGTTAGCTCCTTACATTTTGGACCCACGGAAACGAGATGCAAATCTGAACTCCCAAAGTGGGGAATTGAAAATAGACCTAAAGAAAACCCTGGATTTGACAGAAGAAACTATAGTTCATTTTGATGACAGAATGTTCAACGAACTGGTAACTGTGAAGAGGAAGATTTACAGGTCAGGTTATTCCCATAGAACAAAACCGAAAATTCATTCATTGGGATAATGTTTTTCAAGCCTATAATCACCCACAGTGTTTTTTCTGGACATTGATTGTGAAAAATATATATCTGAAAGGATTGATGAGTGCTTGTCACTAATTTGAATGACTGCATCAGCTTGGATATTATCCCCTAATTCATTTTATGAGTTTTGTGTTGCTGCTCACATGAGAACAACACATAAACATTGAATCTTACAAGCGATGGATTCGTCCATCGTATTGGACGAATGCTTCTATTCTATCTGACAAGCAACAAATATGTCCATCGAATTGGACAGATGCATCCATATTATCTGAGAAGCAGCGGATGCGTCCATCTAACTGAACGGATGGACCCATGCTATTTGACATGTGAAAAATGCGTCCATGAAACTGGATGGATGCATCCATCAATGTCTTAAGTGACACAAGACATTCGATCTTCACAACATTTGCTTCACTCATCGCCGTCGTCAATGCAACGATCCACACACAAGTACAACGCCACACGCGCAAGCATGTGTAATGCATCAAACGCATGTAAGTGTAATGCACCAAACACAAACCAGTGCAATACAATGCTCTCTATCATGCACGGCCACTTTTCTTCCTTCTCGTTTTTTCAACTTACATCTACCCATCGATGGCGAGGATTGTGTCCCACATTGGACGCTCGCAATGATGTTATTCATTGTAAGAATGCCCTCTCCAACACCACGAAAAGCCTCAAACGAGACTCGTCTAGCCTCCACTAGGAACCTCATCCTCCCGCACCGGGCACAAGATCTACGCATAATATGACTCGTACTCGTGGCACACGTTGTATATATGCAGCCAAACACTATAACTCACCATCATTTCACACATGTCCGAGTACATAATTCACACGACCCTTTCTCTTACATACATAACGACTCGTTATAACCCATCTCATGACGGCCTCGCTACAAGTGTCAACTCACGTTAACGCACACACCTTTATTAAAATCAATCCAGTAATACCCCGTATGCACAACCGCAATGTTATATAGCACGCATGTCAAATCAGCGCATATTAGGTCAATGTGTCATGCACGACTATCTCATGTGTACCCGACTTAACTCGACAAGACCAAGGCAACCACATGACACATTAAATTGCATTATCGCGCGTTAAGTTACATCACACAACTCTATGAGATAACTATCCATTCACCTGTCAACTCGACTCACTATACCCATGACCTCGAACCGAACACTACAAGAACTTAACCAACAGCCCGTCAAGAACATCACACATCGACCAAGTCATCATTCCTATGCAACAATATTATGTCCGAATCTAGCCATAAACATTTCGGGATCGCCTCGCTTGATATTGAGTGACGTACCCGCCAATACCTAGCTCGAAGATCTTACTTACGAGGGAGCAGTGTGGAGTATAGCTTTGTTTGTTGTCATCCCTCAATCCCCACAAGTATTGCGACTTGTTAACCCTCTAACTTGCTCTTGGCTTCTCTATCTCCGATGTACATGCGTGTACCTACGAACAAACCAAGCTTTCGATTTCTTCCTTTCGAAGCTCTTACTCACCCTCATAGCTTCACCACTCTCTTGGCTACTAGCCTTGAACAGGCTCCCACGATCACGACGAACACTCGAGATTTCCTTTCATTCCATCATTTCTCCCTTGGCACCACCTCTTCTTTCCTTTCCGTCTGTTATTTTTCTTTCCGTTGATGGCTTCTTTTGAAATTCCAGGGAGAATTGACGAGACCATTTCCCCAGCCTCATTTATAATAATAAAAATATTAACTTCGAAAACTTCTTTAACAAGATTTGAATAGTATCCTTACTTTGTTTCCTACATATAAATTATGCGATCGTAAACGACTTCTTGAATCTTACAATTTTGGCCGCAATACTCTCCTATCATGAATTCAAGTGCATTTGCATCCACTCATTTTCCATCAACAATTGACTCATGATTGTAAACCTTCTATATAGTCAGTCGCTCATATGCAACTCAGAATTACTAAGCACTATTCATTCGGTTGTATGCCTAAGTTATCCCTTAATAACACGCACTCACAACACATTGTAATATGAAATCTACTAACGTTTCTCGAGATCTAGCCTAATGTGAATCACTCAGGGCGTCCCCTTTCCTTCGCCTTAGTATTCGATCCTGATAGCGGTGCGCGTATGCCGCTCCAACGTGTCCAACCTACACCCACACATCATATACCACACTTACATTCAATACACATCAGCATTGCACATAATACATAATCCATGAAAAAAACATGCCAAGCTGACATGTATCCAACCCATTACATAACACCACATCACAAACAGACAAAAGGTCAGGTCGTTACAAGTTATGTAGGTGATGATGTAATTATTTCTCAACCAGTAGAAGCATATGCACCATTGCTAGTCGATGAGATGTCTCAAAGGTCTCTTGATTCTTGATTACCATCACAACTTTCAGGAAGAACGTTGGGTATAGATAGGTATCCTTACCAGTCTATGAAGACCAAGTAGACCAATTAAGAGAGGAGTCATCAAGAATGATGAGAGTTACTTATCGAGATAACTCTTTGACTAAGATGATTCCTGAATTCTATGATGTTGAGCAAATAGCAAGTAGAGGTCTATTTCGATAGATGAAATCTAGAGGATGATAGAACCATTCAACCCAGATACACGTCTTTCAGTGTGATAGACTCAATAGACACTGGGTGTAACATAAGCTATGATAGACTTAATGCCTTACTAGATGAGTGGTGGAAACCACCGCAAAGGCCCATCAAAATTGTAAATGTCGATGAAATGACAACAATTGTAAACTACCAAGCTAATAATGTGCATGTCTTTATTGGCGGGTAAAAAAATCGTCATTAGAGAACTTATTGTATACCTTTCTTAGAAGTAAATATCATTCTTGGCAATGCTTCTCTTAAAGGACAAACAGAGAACCGACCTTTTGTGTAAGATACACATGATGTTGTTATTGGGTTCTATTCTATTAAAATCAATGCTCTAAGGGAGCCCAAGTTACAATTAAAATTTGGGTTTTATTCGGTCAAACGGATAGAGTATTGTGGTTATTCATTATGTGACAAAACATTTAGAGTGTGACCTCAGCATGGTGAACTATGATTGGATGAAAATGCAAGATGAATACAAACCATGTTTTCTCTAGTAGATATCAAGCGTTGTAATTGATATGGCGACCTGTTTCTAAAACACGAATTGTGTATGACAGTGGAGTTAGCGGGAACATGATGTGATAAATTTCTTATTAAACTTGTCAATAATTTAGTAAGGCTTCATTAAAATTATGGAGTTATAACGACCTTAAGGCTATACTCAAATTGAAAGATCCCAAAATCATTATAAGAGTAAAAAATATAACATATATGACTGAGATAATTGAGAAATCTGAAAGTAAATTCCTTAATTGCTTGGAAAAGACTTGATTAGAGATAATTACAGTCAATATTTCAGTCTTGCCTTTATGGTGATAAATCATGCTGAGCTATTGTGAGGAAAAGCACAAATGGTTAAATACAACCGTCGGCTTAATCGAGCTATAAAAGACGGTGGCTATAAGATTCCTATTATTGGAGTTCTCATCGATCGAATTAGTTTGAGCGAACCGAAATTCCTTTCCATGTTTCACATGAAGAGTGATTACTAGCAAGTCAAGATGGAAAAGGACTAGATTTCTCTAACTGCTTTCAATACTCCATGAGGGATGTTTGAATGATCGGTAGTGCCATTCGACCTAAAAACTGCTCCAAGCGTGTTTCAACATATCTAAAAATTTTGTGCGATCTATACAAATAATGTGCTTATCTTTAGTCAAAATGAAGATGAATTCATGAGTCACCTTGACAAGTTAACTGGCGTCTTCAAATAAGAAGTCAATTGACTTTCTAGGCATGAAAATTAAAAAAAGGAAAAAAAAATAGAATTACATAGCCACATTATCGAGAAAAACATTGCCTTTCTTGGTAGTTTGGAGGATAGAAAATAAGTCCAAAGATTCTATGAATTTTTTAATTATTCTTGTTAGTTTGTGAAAAATATTTCCTAGGATTTAGAAAAAATTTCTAAGAATACATACTCTAAAACTCCTTAGTCATGGGTTGATGAAGATACTTAGACCATTCAAAGGATTAAAGAAAAGGTTAAAGGTTTACCCCATCTCTCCTTACCCTCTAGTAATGATGAATTAGTCTTGAAAATTGATACTTATAACGAGTTCTGGAGAGATGTTGTAAAAATTAGAGGAAGAAAGCAAGAACCCGTTTCTAAGTATTGGTTTGGGTAGTTTCAAATGATATGAACTCCAATACCCGATATATGAAAATGAGAAGTTAGCCATTTTATATCTTCATGACATTTACAAAAATCTTGGTGCAAACATATTCAACTTATGTTTAGATGTTTATAATTATGAATCTCAAGGAGGTTATACAAACTAGACTTATGAGGTTGTAATAATGATTTAACTATTATAAATATGACATGGAGTACATTCTTTCTGGGAAAAATACATAGCTTATTCTCTCTCTAGAGAACTTGCAGATGGATCCCAAAATAAAGAGGAAGATCTGCTGAAGATGCAAGAAAGAGAGCAAGGCATGTCCCAATAAGAAAGAGAGTGAGTATGACGGTGTCGGTTCCTCCTCTGGAACGAAGGTAAGAGCAGTATTCTACCGGTAGCATAAGAAACCCGGACATGTGGCATTCAATTGTCCGTATAAGCTGAAATCTGCATATTCCCAAAAGGGAATGGTCGGTCCTAAGGAAAAGGTTTCGACCAACTCTGAAGGAAATGTGAGAATGGATGCAAATGAGGGAATGGTTGATCCCAAGGAGAGGATTTCCACCAACTCCAATGGAGAGACGAAGAAAGATTCTCTGAAGAGGATGACTAACATTGAAAAGAAAATCTCAAAGAAAAAAAATAAAAAGATGGCTATCTAAAAGAAGAAGTTCGAGCCGATTCACCGAGAAAAGCTAAGAGAAAGAGGAGAACAAAACATCTCAAGTCCTCTGATTATGAGAAAGATGATAAGGTTGAAGAATATTGGTGGCACCTTTTAACCACGACGCAATTCAATTAGTGTCGAGATCACATAGATAAGGAGCAGAAGATTTCAATGAATGAAGTTGTTGATTCGTAGACGAGACTATTGTAGAGCCAATAGAAGGCAAGGGAAAAACCTGAAGTCAAATATACTCTAGGAGGCAGAATTCAAAGCCATCATACATCGACCGATCTAGAAAAAAGAAGCTGATCAACAACAAAAATAAAGTATGATGATTATTTCAATTATGGAATCACCATGCTCGAAGAAGGAACTTTAATGGTTTTGAAGGAGGCCTTGAGGAAGCAATTTTGGAACAAATTATATCAAAGAGTTTGGCGAGCAAGGTCATGAAAATGCAAGCATGAGAGTTTTGAGGAATCATGATATTTTGATATATACATAGTGAATGAATCCCTTTCATAGGGATGAGATGACTATTTGCACCGGGCTAAAAGGAGGAATTAGGCATAATTTCATACATTATATTAAATGATTCAAAGGGAAAGCTATGGCCTATATCAAAGATCCATGGTCTAAGTTACATTATGTTGATTCAGACTGAGAATAGTTGTTTGAACAAGTAAAATTCAGACAACATATTTCTGTCACCACTATGTCCATAATACTACATGAGGTAACACAAATAAAAACCTAAAAGAATATGGAGATGCGAGAATCATCACCCGAAGAGAACTCTGTACTTTGTCCCTATGTACACTGGGTATCATAGAAGTGACCAACCCTGAGGATTAACATGATTGGTGGGAGTAACTTTACATTACCTACATGCATGCTTTGTGGATATTCTTAAGATATATCATTCTAAATGTGATTAGATAACTCAACTAACTTCATTGGTGAAGTTTCTACTCATATTCATGGGATCCAGATATAATTATGCCACAACATTGATTACTAGCACTATGATGGAAGAAAAGAAGAAAAGCAGGGAGAAAATGATTCATCTTAATGTGCACTTATGGGAACTCCATCCTATTGAGAATAGATATCTTGTTAAACCATGACGACAGAACTTGGACATGGTTTATGGCTAATATATTACAGGCACAAACTCATGAGGAAAGCCATCAAAGTCGAGTTCTTTAAAGATGTGTTGGAGAATATATTATCCAAGAAAAGAGGCTTATTATATGCTTCTTGACAGGATGACCAACGTCATGATCCTGCATTCTTATTTGGACTACAAAAACACAATTGCAAGATAATGAGGATGGAAAAGAGTTTTGGATCTTCGAGGTGGCTTTTGAAGGAGAAAAAACTATAAGCTTAATCTTCGAGTTGATACATTCAAGGTCTGGAGAGAAATCATTCATAACCTGGATAAAACCCGAGAACAACGATTTGAAGAAGAAATGATGAGAACCCATGAACGACAATATCAAATGAGGAAGAGACTCTCGGAAGGGATTGACTAAATGTCATCCATGACGTTAAACACCAGTGATGAAGGAATTTCCCAAAATAAAAAGTTGTGTAGACAAGAGGAGAAAAATGTACAGAGCAATGACTATTTTCTCTTGTCAAATAGAACCACTAGCCTTTGTTTGTTTTCAATAATTTAGATTCATTTTATTTGAGCTGACAAACAGTGCATAAACACCAGCTTTTGTACATATACTTCGCAACCCTCTACTGCATTCGAGCAAATTGAATAGAGAAAACGTTCTCTCATATCTCTCTGAGTTGAGTCATTTTCTTGTCCTCTAGAATGCCTAGGAATCAAGAGTAAATTAGTTGGAAAGGATAACCTTTGATTAGAAACAATTTGAGGTTAGACTTGGAGTGTCGAGGTTTCGTACTGCGACATTATTTGGTCTATATCTTGAAGTTTAAACCTATTAGTTAATACCATAGTGTAGAGGAGTAGTCTCGCCTATATTGGACCCTCAAGGGAAGGGCGTTCATTGCGATACAACAGAACCTCTCCATCATATATTTCTGTCATCTGAAGGAAGTGTGGAATTCTTGAAGCTCTGAATTGTGGAATCTTGGTGAACCCTGAAGCTACCCACTTGAGGTTTTATAAGCAACTTTGCTTTTGAATTTTAAGTTGTTTATCATTTTCTTTCTTCATTGAAAATAGGCTATAATTAAGGAAACCTGTTACGATGAAGTGAAAACGTGGGTCATTTTAAATCCTAGAATGGTTCCACTTGGATCATGGGGTTTGTAAGCATTTTACTACAGGATTGTTAAACGCTACAGTTGATCGGTTAGAAAATTTATTTGTTCAGATAACTCGATTGTCTAAGCTAACAGAACATTATTCTAAGAAATTATAAGAGTTGACTTTAGCTCATAGTGAAATTTAAGAATTCTTTCTTCGATGTAAGTTCAATTTGACATTTATAGATAGTTCCATATACTTTAACGGGTACTTGAGGCTGGTTGAAGCCGACTCAAAAGACAATTATAAAAATATTCTCAAGTTCACATCTTGCGTGTACTATGGCATCATAACCACTTAGGAATTTTTTTATCTTGATAGAAATGAAGGACTAAATGAAAAGAAAAGAAAAAGTTGAGTAGGAGGCAGACGGTAAAGAAGAAATTTATAAAGTTCGAACCATATAAGCAAAATATTTTTAGAAGGTAAAGTAGATGGGAATGAAAATACTCACATTATTACTTCGGGCATCAACCAATTCTCATATTACCTTTATCAAGCTCTCTTCCGGCCTCAGTGCCCACCATCTCGAGCTAGATATCATTTTATTTTGCACCAACTAAGACGAGGGGTGTTTCTAATGAGTTGCTATCGGACACGGCGAAAGTTGATTTAGAAAAAAAAATTATTCGAAATCGATCATGAATCTATATGATACGTATAAATAGAATGAAAACATGTTTAATAAAACTGTACTTCCTAAATCTACGTTCGTATGATACGTTGGAAGACAAGTCCCAAGTGTGACTCTTCTAAAAGTGATACGAACACTTTTGACAAAAGCCTCAAGCTCACTTTTAGATGCTAGCACTCGAAGCTCTCTTCAAATAATTTCTCTCGAAAGCCTCACTTTTCTTTTCATTTCCGCTAATTTTCTTACTTTTACTTTGGCCTAATGTTTCTTAAAAAAAATCAAAACCACTATTTATAGAATGAATTACCCAACTCCTACGGTACCATCAAAATGAAATTAACAATTGAAATTAATCTTTCAATTGCACGAAGCAAATTTAAGATGTAACTAATATAGATTTTATACAATTATGTCAAATCACAATTGGTTAAATAATATAATAATATAATATATTACAAATAATAATATAATAACAATTCTGATAAAATTATTTTCTTAAAACTTAGACTAACTTAGTCAAATTTAGGATTTTATACTTTCGATATTTCGTAATAAATTTATAATCTAATAAATTCTAATTTGAAACTTGTATATTTTAATTATAATATCCATTAGAATTAAACAAAGAGTGTTCATATCCATGTGCTTTTACATACAACTTGTTAGGTTTTATAAACAAAGGTAATATACATCCATATACAAACAAATGTAATTGTCTAGTAATAGATTTTAACCATCCAACGCAAAGTAATATTGGTAATGAACTAAAACGATATTGAATCGAATACTGTATAATTCAATCTCTTGAACTCACTGACATCTCGAGAAATTTCATCTCTTCAACTCACCGACATCTCGATTAATTTAGGCATTATGCATTATTCAATGAATTAATCATTTTACTTGATTTATGATATATAATAGATTAACTTGAATTACACATTCCTCCACAATCGTGTATTTAAAATAACTAATATCGCAATCAAGAGGCTGGATGTTAACTCTCTAATCCAAGAGAGCAATTAATCATATATTGATTTAACATTATCTTCTATGTGCTTCTGCAGGATACTCAATAACCGTAGTACTCACAATCCACTAAAGACTGTTTTTGACGGCATCAAAGTGCATAAATCAATACATAGAATAAAATGAATGTCTCAAATCATGAGATCAGTTACACTCTTTCAATAAGAGAAGTGACAAATTACGCTTAACATGTGATATTATCTATAAACGTGTCATGTCCAATGTACACCTAAACTCGGGCACTCCCAAGTACAACTTGAATATCCATCCATCGGCCTAAACTTGACCTAGTTATACACAATGTTGATCTAAATGTTTATGTCCTCCATAAACATCTAACCGATCAAGGACAAATTTAAATAAAAATCAATTTGTGGGACTTTACAGTAAATTAATTATGAGTAGAAAAGTAATTAATAAACATTAAACACTTGCCTTTATTAACAATTATCATATATATATATATATATATATTATACACACTAACAATCTCCAAGATGCAATATTGTCTTTCACTATAGACTCTTTGTCCTAGGCTTCTCACATGTGACTCATGTTTCTGCCGAGGTACGACTTTCGTGAGTGGATATGTGATATTCTCGCAAGTGTCTACCCTAGTCACCAATACATTACTCATTTGAACAATCTGTCTTAGGATGTGATATTTTCATAATACATGCTTACGTAGCTGATGAGACTTGGGTTCCTTTGCCTGTGTTATGGCGACATTATTGGCACATTACAACAAAATTTGACCATTAATACTAGGAACCACTTCAAGTTCACATAAAGTTCTTAATCCAAATAAATTCTTTTGCAGCTTCTAAAGTTGCTATGTATTCAGATTCTACTGTAAAATTCTTGCTTTGAATTTTTCCATCAAAGAGATGCTCCATTTAGACAAAACACATAGCATAGTTGTGATCGGTGTAATTAAAAGCACAAGGTACACTTGAGGAGCAAGGGTGCGCCTTCCGCATTAAAGCGAAGCACAAGGCGAGGCGCTCACCTTTCATTTTAAGAGACGATCTTCCTAATTGTAATTATAAAAGCGAAATACAACCAAAATAAGCCAAACTAACATCACGAGTTTACATAATATCATCAATGCAATCTTTCAAAGAGAAACACATATAGATTAGTCATCAAAATCCAAACATCTGAATCCTCAAAGGGAAATACATAAAGTCTAGTCATCAAAATCCTCAAAGGGATACATAAAGACAACTACTAAAAATTCAAACATCAATACAATTTTTCAAAAGGAAATACATGAAGACTAGTCATCAAAATCCGAAGCATCGCCTTCATAATCATTAAAATACATTTCACGAATCAACTCCTCTTCATCTTCATTGAAATCGACAATTCCTTCAATTTCTTCTTCTACATCCGAATCAACTTTGTTTTTTTTTTTAAATCTCACTTGAGATCTACTTGAACTCGCAACTAGTTGGGAATTTTGCCTTGTTTTCCTCTCGGACAAATAAACTTTTGAGGCTCTCTCAACATTGTCCCATGTGAGAATATCATTATAAAAAATCAAGTCATTTTGATCCTCTTCATTTTTGTCAATTAATCATTCATTACTAGAATCTATATAATCCAGACTCAGAGCGTCAATGTTATCTGCCAAATCATACCTTACATTGAGCTTTTGATTGTACTTGATATATACGAGATCAAGTAACTATGTCTATTCCTTCTCTTGGTATGAACCTGCAAAATTGAATTCACGAATATTAACTTCAAAATATTAGCCAATCATATATTATTATAGTTGTTAATTATGGGTCTAACATGCTCAAAGTACTCCGGTTACGTTCACAACCATTAGCACTACATGTTAGTGATAGAATTCTAACCGTTAGTCGTTGAAGATTTGAAGTTTCACCACCAAAAAGACTCTACCACTCTGTAGCTATATGAAATTATAAGTTTAGAATATCAACATATAACCGTAACTCGATTGATAATCTTAAATAATTATTATTACTAGGCGATTTAGAGGTCCTTGATCATTGTACTAAATGATCACCAAATAGTCCAACTTTGTCCTTGTACATTGATATTTCACTTATGATCTTGTCTTGAAGGCTAACATCAAGAACTGACAGAAATTTAAGCGAATAACACACTTTGACAGCAAAAACAGAACAACAGTAAGGCAAACTCAAAATCTGCAAAAACAAAACATTCTTAGATCTTATAACAGAACATACAACATAATGAGCAAAAGCTCATCTATTAGTTTTGCAGACACACCTAAAGAAACTGTCCAGAAACGTACATAAATTAGATAATAAAAGAAGTTACAGAAAGAATAAGGATAACCACTTACTACTGTTGTAGTTTTTTACATCCCAGCAACTAACGCACTTTAAACTAACTGCTACTAAGAAATGACAACATATTAACACCCTTCATATGTTATCAGGCTTCATCATCAACAGATCAATACTTGAGACATTCCAACAAGAACCAACTTTTGGATAGTAGCATGCAACACTTTCGTAACTTCAAGATCAAAAAGGATGGTTGGGTGTTGATCAAGATACGTGGGATTTAAAAAGTGTCCAGCCACATCTAGTGGATTATGCAGTTGACAATCCCATATTCGATCAATAATCTTAAAAACCTCTGCATACTTGTCTTCCTTGCCATTGAAGGACGTTTGGATTGTTTCAATAATCTAGATTATTGCCGGTTATTATTGAAACCTCTGCATAATCCAAAAATATACAGAGGTTTTTAAGATTATTGATCTGGATTATTGATCAATAATCTTATTATTTCAATAAGATTATTGAAATATGGAGTATGCCACATTTTTAAGTTATTGATCAATAATATGGACCCACAATGTAATGGGTCCTTAGTAGTAGTTCTTCGTTTGGTGGATGACGAGAAGAAGCAAGTTAGGGCTACATGTATGAAAACAATCCATACATGTAGAGGTTATTGATAAAAGCTAAGGAAACAATCCAAAAGTCCTTCAATGAATTATTCGATCAATAATCTTAAAAACCTCAGCATACTCCATATTTCAAGCCATGTACGGGAAAGTCTTGTCCCTAATTTCTAATCCATCTGGTTTCAAAAGTTTTTTAGCTCGGAAATGCACATAAAAGTCGTATTTGTCACCTTAAAGTGGCTAGCGAACAAAATGTTGTCTGCCTTGCCACTTTGATAACCAAAAATATCTTATTTCAACCCCAAACGAAACGCCACCACCAGATAGCAAAAATACTAAATGGATTGGATGAAATCAACATCAACCTTCAGCTGTCATACATAAATCCTGATTTGAGCTCAACCTTCCCAAAAATCGGACAAGATGGTAGCGGACAAGGGCTAGGGCAAAACGGTTGGTCACTCGTGGAATCTGGTGGTAATAAATGTTTTTTTTTATTTCCTTTTGGTTCCTTGAATTGGGGATGTTAACTCACAAAGTACATTAACTATTACTATTTTTATTGACGGAGGCCAATAAAACTTAACTTAATATATACTTAGGGGATTTAAATAACTCATCTAAAAGTGACTGTGAGTCACTTTTAGTTCTGTCGGCCATTCTAATTCTTTTGTACAATGGGACAAATTTAACAAAATAATTTAATAAAACATGAACCAATCTTTTCTCATTATTTAAAGGAGAATTTGTTTTATTGATTTAACAATCTTCAAACTCATTTGGTTCGCAAATCTCATTAATTCGTTTTAGTCATTTTTTTCAATGTTGTACAATAAAAGGCTTTCATGCAATCCTGCACAATCATCCATCGGCTTATAATTGTACAAAAATCAAACATTGTTTCCGAAATATGGTTTATTTATATGATACAATCACAAATTAGCTTTGATATTATTAATGGATTTCCATCGGGCATAGCGAAAGCTGATTTCGAAAAAAAAATTGCATGAAATTGATCCCTATGTAATGAGTACAACGTGAATCAAAATACGTTTAATAAAACCGTACATTGTAAACTTACGATCATATAATATGCTGGAAGAAGTTTGTATCTTCAAAAGTCCTAGACGTGACTCCTCTAAAAATGATTAGTGCACAAGTTTGAAGGGCTCACCATTAGGTGCTACCCGTCGTAACTCTCTTATAATTTCTGTCGAAAGCCTTACTTTTCTTTTCCTTTCGAGTTGATTGTCTTACTTTTCCTTTGGACAAATGTGTCTTTTTTCTGAAGATTATTAAAAGCCTCTATATAGAATCTCTTAACGTGTTAATGTCAAATTAACGATTAAAATTAGTCTTTGAATTTTACGTAGCAAATATACAATCTAACTAATATAGGTTTCTTACTTAATACCACCATTGTCAAATCACAAACGATTAAATAATAATAATAATAATTATTATTATTATAAAATCTTTGCCTTATCAACTTAGAATAACTTAAACGCTTTCTATATTTCTTTAAAAAAATATAATTCAACGAATTCTAATTCTGCAACATATATATTTTAATTCTAATATATATTAGAATTAAAAAAAGAATGTTCGTATCGACATGCTTTTGCATGTGACTGTCTAAATTCTATATACTAAGACAGTGTACATCAATACACAGAATAATGTAATCGTTTACTAACATTTTCTAGCCACAAAACGTAGTAGAACATTACTCATGAACAAAAACCACACCATAATTACTATGCAATTCAATCTCTTTATCTCATTGAAATTCTAATTAATTTAGGTAAACGCGTCATTATTGAATTAATTGTTTTACTTCTTGAGAGTTTGAGATGTAGGAGGGAGTCTTCGGCCCGTTTTTTACTCCCTCTATTAATAGATCAAATGCCCTCCAAGGAAAACCAAAGTTTGATCTAATACTTCTGATAGGATAAATTTGGTACTTTACTCTTTCCCTAAATATAAAATAATATTCAAGTTATACTTCCATTTTCCAGCACGTGGATTAATTGCTAAAGAGCACGCGGGTACGTAAAAAACAAGACCAATTCTCTCATGGGACAAGTTGTCGGATACAATGGGAAAAATGAGTTTATGTCCTACCCCTTTCTAGTGTTACTATTAAATACTACTTTTAATGGTATTAAAATACAAAACTCTACGCATATAATAAATGAAGTTCTCAAGTTAAAATATTAATTATGCTCGTTCAATAAGAGAAGTGACCAATAACGCTTAACATGTAGTATTCTCTATAAACATATTGTGTGTAGGATACCTCTAAATTCGAGTACTCCCAAGTACAACTTGAATATCCATTTCTCTATCTAAACTCGACTGGAGTTATACCCAGCATTGATATAAATATCCATGATTCCTTTAAACATCTATCCTATCAAGGGTACTTTTAAATCGACAAATAATCAATCTGTAAGACTTTAATACAAATTAATTACTAGCATAAAAAACAACAATTCAGATAGTATCTTGACATATATGTGCACATATTAACGGTTTCATTATCCATTTCAATGTTTTGGGAAATTCTCATATGCAGAGACCAAGGCATTGCCTATGATCGTAGAGGGCAAGGATCGAGTCGGCGTGGATGAGGTCGTCACTCATTGGATAAGTAGGCATGGCTTTGCACCTGTGGAAACAGCTAGTGTCCCGTGCACGGGACATTAAGTCCGATTTACTAAAAAAGGGGGCGAAATTAGTAATAATGTACTAAAACTCGACCTTTTTTTTAATAAATCGGACTTAATGTCCCTTGCACTGGACAATAGCTTCTTCCTGCATGTGCACGGAACGAGTCGACGAGATGAGAATCGCATGAATGCTCTGCCACATCTCGGGGTTGTCTATCTCCCGGCTGCCTTGTTCCTGCAGAGGCTGCCATTGAAGGAAACCTGGTTTTAATGCCACATGTTTCTTGGGGATGCATAATCTCGTGTGAATAAGGTCTTGCTAATATATTTAAGGATCGTCCTCTCATACGGAGCCGTAATTAGTAGCGCACAATTGGCAAATGTGTCGTTTCTAACTCGTTCGTGTCGTGTTGGTCCTACCAACCCAAACATCTTCATCCCCAAAAATAATTACTTGTATGAGTACAAATTTATCTGTCGCAAACTTCTATATTTAAGAGAGAGAGAGTTGAAAAGGTTGATTTCTCATTTATATTGGCAGACGATGTTTTACTTGGTAGAAATTAAATTTTGATCAAAATAAAAGAAAACAAAAGGGAAGACCACCCCGATGGTTGAGAAAATGAATCTCATTTGGATGTCTCTTCTCTCGTTCATCCTGCTAATCTAGCCCAGCTCTAGGGAGATGGGGTCAGTGGTTTCCAGTTCGTTTCCTGTCAAGGGGCCGTCCTTAGGGGACTTGCCGGAGAACTTTGTGATGACCCATGCTCATTTCCTGGATCCCCTGGAGCCCTGTTGAACAAGTCCTTTAGGAATGCTCCCTCTGCCGTGTCTCGAGGGAGTCTAAGTTGCCTTTTGACTTGTTGAGAGAGTTATTGGCGAGGAGCCGAATAAGCTTGGTAAGGAGACTAATGCTAAGATATGTCGCGGCTGTTGTTTCGATGCTAAGATCCGTTGAACTTCCTGTTAGTTTTCTTTCCTTTTCTTTTGCCACTGCAGCTGAGGAACTTCCTGTTAGCTTCTTTTCCTATTCTTTTGCTATTGCTGCTGAGGGATTTAGATGATTAATGTAAGAACAGTCTATCCAAATTGAATCACCGTAATCGAATTTATGATACGAAAGAGGGAGCTAGACTTCCACTTCCAACCCAGGAGCTATCACGTATATTTCAGGCTCCAGTTAGGGAAACCTTGCAGATGTTTCAGACTCCTGACATGTGACATCTCGAACCCGCCCCCAGGTGGGACTTGAAGCCCGCCCCCGGTTCTATCAACATGATGGCCAACACGCCAAGTCCCAGCACTACCTCGAGAGGATTGGAAACATGGTATTTCTATCATGCAGGCAACTTTATGTTCGAGAATCCCAGGGAGTCCCTCGGGATAAAATTTTCAATGATCCAGATTGACTGTACACACATCAAAAAGTGGGCTGTGCTTGGATTCTATCATTGTAAGTCCAAACAGACTAGAAAAGAAAGATGCAGTTCAGTTTACTCAAATCTCTGGTAAGAAGAAACAAATTAAAACCATTTTTCCAAAGAGAGTTTTCGGCGAGTCGATTACACTTGCATGACTTCAAGACAAGAACCCTCTCCCTCTATAAAATGTTTTGCTAATTTTACCTAATGCAACCAGCATTTGAAGTCACAGTCCCAGAGTTAAACAACAGAAACAAGGTTCATTAGAACGGAAAATCCCCAGAATAGGTTTAAAAAAGAAGAAGAAAGGACACAAAAGGAGAAGCCAAAACAGAAGGAAAAGAGAAAATTGACCCCAGGCAACTATTTCAGATTATCCTGTACAAAGGCATATGCTAGTAAACATTCCCCTCCCAATATAAGAAGAAGAAGCTAATGATAGTTACCATTTCGCCAAGTTAGTCATGCTTCCAGCCAAAGCCCATTGACTCGAGGTCCCCGTCGAAGAAGCTGTCATCAACAAACTCCTGGGCTATGTCTGCAATCACATCATCCTGAATGAGATGGCCCTGAGACATCTCGGGAGGTCTCTGACTGAAACAATCCGATCCACTGTTTGTGGCGGGTGCACTGTTTGACACAGCCTTAAAGCTGTTGCTCCTGCTGGCAGAAGACCCTACGGTGCCACCCCCTAATATACTTGATGAGGCCACCTGTGGTGGTCGAGGATTGCTACCGAATCCCACATTATTTCTAGCAATGCTTCCAACAGTACCCTGCCCAACAAGAGACTGCTGTTGCATCCCGCCACTGCCACTCGAGATGTCTTGAAGCAATTGCTGAATCATCTGGTGCTGCAGAGCTTGGCTATTGTCACCCTGAGATTGTCGAACACTGTTGGAACCCAAAGGATGCTGCGGCAACTGCTGACTTTGGGGTGATACCTGTTGTCGAGACGGAGGGTTGCCAGAATACCCACTAGAAGGTATCCTTTGCAAAGATCCAGGAATGAAGGTGGCAGGCCCCTGTGCCGAGGACGGACTGGGGGTAGAATTGTTAAAAGTCGCCTCTTGTTGAAGAGAATTGTGGCTTGAGTTCATCGAATTCTGACGCATAAACGCACTCTGGATGTTAGTAAGAGCTAATGCAGCTTGCGCTGACCCACTCAGTGCTCCTCGGTTGACAACCGGCTGGTTATTGTTTGTTTGGTTACTCAGACAAGGATGCAAGGCCATCAATTTGTTCAGGGTGTTCCTATCGGTAGGGAGACCCTGAACATTTGCCAGCTGCTCCATCTCCTGCATCTTCTGCAATGGGAATTTTGCATCGGCGACATGTCGAGGATAGTTTTTCAATCCCTCTGTAATCCACCAAAAGAGGAACTGTTTCAAAAACTGCTGAATAAGGGGACGAGGAAATAAAGAGCATGCTATTCAATGCGCATACACAGCCACGTACATAACATAATCTCAAAACAGATAAGACGTTCAATTATTCATGTCAATAGCTCTCACTGGAAAAACCAAACCTCCAAAGAAGCAAATGGTATATGTCGTATTACCAACGGGTCCCATTTTATTCTCCCGGCAGAAATCTATTAGATCCTTCATGCTATTGACAACCTCTGAGATCTGTTAAAAATAACAGCGGAACCTTAGAGTTGTACTTGTCAGGCTGTGGATAACAACAATGAAGTAAACTGTAGATACGGGATTCATATTATACAGGGCGAGATGTACCTGCAGGCACCTAACATATCTTTTTGAAAATCCTAGCTCGTTCAGCGACTGCAAATCCAAGCTATTCGCAAGCTGACGTCCAGCAGTTAGAACCCTGGAAATACCACCATGAGACGTATGTATCAAAGCATCAGAGAGCCAATCAAACACACAAAGGGAGACCTCCATTAAGAGTATATGGGATTACAAGTTATTCGAGATAACTGAAATAGCACTTAGAAGTCTCATCTGGGAATAAATTCACCGGAACTCACATATTGCTGTTTGTTTGTAAATCCTGCTGTGAGAGTCCATCAGCTCCGCCCTCATTTATTGTGCTCTGACACTTTTGAGCAACCTGGACTAACTGATTTACCTGCATTTTGGGGGGATGGGGAAGTGCACTAACTGAGGTGAATTTTCAAATATCCAACTACTTGCAACTAATGATGACTTGATTAATAAACTACAAGAATTGACACAAAAACAGAGGAACGTCACAGAAAACGTAGTGCTGAAACAAATACTAAAGAAATTAACACATAGGCTTCTTACCTGTGGTGCAACCAAACGGCGAGGAAGGAGTTCCTCATGACGCCGAGCACAAAATTCCCAAGAGAGTATCTGATCAAACAATATTGTCTATGGAAGGATGGAGGGCAGAAACCAAAAGCCTATGATATACTGCTTCCCCCCCCCCCCCCCCCCAACCCTTCCTCTTTCTCCCAAAAAAAAATGCCAAAGATAACCTTCAGATCCTGAGCGAATATGATGCGAAGCTTTCCCTCGCGAACAACACGAAGTTGTTCATATACACTTTCTTGAACAGCTTTTGCATACTCCAACATCATTATCCCAGACGGGTACCTATATTCCCTTGGCCAGTCCAGAAACAAAAGCTCATCAATCACCCCACTGCCAAATTTGATTTCATTAAGCCTTGGTAGCACTTCAAAAGTGGCCTCTGTCAACACCCAAAAAAATATATGACATTACTGATTAAACACTTCTGACTTTGAATTCACTGAAGAAATGCTGGACACAATGATAAAGTATAAATTGTAAGAAATATGTCATAAGGCCACCTCAACAAGCTTAACAAATGAAGGAAGAAACATGCCTGCGAGGGAAATTCCCCTAGCAAAGAGAATTGAAGATTCCATGGAGAACCAATAATGCAAGGAGAAATCTACTCACCAAATCCTCTGCCAGACTTCGCAGAACAGATGTCACATTGCCAACATTCCTGAAAGAAGAACAGGGACAAGTTTCCATGTCAAACCATATCGGAAAGCAAACTGCACAGGCCCTGATGAAAGACTAAATAATATGCGGGAGATGACCGAACCATTGCCGCCTGAGGGAAAACCCCAAGAGCATGCTGTCCCACATTGTCATAAAGTGACAAGCACCATCTTTTCTTGGCTCGAGGCGAATAGTACTCTGCCACAAACTTCCTCCAATAGGCAATAGGATTATCCTGAAAAAAAAAAGATTATAAAAGATGGAACACACAGTTATCAATAAAGTCTTTCCCACCCTCCCAATAAGGACTGCAGATGTTGTAGGCAGTATACAAATGAAGATAATGAGCTAATGGGGAAGGAATCATTCCCGGCATGGACATGGACTCACGGCTGGTTGTTGTCTCTGATGAAAGAGGTATTGCATCAGACGGCGGGCACATACGCCACCATCAAAGGGACGCTTCATGACATTCATTTGCTGTATACCTTGCTGCTGCATCTGTCTCAACTGAAGCTGCTGCTGCTGCTGCTGCTGTTGCAACTGTGCCCTTTGCATGTGTGGTGTCGACTGCAAATTCTGCTGCTGCTGTCTCATTCTCTTCTGCTGCTGCTGCTGAAACAATGCTTGCAACTGCAGATTGCGGCCTTGCAACTGCATGGAATCTTGCCTCTGACGCAATTGCTGCAGCACCTGCTGCTGGATATCTTCTTGCTTGATGTCTAAACGAGGCTTCTTCACCAACTGTGATAAAGTGTTTGGATCATGAATGAATGACCCAGGGATCCGTGTACCAACAGGGAGCAACACCTGACCATTTTGCGATGCAATTACAGGAGCCGATGCAGCCCCCAGCAGTTGCAAATGATTCTGCTGCATTGAATCCACTGTTTGGTCCTGATGTGAGTTTGGTTGAGCAACAGATGGCCCGTCCATCACAGATGAGCCAGATATGCTAATATTATTCGAGGAAAAAGAAATAGGCGAAGCGGGCAAACGAATGTATGAATCGGTATTGATACTGGCACTTCTCTGCAAATGAGGGCCACTGGAAAGAGCCGAGTGAGCATCTGTGACCAAAGAACTTGCTGCCACACTGGGTCCAGAGTTTTGCCGCGCTATTCAAGGCCACATTGTTCATATCCCCGGAAACAGATCCCAGATTAGGGTGGAACAATTTCAGCTACTGAATTCGAAGAAGAATTACAAAACGGTGAGCTCAGGGGGGGAATTAGCTAGAGCCTGCGACTGTCCATCTCCTTGGTAATAGATGCCGGAACTTGAGGGAGATTGAGTCAAGCCTCCAGATGCCCTAGATGGTACCATAGGGGATGAAAACCCTAGATCGCCAGATTTGAAGTACCTCTCCAGAGCTAGAGCGTTACAGTTTTCTTTTATTAACTGTACATTCAAAACCGGGCTTCCTCATTTCTTCGAATCATCTCCTGAAATAAGCTGCACATAAGCACATCATGAGTGCTGCACAGGTAGCTAGAACTCTGACCCACAAGAAAATCAGTGATTTAGAATGAAAACATGGTATTAGGGCTAAAAATTCAAGAAAGAGGATCGACATTTGCCAGTTAGAGAAATACAACTATCGAAGCACCAAGATAATTGATTCAAAGGCAATAGAAAAAGGGATCAACAATCAACTACAGAATAATCAAACAGAAAAACATTAAATCAAAGGGATTCATTAAAGTAAGCCCTATACTACCAGATTAAACAAAAACTCGACTATTCAGACTATCATCCCACAAACCCTAATTCGGAGCCAACCCGCATCAGAAACACTGGAGACCAAGACTAAATCGTCCACAGAGCAGTGATCTTTCCACTGGCTAGAAACCCATTAGGAAGAAGATTCTAATTGTTACCCACCCAAAAGTCAAAACAACAGAAATTATGAAATGACCGGAAGTCAGACATGGTCAAACCAAACGACGGGAGAAGCCGGTCGAAAAAGAAAGCGAGCCCAATCCCGTTAATAACACGCCAAATTAGCTCCCCCCCAACCACCCACCCCCTCAACAATCAACCACACGCAACTAGAAATCAACACCGGCTGAAAGACGGCGGCAAAACCCCCGTCATGGGCCGTGACATAAGATGCACAAAGAAAGCCGCACCTTTTTCCTAACATCCTCGTTTCATCCTAAACAACGATATACCGGACAAGGCGAAGAGGGCGTGCCTTAACTCGGGAGGGAACAAGTAAAAAAGATCAGTAACGAGAAAAAGGAACCCCAAGTACCGACCCGAAAGATCCGCGAAGCTGTAAAAGCTATCAAAATCAACGAGGGGAATTATGTCTGGGTAGCGAGGACAGTAGTAGTAACAAAGAAACAAAAAATGGTGTGATTATAGATTAGACATGGAAAGAGCAACAACCCAGACCCCCCCCCCCCCGGCTTAACCGGCTACAGCCAGCGGGGGTTTACGGGCACGTGTCGGTCGTCCCATGGTTAGTGGTGTTGTGACCGCGGTGGAGTGGAGAAGCTGTCTATGATGACATGTCAAGATGCAATGGCCGACTCCCCACTCTTCCTACTCCCCGCGTTAAGTTAATCTAATAAATAAATTACGACCCCGACGGATACCAGAGTGTGAGAATGAGAGAAGCTTTGTTGACGTTTTTCTAATTCTAAACCTCTAGGCCCAAAATATTAAGCTTCTTCACCATCTTGCTTTATTTATTTTTAGGAAACAATTTCTATTTCAGTTCAAATATTATTAACTTAAAAATTAATAAATGAGTACGAGATATCGACAATTCCCCAGATCGCGAGCGAACTCAAAAGAAATTGATGAGCGTAGGTTTTCTCACTTTCTCGGTTTTGGGTGGGGCTCCCTACAGTCGCGTCCACCGGATTTTCCTGTGCCTGTGCCTATTCGGAAGGATACTTCGGGTGGATTTGGGGGCGGGATCGTTGTTTCCGGTTGGGCAAGAGGGTATTTCGGTACTTTCACGGAAAGGGCAGGTTCGGTGACTACGGTGGTGGGGTTAACACTTCACAGTGGCGTTTTGGTAATTTAGGGAAGGGATGTAATGATGTGATTGTTAAAGTAATGAATTCAGAAGGAGGTGTAATGATTATCTGGGAGAAAAAAGAAAAAAAAATATAAGAAAGATCACCGATTAAATTGAGAACACAACATAGTACGAAAAAAAGAGTTTCGATATTATCGTATCTTTATAATAATCTGATTAACAGTACTTTAATGTAGTCTTTTTATATCATAATTGTTGTCCGACGGGATCTACAAAATATAGGCTAAAAGTTGATAATCTAAGTCTTCCTCCTCACTGCCTGGTTGAAGCATTAATGTTAGGGTTAGAGCTAGTGGAAGAGAGAATCTAGCATATATTAATATAAGGTGTAACGTGTCATTTCATCACGAGCTTACGTCAACACACTAGATTTACACCGAATACCATCCAACCTATATCAATAACAAATCGAGATGTCGCAAAAGCTTTAAATCTATAACAAATCGATATGTCATCCAACCTAGATCAATGACAAACCGAACTATCATGTATTGTCCCGTGTATCGTAACACGATTCGATTTTTAAAAATTTAAATCAGTAATTAATTATAGCCCAACGAAATTTTTATAAAACAAAATAAAATTCTAACAAAAGGTACTAGGTGGTTTCTTTTATAAATTTCAAAAATATTTTTATTAGTTACAGCAGGTTACAGCGTTGGATTTGACACGTGCGGCGGGGAAGGAGTAAAACTCTTCTTCCCCGTGTGATTGGGTCGGGTGGGACTGATTGACCCGCTAAATAAGTGCATGGAGTTTCTTCAGAGGTTTGCCCTTTTGTTTAGGCCTAATTATCAAATATATCCTCAACTTTACTCGTTTTTTTCTGATCTATCCTGAAGTTTAAAACCGTATCTCTAGGTAGCTTGTACTTTTGACTTGTTTCAATTTTATCCTCTTTTCTTTAGTTCCTAAGTTAATTCTTTCTCAAACAAAAAAGAACTTAATTCTTCTTAAGCGGCTCTGATACCAATTAATCTTACATGAATCGTACTTAAGAAGATTTTTTCAATTGTCTTTGTCGCCGGCGAACAAAGATGATGCCCTGTGAATTTCTATTAAAGAAGAACACAAGGACTTCCATGGTTTAGTAGAAGATGAAAGTAATTACTCTTGCTTATTGAAGTAAGAAAGTTGAATGCATCCAATATAAGACTCAATTATCTAATAATAGCAAGTTATCACGCAACACCATGAAGTTAGGATTGTGTGCAAATTTATAAAGTTGATAAATAAAAACTGCAATGTTTGTTGAAAGACGTGAAGATTATTAGTCTTACTACTGATATGTGAAAGTCAAATCACCAAAAAAAAATATGGTGATAATTGGTCATCTTCTGGATTCTAATTGGCAACTACATAAGAGAGTTCTTAAATTTGTGCATATTTCACATTCTTTTTGTGGAATTCTTAAATATTTATTCTCATTAAATTATATGATGTTATCTATAGATTCTTTCAATTATTATTGACAATGGGTCAAAGAAATGATGTAGCGCTGAGAAATTTAAAGGATACTTTTATAATACAAAAGAAGTTGTCTTGTGATAGATAACTATTTCATGTCCGTTGTTATGCACACACAGTGAATCTTATGGCTCAAGATGGACTTTTTAAAATTAAAGACATCATTGAAGATATTCATAATAGTGTGGTTTTCATCAGTTACAACAAGACACCGGATATTCTAAGAGATTGTGTAACAACTATAACTACCTGATAAAGGACTTATCATCGATTGTAAAATGAGCTGGTGTTCGACATATGAAATGTTGTCAAGGGCTATCAAGTTCAAAGAGATCTTACCATGATATGCAGATCGAGAAGCATCTTACCATTGTTGCCTAAAGGTTGAAGATTGAGAGTAAGTTGAACAAGTTTGTGAGATTTTGAGAGTTTTTATTTCGTCACTAATATTATTGTTAGTATGGTTTGGATGATGCTATAGAGAAAGTAAACTTCTGTTGTATAGAAGGTAAGCGTCTACTACTTTGCAGAAGGTTAACCTTCAAGGACAGACCGATGTGTACCTTTTGTTACCTAATCAATACCACAAATTATTTAGTTAGTCATCTGATTAATCAAATATTATTCTTATGGTATATTATGTAAATCAAAATGGTTTAAAATCATTTTGATTGCTGATTTATTTTCAAGTGGATTGATCTATTTTGTTTAAAGGGAACAAATCACTTCTTATATGGAAAGTATCGATGTAAAGTTTTACATATTGACATGGAATTATCCAATAAATCAATAAACATTTTCTCTTGCATCCAAACACGTCCAGATTTATTACGAATCATGGCAAAAGACAAGCCATCTGAATATGGACGCAATCATATGTGTCTGTATACAGAAGGTTTGCCAACTACCTATGGAAACCAAGATTATCTTATTTCCATCTATAGAAGCTTAACGGAGCATATCTGTCTAAATCTTCTACAAGCTCTATCTCTTAGGATTGTGAACACAATCGTAACCATTTAACATGATCGATCCTTAAGTGATATGAAGCATCTCTAACAATGAGAAAACCTTTTATTTAGCTGACAATTTTTTCCTTACTTTGCAAAGTCTTTCGTCTGCAGTTGTACCTTCTATAAATATATCTTTTATTTTATATAAGATATGATTACTTGTAGGTTAGTATGTGGAAAGGGGGATTGTATCAAAGTGTATACGACATTGTAACCCGAGAGACTTGTGACCTTTCGTTCTCTTTGGGGTTAAGTATTCGGCTACAGAAGGCTGGTGCCCAAGGTACAAGGCTGGACCGGACGTGAGTGAGTTCGCGAAGGATCTGACTGCATTGTAGCGTGGTGAACATGCATCAGGCTTAGAAAGAAGTCAGGGTATATACGTATCCGGGCAATGAGTAGAAGAAGGGCCGCAGTGCTTGAATGAAGGTTGTTTATGGAAAAGATGAGTTAATGATCCGACAAAGAATTAGTTGTCAACTGACTTTGAGAAAGATTCAATATGGATGCATCCTTTGACCAAACATATGCATCCGTGCACGACTTGTTGATAGATTTAAGACGGATGCAATCCCGTGTTCGACATGTGTTGAGTCGTTGTGGAACAACTAAGACGGACGGCATTCGATTGGGATCTGATGATGAACGAATTTAGGCTATTCTTCTACTTTTCAAGAGTTGCTTATCCACATTAGAAGACCTTCCTTTTTATTATATTTTTATTTTATTCCAATTTTTAGATTTTGTTATAAGCTTAGTTATGGATGGACTATTTTAGGTAATGTAGGGGGAAAAATTTCTAAGTTAAACCATCGAGGTCTAAATCAGCTAATCTTTTTGGAATTTTTAGAACAGACAATTTTTTAGGATTGATACGGAAGACGGCTGAAAAGATGATCGGAGAAAGAAGAAGATTAAGATTGTGACCTCCAAATTGAAAGACTGGGGAGTTCATTTGTTTTCTTCCTTTAGCTCTGTCATCGATGATTTCGATTGTGGTCTTTATTATGATGTTTATGAACTAATTCCATTTTTTTAACTATGTTAGAACCTCATGTTCCTTTATAGCTTCATGAACATTCTTTCTTAATGTTGATTTAGTTAGTTTTCTAGTTCTCGTTTTAATGTAGTGTTAATTGTCATTGGATCATTATAGTTTAGGTTAGATAACGAAGGGATAGCCTAGGTATCTATGTGTTGGGAAAATTGGACTAATTGAGAGTGAACTAGATCAGATTAGGAAATCAATTAGGGGGGATTTTAAATTCCTAATGGGTTACAAACTAGTTTCTTGCTTAGAAAGTACGAGAAATAATTTTGAATTACATGGTAATACCTTCTTCTTTGTTCAAGGGACAAATACAAGCGTGATATTTGAATAATAGATTTAGCAATTAAATGATTTGATAGGCATTAGAAAGAGGGATTCAGACCAATGCATAGGATGGGGAAAGAGAAGGTTGATTGTCCATAGATAGGAGATGAAAACAAAATATATGAAAATCCAACGTCTAATAATACGATTTTTTTTCTTCCGGATTTGCGATCCCGGGGCCGGAATAGTTTTGAATGTCGGACCTCGTAATCGTGATTTATTCCAAAACTTTAAAGTATTGGAAATTTTTTTTCGGACTCGGACTCAGATTTTGGAAAAATCAAATCAGGAATGATCCGAAATTTTGATCTAATATATTGTTTTTATTTTTGAAAAACAAAAAATAATACCAAGGCTTAAAATTTTCTTTCATTTTCTATTTACCTCTCTCTTCGTTCATACCAATCTCATTTTCTTGAATTTGTCTTTCACGCTTCTTAGTCCTCCATCGTTACCGTTCCTTTCCATTCGCAGGCCGCTTGCTCTTCAGCCGTCGCAGCCCCTAAGACCCCTAATCCTCCGCCAACGCAACCCCCGCGCCCTATGGTGTCGCAGCCCGCCGCTCCTTGCGTGAAGCCCAGCGGGAAACCTATCTTAAGGATTTTATTCATTTTTGGGTGATTTAATCAATTTTGTTTATTATGGTGAAGGGTAGATTTAAACTTGAAAATTCAAGAATATTTGGAATATCCTGAAATTTCGAGCTCCGGAATTATTTTTCGGGATTTGGAATATTCGGAATTTACTTTTAAATTCGAATTCGGACACATACTTTAAAGACTGAAATTCGAAAGGTTCCGGGACTAGGACAAAAATTCGAACTCGGGTATCCGAGTCCGGTTAGAATGATTCACCCCATTAAGTCCTAGATCTTCATTCTTGATTAGTTGCATACTACATTTTTTCATTTACTTTAATTCAACATTTCACTTTATTTTCTGACTTTGACCTTTGATTGATTGCGGAGAACGGACGTTAAAAGAATGTTTGTCAGTATAATTCCATATGTGAACGACCCATGCATGCCCTTACTTGAAGAGCCCATTATGTCCTTGTTCTAGAAGGGTTAGAAAGTTAATACATCAAAAGTATCGTGTCTAGTCTAGAAAGGGGCCGAGTATATTTACTTGCCATCCGTACTACAAATGTAGTTTCGAAGGCCACTTTTAGTAGATGTGGAAGAGTCTTTGATTACTTATCATGCCGACCTAGTTATCTAAAAGAAATTATGCAAGCTCTACTTTTTGGAAAGTGATGGTGTACGAATCTACACATAATTCAAGAAGAGTGAACAATTTCTATTTTTATAGTTATTTGTTTTCATATCATTTTGATAGAAATAAAATCAGTCGATAGAGATCAAGCATACTTATTCAATGATTGATGCCATGGACAATTAAAACTTCATCTTATAGATTTGGTGTTTGTTGAATTATTCACTAGGAAAAGCAATGTAATGTTTGCATCTCTTTCTTAGTTTGTCATATGTGTGTCACTTTTGGTTCTTTGTTATATTGGTTACTTATGAATGTGAGCTCAAGTATGCATTTGATTATCTAATAAAGTTTGCATTACACTGACAAACGTGGACCAACGTTTTTACTATTTTTTTTATGCACCTGTATCTAAAATTCCGTGTTCTCGAATGGCATATAGATGGAAACACCCAAAGGGAAAGAAAATGAAAAACTTTGACAAGCCACGAGAGGAATTCATTCAAGTCAGATGGACTAGGCTTGCCAGAAGCAATTTGAAAAATATATGCATGCATTAAAGAATCCAATGCAAGCGGAAAAGCTTTTTACATTGTCTCTTACTGTACTGTTGTTTTAATCAAACAAAATCTTTCTCTCTTTTCTGTTAATATAATATCTTCATTATTTTCTATCATTTGTGGGTTTCCATCGTTTGGACATACTTTTTGATGACATGCAGTTGAAATAATTTATCTCGCATGATATTAAATTTTTGACTTGATCATCTAATCTATTACATGTATTGTTTAGGGTGGGTTGCGGTTTGTTTGAGGAGTAGATAGCTCATTCATCCTGATTATCAAAATCGTAAATATCGATTATTATGCGCTATTCATGAAACCACAAGTCATGTCATCGCAACTGCTTATAAGGAGGTAACTACCATCACAGGAGAGCTCAAGACTCTCCCCAAGAGTTGTCCCTGCGCCTATTCACAACATTTTTACATCTCCATGAAACGAAAAAATCGGTAAAATAAGTTAGTGCGAGCCACATCTAGATTAATTATCAATTACTAGGAGATGTAACAAAATGTATTGTCGACCAACAAAAGACATTTCGTTTCAAAAAAGACAAACCTATGATAATACTACTTGAAACCTAGATGGGCCAATATTCGAACAGCGTCTCTGTGGGATGTCGTAATGCAGGAAAATTTATTCAAGGCACTTGAAGATTGAGGCTGAGGCAACAACTCTTCTATAATAATTTGTTGCCCTCTTCTCTCCTGCTAGTTATGCACCTTTGTATTCCCCAAATAAAGAATGCCATTCACTACGTCCCTAAATAGTCAAGGACATTTCCCAATGGGATTGGCGACGAAAAACTGTTTTTTGCCACTGCTGGTTCCCGTATTGGCGACCTTGTAACGTGGGTTTGCATGAGATATCCAAATAGACAAAAAATTTGGTAAGGTATGCATTCCCATTCACTATTTATACGGGTGGATAGTGATCTCTATTTTTGGACTTTGGTTCTCGAATATGCTTCCCGGGTATTTCCATGGTCAAATAGTCTTGTGAAAGGTAGGCATGTTGGTTTATTAACAAATGTGAAGCTCAAAAAAATTTATTCATAGTGGTGCAAATATATGTTGGCGTAGCAACTTTTCCTACAGTAAGAAGGGCGATCTCTTGGATAAAGGATGACTATGAAATTGAAGGGATCCTATTCCATAGGATTTTTTCATTATCCGCAGCTTTCGCTACCAAACATTATGCCTTGAAGATTATTTCATC
>JARUPY010000074.1:0-121688 GCA_029817715.1 Melastoma dodecandrum
ACAAAGTGGATGCCTTTCATCAGAAAGTCGCCATCTAATTAATAATAAATTCTACAGAGCATTACATCAACCAATTTTGCAAAAACCGAAAAGTTAAACCCGTAATGGATTGCACCAGAAGAATGCTATAGGCAAATCTTAAAATTCCTATGATGTGGATAATTGCCTATACATGTATCAACTGCTGGCAAAAAGCTAATCCTCTTTATCTCCAATGCTACTAATAGAAAAACCAAAGGCAATAGCCCTAGGCCGTGTTCTTGTTGCATCCTAAAGCTTAAGCAGACTGACAAAAAACAGTCAACAAGGGATTCTCTTGAGCTAAAACTGCAGTTTTTCGTGATGCCATTCCTGTATCCACAGACAGCTAAGACAAACACAGAAAAAACACAATAGACACTAAACCACAACTGGTTTCAATCTCGAACCGCCCTTCGAGAATAATGACGAACAACATCACATTCTTATTACCAGGGGACAGCCACACCACCTCGGACGTCAAAACTTCCTAACCTCCAGAACCGACACTCGCCCCACAAACCAACCCCCGAAAAAAATCGACAGCTAAAAAACTCCCACCGGACACTCAGAATCCCACGAAAAACCAATCAAACAACCACCCAGCAAAGTCTCAACCACGAAACCCAACATCAAAGAGCGGAGAAGGGGAGAGGGGGCGAAGAGGCATCAAGTTTCGATTTTGACACCCCGAACCCACATCTAATTCCACCCCCATAATTCAAATGCCCACGAGGTTAGGACAGCCCCCCAAAACACAAACAACAAAAACCCAAAGCCCCTTTCGGTACAAACACCAAAACAGTAACAACGGGGGAACAAAAAATGCTAGAAATAATGAGGTTAGGCAGAGATCAGGAGGAAGGGGGCGGGGGGGTTCCATTTCTTCACCTTCACAAACCCAGAAAAAACAAAAGGGTGAAAAGAAAACGTCCGCCGGGGGATGTTGTTCTTTTTGGAAATGGATTCGGAAACATCGCTATATCAAGAAAACAGGGGAAAATCCGGGGCTTCCTCCTTCCTTCCCTTCGATATACTCAGTTCCAATATTTCCACTCGCTTTCTCCCTTTCTTTTATTAATAATGTTTTAACCTTAAACATTTTTTAATATTGGATTGTTTTTTTTAATTTCACATTCAATTAAAACTTTGGCGGAGACAATTTTAGCAATAAAATGTTAACTTGATTGTAAACATTAATATATACATGTGGCGTGAGGAAATACCAGTCAAACCGAAGACTCCAACCATAAAAGGCATGGTGGAAGGGAAAAAAGGGGGGGAAGAATAAAAATTAGGCGGCAATAAAGGAAAGGTTCGAAGATTGGGGGAATATTCCTTAATCCCCTGACGATTGGATGATAACGACAAATAGAAAGATATTTCCCGCAGTTCATAGTTTATTAACATCTCCTAAGCGATGAGATCTCTCGTCGTTTTGGAAACACCCGATAACTTGGAATTTGTGACCATGGACATGGTTTTAAAGTTTCTACTCCTCGTCTGATCTCCCTTGAAACCTTTTGGTCCCCGGTCCAAGAACTAGGTTTTGTACGGTATTACCCGCTCGTTTTTTAAAAAATTCACGAAAAAAAAAATGGTCCGAGTTTGAGCAAATTACCTGAAACCCGTCGAGAGGACGCCAGCGTCCCCCCAAATAATAAAGAGGACGCGTTTTGAAAACCCATCCTCCGTGTAAATGGGCAGGAACACGTTTTGAAAACCCGCTCCCTCGAACACTTTAAAAAAAAAAAGAGAGATTCGGGGACGGGTTTTGAAAACCCGCCCATGTCCACAAGTAAACAAATTACCCTCCTCTAGCTTAGTCTTCAAAGTGGTTTGTTAATTTGCTTAAAGGTCTTGGGTTTGATTCCTCTTAGCACACAATTTTGAGTAATTGTTTTTTTCAAAAATTAAAAATATTTTCGTCCTAACAGGAATCGAACCCAAGACCACGTTGTAAATTAAAAATTATTTTTACCAACTCAGCTAATAGGCGGGTTTTCAAAACCCGCCCTTCGAAACCATATTTTTATTTTTATAAGTATTAGAGGGGCGGGTTTTGAGAACCCCCCCCTGCCCAATTTCACGGAGGACGGGTTTTGAAAACCCGCCCTCCTTGTTTTTCGGGAAAACGCGCCCCATCGACAGTATTTCCGGAATTATCTCAAACTCGAACGTTTTTTGGTCTGAATTTTTTTAAAACAAACAGTACATTCGTACAAACCTATGTCCAACAACTGCTCGTTTTTCGTTGTAAACCGAAGCTAGAAAAATCGGTCCCCTCTTCGGACATTTCACCGAGTCCCAGAATCTATAGGGGCATGAAGAAGCATTTCTTTTTCCAAAGTAAATACAATCGCCGTTACTGATGGAACGAAAAGAATATTTCGGCGGGCTGCAAACACCCCGAAGAGTACCTTTTAGTTAGTCCAGATAGAACAAGGTTACAATTTTTCCTAAGGTTCATCGCTTCCCTGCATTGTCTCCATGAGCAAACTTACTATCATGGAAAGGCAAAGCAAATCACCTGCTGTACTTGTGAGATGATGTCCACATGTTTTGCAAGAAGCACTGTAGTCAAACCGGTAAGGGGGGGGGGGGTGGGGTAGGGGAAGTAAGAAGGATGAAAAGCAGAAGTTGTGTAGTAGTTACGGAGGACAGGTGGATGTAGGAATGAAATTAGTAGAAAGATAGTGTCGGTAGGTCAGGTCATGCAATAAACTGGATGCAGGTGACGTTGAACCGATTGCGGCCAAGGCAATTCTAGAGTTTTGAAAACATTATCAAACAAAACGTTTATTTACATACCTGCTTGCTTCAATCAAAGGCAGATGATCATTATGTGGCTTCTCTATCACATACTTCACCTGCTTGATTCAATACAGAAACAGATGGTCAAAGACCTGCTTGATTCAATACAGAAACAGATGGTCAAAGACAAGAATATGTCCTCCCGAAATGAATCATAGTAAGTCACGAAGGTATTCGATTTCCCAAGTACAAACACGTTGCCACTGTTGTATTTTAACATTAATTCTAAAGCAAAAGTAGGGGCAAACAAGAAGTATACAACCGACAAACAAAGATCCCGAATCCAAAAACTATTTTATTTGTCTTCCAAGCTGTTTCTTAGCATTTCGTCATTAGACTATTTCATATGTCATATTAGCCAAGGAGAAGCATTAGCGACAATCCCAGGTAATCCGCCAGCCAATCATATGCTCCTTAGGAGAACTCCTAGTTAATGAAAGCTCACAAAGGCATTAGAATAGCCTAATACGATAAAGGAACAGAAGAGGAAGTTACTTTGGCCAGTAACTCCTGGCTCTCTGGAGGTTGCTTTTGCAGACTCTGCGGTAGGATAACTGTCAGCAGTTCCGGTTTTTCTGCTCTCAAAGCACCTCTAATTACAGCTGCATTTGTCCCCGATGCTCCGGATGTGTATATGTGATTTTTCTATAAGGATAAAAGGAAAAATGAAAAACGAAAGGTCATGGCATGGCAAAAAAATGCTTAGCTATCTATTCTCTATGTCGATAAAAAATAAAGAGATGGTTTGGGGAACCTATAGAGGTATTGCAGAGAGAGTCTGTACATTTACTAACTCACTCGAGAAAAGTTGAGCCTTACAATATGGACCAGCACTGCACACACATCTCATACCAAGTATCAAGAATAATACAACCAAAATTTAACTCACCGTAATTACCATCGCATAGCTGAGAATCTCGATAAGCTCTTGATGCATAAAGCCCATATTTCTTGTACCAAAGAAGCCAATAGACCTTGGCCCCTGCTGTTGAATAGCCAGTAGCTCCTGTAGAAGATTATGCACAGAATTTAAAACAAGACAGCACAAGGAAACAGAAGAAGCAAGAAATACCACAATAGACAGCAACTTGAGGATGAAGCAAAAACAAAAAAAAATGAGGCGTACGATATTCTTTCTTTTATAAGTAGTGCTTTAATGACAGCAGAATCACCATATATACCACCGCAATGGGGAAGTCAATTATTTTCAAACAAGTAGATTAATTACAGTTTCAATGTCCTTAGGCAGGATATCCAGAGAACTCCGTGTTCAATTCAATAGATCTACAGTTAATGGATTATTTTTCCATTTCTGATGATAAGAAATGATCAATCATTATAAAATTATTTCGTCTAAAGCGAGCAATTTTTCTAGAGAGCCACAGATATTAAACCCAATCAATCAACCAACAAAAAAAAATCTGATTGTGCTTCAAGTTTGTAAACCAACATCTTTGTTTGCGACAAGGGCAGTATCGTGAACAAATACAGGCCAATTGCATCAAGTAGGTATCCCACCAGCATATTTTACCTGCATCGACACACAGTGCCACACGAAATAGGCCTAATTCAACAAATAAAATCAAAATTTTACAAAATGTGCAAAACCCAGCTCTAAGGGCACTACACCACTTTTTTGACAATTTTTGGTACCTTTTTCTTCATAAGTTTCATCATACCAGTAAAGTTCCAAAAATTAATTTTTGTTTGTTTCCATTTAGATAGAAAATATTTAAACTGAAAATTCTCATGTAACAGTCTGTCAAGTAGTGCGAACATTAATGAGGCTAAAACACGTATTAGTCCACGGAACTTCTAATAGTAGAGATATTTCAGGAGAAACTTTCTGTTTCCATAGCCAACAACAGATGGTTGCCACCTCCTAGTCCATGGAACTACTGTAATGCATACACATTACACCACAAAGAAACAGTTGATTAATAAGGATTAAGGAACTGGATAGACAAAGCGGTGTAAAATGGAAGTCATTTAATAGTTAAAGATTCAAAAGCAGCCAACCTCAAAGCCAAAAGTGATATAGGAACTGTGACAAATTAAAGAGCTAACCTGTATATAATCGACTTCTGGTACAGGCTTTATCTCTGAAACCATGACAGACCCGGATCCTTCCACTAATGACTGCACTTGGGTCGGAATCGGAGTGCCAAAATCATCCTCGGAACCAATTAGCCGCAATTTCACTCTCGTCTCCATAACTGGAACAGCTTGGTCTCGGTTTCTTCTCTTATTCCCACGAAGCCACTATACCAGCACATAAAAAACAGAGGCCCTGATAGTAAATCATTAGTATAAACTAGAAGCATGTGTGCCCAAGCAAACAAATACGAGTCAGTGGTTCCGTTTGACAGGGGCAGCTGTGAAACACCATTAATTCCTCACAACCCTAATGCCTGGCAAGTTATGGGTCCGACATTATTCTGGTTAGAAAACACGTAAAAGCACAGACCGGTTCCATGAAGAGGAAGAAACTAGCAAATAATATCTATCAACTAATCAGGACATGGTAAAAAAAAGAAAAACACAGCGTCATTCCAGAAAACAAAAAGAGGACGCCCTATATAAGTATCGGGAATCCCCAAAACCAGATGCAACACCATAACCAGCCATCAGTTGCGGCATTACCGAATGACCAGGACAACAGTCACTCACGAACAAGACCAACCCAATCACTAGAACATCAGTCCATCCATGCAAAAAGGTAAAACCTTTCGGTGCCAAATAACAAATCAAACTACGACCCAACATCCAAAAACACCTCATCTTTACCGTCTGAGGGGGGCGGGAGAACCCTAGCCAGTAGTGCGGGCGAACCGGGTGGTCGAGAGGACCTGCCCTTAAGGGTCTGGAATGGAATTTGAGGGAGGAGGAGGAGGAGGAGGAGAAGGAAGTGGGGAGGAGCAACAAATTGGTGGAACAAACAGGAACAATGCTCATCTCTGTCTCTCTCTCTTACAACCTCAGAAGCAACGGCGGCAGCCAATTAAAATCCTAAAGATGAGTATGCTTTTCAAGGCTCTCTGTCTTAGATTCCCAGGATGGAATCCCCCAGTTTTTTTCCCTCCGCCCTCCCTCCCTCCCTCCCCTGGTTTGATTGGATTCCCAACAGATTACGGTCGCGTCATCATCCTTTATCAAAATCCAATCCCGGGGACACAACCCAAAACCCACCTAAGACCAATAGAATATCCTCAAGTCACTGCACACTCCCTCCCTGTAGCTTTACACTCAAACAAAAAACAGAAGTAGAAGAAGAAGAAATCATTAGTACTTTACAGATGTCTGAAGTTCATACAATATACAACTAAAATTGAGTAATCAAACAAATCAATCAATCAGGGGTGGGGGTGGCTTCACAATCACATGATCCTTGGATACATCTATCCATTTATCGTAACAAAGAGGTAAAATTCCCTTGCCTTTAGATTGGGCCTTGTTTTCTTGGCCCACTACGTTATGATATAGTAAATAATAGGCCCATAATTTACTGGGCTCAATAAAATGGGGCCGGTTCAAGTAGCTGCCCACTTTGTTCTTAAAAGAAAAAGGTAAAATCCCACCTCGTCCTGCTTACGTCGCTTGTTCGAAAACTTAATCGGAAAAATATTTAACTAAATTTATTAAATAATATTTTGAAGTTAATTTTTATAAAACTGATTTTTTTTAAGGGGTGCTTTTTGAGATTGATTTTTGATAAAGCATATTCTCTTGAGGCGTGAAATTGACCTTAAAAGTCTTTTATTTTGAAAAATTTTAAAATTATTCACTTATATTTGAAAATATTTCCTGCCTTATTTTAGAACAAAACTAAACGGGGAGAGTATTTTTATTACATTGTTTGGGTTATTTGAGAGTTGGATTCCCCGGACACTTCTGGTCGTGGTTACTATGCATAGAGAAGTTATAAGGTAGGGTTCGTACCCAGACACATGATACGCCGATTCGATCTTAATCGTTCATATAATTATTTTTATATTACTTATTAACTTAATAAAACACATCTTGACCGTCTATCCGGTCCTGTCTTATAACCTGTCTTTATGTACGGGAGGTAGGTGACACGTTGCAAAGCTTCCAGAAGCTTCCGTACTTTCCTGAAGTTTCCTACCTTCTACTACTTGTTCGGACATCGTTGGAGCTTGTGACATCGTCGTATCAGTTGGGGCTTATCGTACCGGTCGGGGTAGTGGAAATGGCGGACGACCTGGCTCTCGACTTGGAAGAGCTCCGTCAGCTCCGGGCCTTCTCCAAGCGCCCCCGTATCCTCTCCCTCATCTCCTCCGAGATCCACCGGTTGGAACAGGTTTACAGGATCGATATCTCTTTTTATCTCATTCTTGGTCGGTGTCTGTTGTGTAGGTTTTGATCTATGACCTCCTGGCAAATCATTTGTGGTTAGGCTTAGATAAATGTTGGCTGATGTTTCAGACGGGATTTAACGGAGTTAGATATATCTGAGACTGTGTATACTCAGATGGTTTGTTTGGATTGCTGATTGTGTGATCATTTGTGGGCAGTTGTCGAAAGAAGCTGCTCCACCTGCTGCTCAAACCCCGGTACCAATCGTGACTGCCAAAGTCGCTGCTGCTGCTGCACCTGCTGCTCAGACCCCGGCACCTATTGTGACTGACAAGGTCGCGGCTGCTGTTCTAGGCATTAATTATCACTCACCCTCGGGTCGTTCAGCTGGGATCAGGACAGCGATAAAGTCAAGGTATGCCAATCGTTTCGGCTTGTTTTTTCGGGTTGGTCGTAATTTTAGCGTGGATCCCGGTCCCATGGAAGTTTTCGGTTCTGTGGAGGCCTGCTTCATCACTCGGGTTTCACAAATCCAAGTATGGTTGCAGATTTATATTTCTCTTGAAGGCGTTGACCAAGAAAAGATCGAAGCTGACTTCAAGCAGATGGCTGTTGATATAATAATCCATGATGTGAATGGGAAGAACTACCGATGTGCCATACCTAAGCTAAACAAGGAGATTGTGCCCGAAAAGTGTAAGGTGCTCGTCAAACCTACCAGGATAGTTGTTACTTTGGTGAAAGCTTCAAAGGGCAACTGGCTGGATTTGCATTTTAAGGAGGACAAGGTATGCTGACTTCTGAAACCCTTGCAAGAGTTTAATTCTGATCCTTTTGCCAGAAGCCTCCTGATCGAGCTTGTTTATTTGTTTTTGTTCTTTCAGCTGAAGCCTGGCCTTGATACAGAGAAAGACCCCTTGGCAGGAATTATGGACTTGATGAAGGTAGGGTGTTGCATTTTTTTCTTCTTCGTGCCATCCGGTTCACATGGCCACTCCATTATGCTCCATATCTGTTCCTTCTTCAGCAGCATCACCATTTTCTTGTTGCTGTATTTGTTTTGATTGTTGCTGTGCCTTGCATCGTCTTGCACGCCCATTCTATGGTCCCTGATACCAGTGATTGAAGCATGTTTGCAAACCACCACCCTGTGGTTCGTTTTGTATTCTTTTCTTTCTCAATTGACATATGTGCACAGAACATGTACGAGGAAGGCGATGATGAGGATGAAGAGGACCATTGCAAAAGCTTGGACCGATGCCAGATCCGGCAAGACGGCAGAGCCTTTTGAAGGGATATCGTTGACAACTCCTGTTAGGCATCTGAATCTCGAATTCACCCTAGGGGTCTGGTTCTTGTTTCTTGTAGAAGTCTGCAGTTGTTTCACTTTGAGAGACTACCTGAACGATGTTATCTGTTATAAGGTTTATGTAAATTGATCCTGCTTTTCTTGGAAGTGGCCTTTTGTTCCATTAGATCTTTTTCATGAAGGAGAGCATTCCATAAAGCTTAGCCACTGAAAATACACATGCTTGATGACTAGATTTACAGCATGTTTTGAACAAATCAAATTGAATGATAGTCTGTGTATCTGCCTCCATGACTCAATTATCCCCGGAATGCACAATGAGCTTTATAAGGCAACTGGTGATGCTACTATTAGAGAACGTGGCTGCCATAATCGTCGTTGAATTTGTCATAGCGATGCGCATGTAGATGAGCAGATGGCCTCGTGTTTCGTAAGGCAGTAATAATGTTCCTCTGGCTTGATGTGTCCGACCTTTGCAGCTCTGCAACACAATTGCTCCGCATGTTAAACAACTGTTGTGGTCCCCATTGATCACCTTAAACTGTTATATGAACTTATGTAAGTTCTAAAAGCTAGCAATACCTTCTTCGGGCATGATTTCCTCTCGATCTTCAAGAACAGTCATTAGTCTTCTCAGAGGCTGCATCGCAGCCTCTTTGCATACCAACCTGATATCCGAACCAGAGAATCCTTCTGTCCTTTCAACCAACAGCTCGTACGGGAGAGCCTCTTCCCCAGGGACCAACGGGAAGTAGCTCCTCAAACATCGCTCTTCTGCCTCTGCTTGCTGGAAGAGGAACAAGTATCTACGGCACACATCAGAAAAGCACAACCACCCGTCAGCTAAGCATGACATCCGGAATTAAGTTGTGATTCCAGTACTGAAAATAATGCGAAGTGCAAAGCAGCTTTAATCATTCTAACGGCATAAGAGATCCGGTTTCGTCACTATAAGTTGTGAAATATACCCTCTTCTCGAGACGCCTGAGCATTGCCGCATCCAATTCCCAGGGAAGGTTCGTTGCTGCCAACACAAAGACAAGTTCATTTGTCTGCATCAATCCGTCCATCTGCCATTAAATGACAAATGTTAATCCCAAAAAAATAAAATTTAAAACTTAAATCATAGCAAATTTAAGCATATAAGCTAAATAGTAGATGATGATAAAACTATAGGCCTGGCACTACACTCTTTTTTTAGAATAGCATTTGTGATAATGCTCAGAACAAACCTACTGCAGATTTCATTTGAGTAGAATACTGCATCACTGTAGCATAGAAGTAACCTGTATCAGAAGTTCTGTTTTCAAGCGCCTGCTGGCTTCATGTTCACTGCGTCCTTCACCACGGTGGCTTATGATCGCAATCAATCTCGTCGAGAAATATTGTTGATGGTGCATTGTGCCTAGCAAGCTCGAACAACACTTTGATCAACTTTTCCGAATCACCTGTGTATTCCCGTGATCAAAATTTACCACTAATTTACAACTATTTCTGGACACAATAGAGCAACTGTAACACCATCACTTCCAAAGATTTCAGCTTCACATACCACGCCACTTGCTTACAACAGACGATGCTGATATGTTGAAAAACGTTGTATTGCACTCCGTCGCAACAGCCTTTGCTAGCATTGTCTAAATAAATAAAAGCCTCCGTCAGCCATGTATCAGGCACTTTCGAACACAATTTGTCCTTTCAAAACACTCAAAAATATATTTGCCATTTCACCCCATTATTCCAAAACATTCAAGCTGGTCTAAGTAGGAGTAATTGACAAACACCAATCAGCTATGTGGAGTTCGCTGCCTCTTTTGCTGAAAAGTACATATTCCTTCCCAAACAAAATATTTTCATACCTTTCCTGTCCCGGGAGGGCCAAAGAGGAGAATGCCCTTCCACGGTGAAAGTAGACCCGTGAAGTACCTGAAATGAGGGGAAGTTCATTGATTAAGAACAGGCAATTAATTCGAAATGTCAATATCTGTTCCACTGCGAAAGAAAAATGGTCTACGTTCCTACAGGGCATAATATAGGAATTTGGCCATAGAAAATATTCTAATTGAAGAAATGGGCCGCAAGTTTTTCTGTCTGACTAGACATACTTGGGATACTTTATTGGCATTACAACTGCTTCCTTAAGCAAGCGCTTGGCACTCTCCAAGCCCTTGATACTCTCCCATGAAACATCTGGGCTTCCACGAATAATGTCCCTGAAAAATATACACTGCAGCATGAACCGACCATGATATTCATGACAAGACAATCAATAGCTTTCATTACAAGCTGCCCTCGCAGTTTCGTGATGTCTGAAACATATTGACTATCCGGCCAAGGGAATTACCTGCTCAGACTCTCAGCCAAATTCATCATGTCAGCAGATTCAAATGTAGGGAAAATAGGTTTTCGCCTGGAAACCAGAAGATGAAAGAAAGAGAGAACGTTAAAGGCCACCACTGGTAACAACATTAGTCATGAGTATAATGCGCTGATCTCAAACAGCACGAATTAAAACAATGGGCATTTTGGAAATCATACGGCCTCTCGTTGAATCTTCCGTTCGAGGAACCATTGGAATGATTCGAGCTCCCACCCTGCAACACCATTTTGGTCACACAACATCTCATTTCCGACAGAAATCTCCTCCAGGGTGGAAACAGAATTATCTAATCTTGAATCAAGACATTACCTGACTCCCGAACTGCTCGTAGATGGCCATATCTGATGGGTTCTTCACATACTCATTGGGACCATTGGATGCCGTCTCAGCTTGAGGGTCTTGCGACTCGGGAAGCCTCTTCCTCCCAAACTTGGCATCATAAAACATTTCAAAATCCTATATTTTTACATATTTTCCCCCTCAAAAGATATATGACAATTCCACGGAGAGATTCACATACTTTACATTTTATCAGGCATGACAAAATTCATGGAAAACAAAAAAAAATATCGGGTTAATCTTTTCTTCTAATTATGTTATTCTACCCGCCATCATCAAGTCAAACTCACAGAAGAACGAAAATCCAAAGCACAGAATCCAATGTCTACGCTCCAATATTGCGTCAGGCATGAATCACATCCATGGCCAGAACCAAACCACTCATCACCAACTTGTCCCCCTCCCTTCCCACATCTCCGAAACCCAATACTCAAGATCCCATCTTTCCATCACCAGGACCCCCAAAATCGTAACTTTCCAGCGACCCAGAATCCCCCGCGTCGACAAAAAGCAAAAACAGACAGCGCAGTGCATGGAGAACCGAAGAACAGCGTGCGTCGGTTGAATGTCTGAGCAATATTAGTATTATTACCAGAAAGGACCAGCGAGTCTCTGACGGCTCCTCGGACATCTTCTCACTCCCTCTCCAACTGCCAAGAAAAAAAAAAGACGGTGTCTCTTGGGGGTTGACTGGGATACCGATCTGAGATAAAAAATCAGGGGAAGGAAGGAGGAGACAGTGGACAGGCAGGAGGATGTGACGCCTACAAGTAACAAAGGAAAGGCTCCATGATTGGCATTTCTCCATCTGTACCATACTAATAATAATAATATTGACAGAGGCCCAGAAATCAAGCAAAGTTATGACCCAGAAACCGGCAATGGAAGCCCGTCACTTGCCTGCCCCATGTGTGTTCCAATGCCATTCGAAATCAAATCACTCTTATGGAAGGCAAGAGTCAAAACGTGATGTCTTGATATTTCCATCATCATTTACTGATCCATCATAAAAGATCTAGAGCTTCAGTGGGGCAGAGTGATGGGGACTTCCTCTAGTCTACCACATGACTTAACATGGCATCCTCCTCCTCCTCTCGTTCAATTTCCACTTTTCCCACGTCATGATAGTGAGGGAGGACATGTTCCTAATTACATAAGACCCTCACAACATAACGATTAACACCATGATATATCTTGATTTGCTTGCGCCGCCCGGGGGGGGGGGGGGGGTGTTAGGGTAAAGAGGGTAGAGCCTATCGTGACGCTGGGTTAGTCTTGTAGGGCAGACTGCATGTACATGTCACGGGCGTAAAGATGGATAAGAAAGGGTGAACAAATTTAAGTGCAGAAAAAAATTTGTTATACAAAACTGTCAAGTAGTTACAAAGAGTTAGTTAGCTAACAGCTTTTATTAAATAGAAAAAGATTGTTAAAGTGAGAAGTGTTCATGCGACTGCTTGCATTCCTCCCGAGCCTGCGATTAAATGAATTACTCGATTGAGTTCTTGATCCATCAATTTCTGTATTTTATTCCTCGATCTTCTCCCCAAGTGAACTTTGCTTTTCCCACCATCGCGCTCAACGCATCCCTTTCCTTTAGCCCTAGCCCTTTCGGGAACAGCTCGAGGACCTCCATCGTGAGTTCTTTGACTCTCACTGTGTGCTCCTCCATGGAGTGCCTAAAAACCCTCTTGTAGGCAAGCAGTCACGGAAGAACGAGTTTGCCTTCTTGGAGGCATTCTCGTGATTCGTACTCGACCCACCCCACATTGTCTTTCGCCCCCAATTTGTTTCTGGTGCGTACCCAAACAGGTCAGGAGGTCAGCCATCGTCCTTAGCATCCTGCCAAAGAAAGCAAAAACCTTAAGAGTTTGCAATCCAATGGTATAAACCAAAAATACCCTAGTATATAAGCCTAGCGGCACTGGTTTTAGAGTATGGGTTTTTATACTGGGTTTGGTATTTAGGTCGGTTCAATATGAATTTTATCCGCTGTTCGCTGAGAAAGACAATTTTCTTCGGACCAAATTCGACCTACTGCACCGAAGGCCACCCAAAAAGGGATCCTCCTAAAGATTAATTTGTGAAGCTTTATTTTTGCCCAAAAAGGCAGCTTTCTGCTGACAGGAAGATCACAGCACGGAAAGTTTGCTTTGATTTATGTCAATAGTCATTCCACTTGACATTGGCCGAATGAAAGATACCGACCTGAGTGTACATGCTTCGGCTATGGTGACACAACCTATCCGGGGTTGTGAGGTTTGTTGGAAATCTCTTACTGTTCTGCTATTCCGGATTCCGGGATAGCAGGATTCTGGTGCATGTTCTTTCTTCTTCTTGCTGAATGCTCTGGCTGTATATTCCATCTCTAAAAATTTCTCTGATTCAACTCTCACAGAATATAATTAACAAAGCTTGCCATCTTCATCAATGAGACGGTTTCTTATCCCACAAACTTTGTAGTCCCAGACGATATCAGATATTGCATCTTGAGGCAAGCTTAAATTGTGCTGTTTTATCGAGCGGCGTAAATCGCAGAAGAATTTCGGATCTTCTAGTTTGATATACTCTCGCAGAAACCCTCTCGTGATCAGGAACCCAATTCCTTGGAAAGGGAGTGTAATCACACGAAGGAATAGATGGACACACGGGAGAACTGAACACCTTCTATTGCATCCACAAGTCCCATTCTCAGAAGATCTGAATATTCTGGGGCTGAACTATTATTGTCACTCTCCCTCATACGGCCTGCTCAGATTGCGTGAAGCTATTTTGTATACCTTCGCACGGGACTTTAGGCGGTACCTTGCAGCCATACAACTTGGCCAACGAGCTTCTGATGATGTATGCACAAAACCCTACTACTTTCTTCCTGTTGTCCAGCATACCGGTACCAAATCGGCCATGGTCTCCAGGAACTTGTTCATTTGTGAATTGGTGTGTGCTTGACTAGAATAAAGCATAGGAGTGCAAGGCAGAGGTTCGGGATCCTATCTCCCTTGACAAATTTGAGCAGCCGAAATTGCCGCATGCACTGGTGTAGATTAGCAGTAACTGAAAGCAGGGTGCCTACTCCCTTTTCGCTAACAATTTGACCTCCGGTAGCTGTTATACCGGAGCGTTAGGGTATATCACTCGTCGACAAATGACGTGGGTCCAAGAACTGAATACCTCTGCTGATATGTTCTATCTCCAGCTTTGAATTATCCAATGCCACATCAAGCATCCCGATCACAAAAGTCAATAATATCCCTACGCAATTGTACAGCATCATCTCGAGGGCCCCGGATGCCAATCAGGAAATGACCACCAAACCTGATATAATCCATTTTCCTGGTTTTCTCTTTTCCACTAGCAGGAACGAACTCTGGCCAGGAGGGGTTATGACATCCATCGTCAATTGAGTTTTATCCATATCGAATCGAGCTTAGATGGTCTGAAGAACTTGATAATCATCTCTTCCATTCATATAATCCAGCTCGCTAAGACAAATATTAGCAAGAAGAGGACTCAAAAATGCCGCAGCAACCATTAGTTGGGCACCTTAGCTGCCTCTTCAGGGGCGAAATCGTAGAATGTGCGCAACCAATAAGGATCTGGCTTCGGTTCGTGATCTTTCAGGAACCTCTTTTTAGTCATTTTCTTTCTCTTTTTGCTACAACTCTCGTCTTCTTCCTGCGGCCCATGACTCGCCGATTGTTGATTTGATTTGCTGATTTAACCAAAGTCAACACTCTCCTATCCTTTCACTCGCTTCTCCAAACATCGCATCACCAGATCTCGATTCAAATTCTGAAAAATATCCGATAGATCACCTTTCAGGAACCACAGGTACCCTGCAAAGTTACTCCTGATTGTCCTGATCACCGTATGGGCATTCCTCCCCGGTCTAAAACCGTGCGACTTAGATGAAAACCGAGCCTCGAAAACCGGCTCAAGGATCATAGCTAGGACCTCCTGCACAACCCTGTCCTGGAAACAGGGCTCACTGGATGCCATGATCGCCTTTCATCTTGGTCCTTGAGATCGGTTTCCCCCCGGCCTTATCATAAGGACTACGGATAAACCTGCTGCAACCTGTCATTCCACTTGAACTGGCTACGAGTCACGGCATCTCTGAGCGAACAGCAGAGATCGTAGGGTGTGAGCCTGAATCGCGTTGCGAGGAGGGAAACGTGCCCGTCACCTCGGCACAAGTCCGCTGGTAAGCGAGCAACAAAAGGTCGAACTTTGCAAGGAAACCCGACAGGTACGGAAATGCCATATCAGCCGGCGAGGAGAAGGATTTCACCCATAACGAGGGACACGATATCAATGGGATCTTCCTTGAGGAGGGAAATAAGGGTCCAGAGCCGCTCCCCGGTCCATCTTGCCAAGCTTACGATCATCGGGACGGAACGGGACATCAATCGAAGCGAAATACCGAGGGAACGCCAAGGGATCCGGATTGAAGGCAACACGTTTGATGAAATTCCTACAAGAAAACATAATGCATCCCGGGACACTAGCCCTCCTTCGCCCCCTTACTTTTTCCACGACCCACTAAAAGGCCCATCGAGTGTTTCATTACAGGAAGCGCTTCTTGGAAACATCTCTAGCTTTAATAGGGTGAGAAAGAAATCCTCACGCGGTGCTTCTCCTGTCTGTCCCCCAGGCAGATGTCGCGTTCATTGACTTGACGACTCCCATAGAGAGAGAAGATCGGATCCGCCATGTCGTCGAGCCCCCTGCCGTACTCCGTCAAGGACGTGAGCTACGGACAATGCCAAGTTCCGACACCGATCCTTAACCAAGGTACGTCTGGATCGTTGGCCCTGTCTCGATCTGGTTTTGTCCCAGATCGTGGCTCTGTGGAAGCAAGATTCGATTTTGGATTGGCCGGGGAGTAATTCGACCGGATCGTACTTTTCCATGAATTGAATCGGCGTTCGTTTCTTGCAACGCCATCCCCCAGGTTGTCAATTGGATGTTGCTGTCTCATAAAGTGAAGCGGAATTGCTTCACCTGTAGTACCGGAAAGTTCCTGGCGATGATGATGATTTTTGGATTAGTTTATCTTTTCATGTCGCGAGCGAGTCAGGATTCGTCTGGCGCCGTTAGGTCTACTACAGATGGTAGGATCGACAGGGATGATGATAAAGCGGTGGCTGATGGTGGCGGGCGGTTTAAAAAGTTTTGGAGGAAAACGCCGAGGCTTCCTCCTAATTTATCCCCCGACGAAAAAGGTTTAAATTAAGTGTTAATGATCCTAACAATTACCAGTTGAGATGGGTGAGCAGACAGCAGAAAGTTAAGGATGCTTTTGTTCATGCTTGGTCTGGCTATAAGAAGTATGCGATGGGCTATGATGAAACTGATGCCTTTGAGCAAAACATGGGGTTGATGGGCCTTGGAGGGTTAGGGGCGACCGTCGTGGATAGTCTTGGACACTGCTATCATCATGGGTTTGGATGACATCGTTTCGGAAGCAGGTTCATGGGTCGAAACTCAACTATCGGATAGGATTAACCAGAAAGGACAAGTCAACCTGTTTGAAAACAAACAATTCGAGTATTGGGTGGTCTTCTGAGTGCTTATCATTTAACTGGGGGAGATGGTGGGATGAAACTATCCAAGAAGGGACCCCAGCCCGTTAATATACCTTAATACCGCTAAGAACTTGGCTGATTCGACTTTTATCTGCTTTTGCTGCTAGTCCCACTGTGATACCATATAGTGATGTCACTCTAAGAGACTCTTCTGGGCATCCGGCACCAGATGGCCTCAGTAGTACATCAGAAGTTTCCACATTACAGCTTGAGTTTTAACTATCTCAGTATGGTCTCCGGTGACCCCAAATACAGTGTGGAGGCAATGAAGGTATTGGAACATATGAAGGGTCTATCAAAAGTTGAGGGCTTGGTTCCTATATATATAAGGTGAGTTATGTAGATATGGTCACTGTTCAATACAAGGCATTTTACCTTTGTCCGGCTGTTTAATGATGCTGCAGTTCTATGTTACTAACTAGCTCTTAATTACAGGAAGTAGCAACCTGTAGTAGGAGATTTATCATTCAGTCCATTATGGTTTTTTCCCATTGTTCTATTTTATGTGCATCCAGTGATATGGCTCCTCCTGATTAGTGCAGCCCTCAAACTGGTGAATTCCATGGTGAAAATATACGACTCGGGTCCCGGGGAGACAGCTACTACGAGTACCTACTCAAAGTGTGGCTTCAGCAGGGTACGAGCGAAAACGTCACCTATCTTCACGAGATGTACATTGAAGCAATGAAAGGCGTTCGCAACTTGCTTGTGAGGAAGTCAGTCCCAAATGGCCTAGTTTTTGTGGGGGAGTTGCCTTATGGAGCCAAGGGCTCTTTCAGTCCAAAGATGGATCACCTGGTATGTTAACTTTCGCAGTGTTCTGATTTGAAAAGATAATTGGTTATACACCCAACTTCAATGAATGAGTTGCTCATGGTTTGTTTTGTTGCTGTTGAACATTAATTTAGCAACCAATTTCTACTCTCCTCTAGTAGTGGCGGAATCAGGGAGGACCGAAGGGGGACCGTGGCACTTGGCTTTTAAGATTTTCAAAATTAGGCTGAATTTTTATTTAGTTTTTTGTTACTTTGTTCCCCAGAAATTCGTAATAGTTCAATCCCCCCCCCCCCCCCCAAAAAAAAAAAGACTTCGTCTAATTCATTTTGGCCCCTCTTACTGGCTCCGCCACCAAGCCTCTTGGTGCTACTATCTCTTCACCTTAAGTTATTTTGTCTGACCGAGACACTTTACTGAGCATGTGAGATATGATTACTGAAAAATGGGCTCATCTTGATTTGAAAACCGGCTGTTAATAGGCTATGTTTCATCTGTTCACTTCCATGTGATGTTTGGTGTGGGATAATTTCAGGTCTGCTTCCTTCCTGGTACTCTTGCACTTGGTGCCACTAAAGGCTTAACAAAAGAGAGAGCTTTGAAAGGAAATTTACTGACATTTGAGGACTTCGAGAATCTGAAGCTTGCGGAAGATCTGGCACACACTTGTTTCGAGATGTATTCTGTAACCTCCACCGGTCTTGCTCCAGAAATTGCTTATTTCCACACTGAGGTAGGCGATTCATGAGTTCTTGGTCTTACTGTGCTAAGCTATCCGGGTCCTTAGAAAATGTCAGCTTGGATATGAGTTAATTTTCTGATTCATTTCACGGACAGGATTATTCAGAAGAAGGTCTTGGTGGTGGAAACAAGAGCTCAGAATATCAGAATGACATAATAATCAAACATGCCGATCGCCATAATCTTTTGCGGCCCGAAACTGTGGAATCATGGTTTGTGTTATATCGGATAACAGAAAACGAGAAGTATGTTCGCTTATCAATCTTTTTCATTGCTTAGTTTTCCCTTCATTTAAGGAACATCTTCTTTGGTAAGAATTTGTGTAATTTTTGCTATAAAAGGTTCGTGCGGGGAGAAAACATGTTGGTTATTTCGATCGTGTGACACAAAGCTTTCTACTGACTGCAGGTACAGAGACTGGGGTTGGCAAATCTTTGAAGCATTCGAGAGGTACACGAAGGTGGATTCCGGGGGATACACTTCTCTTGATGATGTAACAAGCCTGCCTCCTCGAACGAGAGACAAAATGGAGACATTCTTCTTGGGGGAAACACTGAAGTATCTGTATTTGCTCTTCTCCGACAGCGACTTCATTCCGTTGGATAAGTTTGTGTTCAACACGGAAGCTCATCCTATACCTATTAAGGGTGCGGCCGGCGCCACGAAGAGCGGCTGATTCAATTTTGGGCGACAATCATCTTCTACTGGGTTTAGGGTGGAGGTATACACGCACTTGCATACTGATGGCTTGAGGGTGGCATCTGGACCATTTATTCTCCTCTCTCTCAATTGACACGCTGGAGCAAATTGTCGGCCGTGGCGGCATTTGGCATCCTCATTCTCCTGGAGACAACACGGCGAGGTGGACTCGGCTAGGTGACTCTAGCGATTTCATTCCTGAGCATTTGTCATGGGAAAGATTAACATATAGGGGTGTCTGGTGGAGTCCCTTTTATAGTATACAAACGTTGGAGTTTTGTTACTAAATACCGTTGGCCAACGCAGAAAGAAATTTGAGTATTACAAATGGGCTTAAAATGCAGTTTTCAAATACAATTAGCAAAAGTCCCCATGGATATCACGATAAAGGCATGACAGACGAACCCGTCTGCATGATTGAACAATATCTGACTCTGGCACTGGAGCACACCCCCGCAATTCCTGTTTACAGGTTATATAGTTAGCATGACGAAACAGTATTTTTGTCCAACACGATGATCACTCGTCTTAAAACGAGATGACAAATACCTTGCTAAAATATCGCTTAAGCAGTATTTCTTTGACCACTCCACACATGCCATAGAAGTATAGCAAATTTGATGTGAACTGCACAACGAGAAAACTTGGAGTCAGAAAAAAGGAGACGGGGGGAAACCAATTATAAAGAAACCAACAAACAGGAAAGAACCTTATTCAATAACCATTCTGTCCACGAGGGAGCTCTACATAGTGGTGACACGAGTATCAGACCACTAACCCGCGGAACAAAACCCTACATAAGTACAAAACAACTCACAGCAAACAGAGATAGGATGTAAGCCCCAGCCGTCACTCCCATGCACATTACGGCTCCAAGTCTGCAAAACAAGTTGCAGATTGCAGAAGTGATCAATTGCACAACACCCGCTAGCACTGGCATGTGCTACTTCCTAAAAGACTTTGCCATAAACCCATATACATATCCCATCATTTGTAAATGAAGTTGAAAGATATTTACCCAAAGAAGCTTAAAATCTCGAGAATCTGATCTGCCAAGTCATCGACGGAGAGAATAGGATCATTAGGGCCACACGAAGCAGCTCCTAACTGCAAAATCTCTTGAACAAGTTCTGAAATAAGTAGTAGTACTAAAGGAAAGTGTAACGAATATAGGGAGCCCACTTTCTTTTTAAAAAAGAAAGAAGAAGAAGCAAAGCTACTAAAGGCAGTAAAAGACAAACCTCGTGCCCAGGAGGACTAATATGATAAATACAGAAGTTCGGAAGGAGCAAAGAATAGGCTTCTGGAGAAAAGAATAACCCTTGGAAGCACGAAATATCTGCAGGATTACAAAATAAGGTCGAAAGATTAGTTATTCTGCGCTTGATGGGGCTAAAATAGGATTTAAAATGATCTATATATTAGTTAAATAGGCTTCTGGTACCGATGTTTCTGAACACGGTGCATGGTAAAGAAATGCGTCATAACAATCTTAAGGGGGAGCAATTATATTAAGGAGAGGAATGGAGTTCCATTTTCACTCACAATTTAGAGCCAGATCAGGATAGGTCACAAGTGCTGATTTGTCAGGATCCCCGAACACGGCAACCGATATAATTCCCTTACTGGTTCTTACAAGGTGCTCCTGAACAAGAGATTTGGCGAGTTAGACGATAATACATCGGATAAAAAAAATCCAAGCTTGCGCTAGTACGTTTCGAAATTCCTCATATACGGAATTTTTTCTTTATAAGTCCCATACACTTGACGAATATAGGACACACAAAATCATTTGACAGCACAATAAGTTTGTGTTTTATTCATACGAAAGTCGAATTCTATAAGTTGAAACTTTTGTCTATAAAAAAACTTTAAAACTTTCCAAAGTGTTGGGAAGTTGAACTCTATGATGTTGCTACAAGTGACCAGGTTCATGACTCTAGTCAGCATAATGACCATGTGGCGGTTGAAGAGGTGAGCGTTTTGATCATGTTTGTATCTTTTGTTTTTAACTTGGGCTCCCTGGTTGCCTGTCCAACTGGTCTTGGGATTGTTATTGAAATGAAGAAAACATATTTGCAAAGCAGTTGTGCATTATATAATCCCACACATCTGCAGAAGTAATTATTTGGAAGGAAGGGCACGAAGGTTTATTCGATAAATAGAGACCCCGAGTGTTTCAATGGAAGAAGAAAATAAGAGAGAAATTGACAGGAGATAACAAAGATTTATTGCATTATGATTCAAGATTCTTTGGCTACCCAAAAAGTGGGGGAATCCATTATCCTGCATTTCCAATGTTGTTGGTTTTTACATGTAGATTAGCACGATTCGTTCCATTTCATTCTATATTGTAGAGTATTTGCCCCCCCTTAGAAACGAATATTGGGCTTTCTTCCTGATGCCATTCACATTTGGCGGTAATCGTGACTTAGCATGCGTGAAACTGGCAGGTCACAGGACAACAGTAAGCCCCCCACCTGGTCCTTCCTAGGATGCCGGATGGAAACAGGGGGTTCGCCATGGGGCGCGGTAGACCTCCGGTCCTTGACCACATGTATTTTTTTTTTTAAACGAATCGGTCATGGGGGACAGCAAGCGAAAGAAGTCTATACTTTCGGTCAGGGGGACAGCAAACGAATCCTAAATTTTTTATTTTAAGGGAAAAATTAGCATTAATTTTTTTAAATAATACATTTAATTAATAACAAAATAAATCATATTAAAATTCTAAATTATAAATTTAAAAGATTAGAACTCTAAACCCAAAAAGTTAAATATTAAATTTTAAACTATAAATCCCAAGTATTAAATCCTAGATCTTAACCCTAAATATTAAAGGCAAAATATCGATAATTGACCCAATCAATTTGCCAATTTTATGTTTTGGCATATCGTTTCAAAAGTTTTCAATTTCCCCTTATTTCAATTTGGCCCTATTCGTAATGACGTTTGCGATTTCGCCGTTAGTGTTAATACGTGTCATTTGTTTTTCCTTCGTGGCACGATTTGTTAATATTGATATTTGGTCTAATAAATTTGCCAACTTTATATTTTGCCTAACGTTTTAAAAGTTTTCAATTTGGCCCTAAATCAATTTTAATTCAAGGGGGAATTCGAGCAACATGAACCAAAACCCTAAACTCAGTGACAACTGGGCTATCATTCCCCGTCTTGTTTTCAGTTTTGCTTATCTCTTTACCTTTGTCGATATTGGCTGATATCTGCGTCATTAGGTTCATTTTCGACTCATGTAATGACATGAGGGATTTACGTTTGGGTCGTGTGCAGTTTGCTTTTGCTTTAATCCTTGCATTTTCTTCTTTCCTCAATGAACATGTTGTTGACATGGCAAATAATTTTGGGCCTGGGCTTAGAACAGAAACCCAGTAATCGCTCAAGTCACACTCCGAGTCGGCCCAAGATACAGTCGTCTAGGCCGACTCACGACGAAGTCGATTAGGTCGACCCACGGCGAAGTCGACTAGGTCGACTTATGACGAAGTCGACTAAGTCGATTTATGAACGGAGTCGACTAGGTCGACTCACGACGAAGGAATATGGTAATCAAAGTCAACCAAGATGACTCAACAGTAGCTAAGTCTACTAGTAGGGTTAAGTCGACGGAATTCTGGATAAGTCGACCAAGTTGGTCGTAGTCCGTACAGATCAGTCAAGTCGACAAGGTTGGAATAAATTTATCCATTTTCAATCACGTTTGTTAAGGATCGTAACTGATCCTAATGTCCAGGAACGTGATCCCATATATCAAGGAGGTTGTTGAGACACTCCCACGATATTAGGGATCACGATCTATAACACGATCTGCAAAACGATCTATCTGTTACGTGTTAAACACGTACAAGGCCTCTATAAATAGCAGAGGAATTTTTCAAGACAAAACACGACCATACACAGCCAAAGCTCTGAAGTTTGTTCGTCAACCTTAGGAAATTAGATACCTTGACCCGGTTTATAGGTCAACTCCCTTTCCACCGACAGAGTGAGCTCGTAGGGCCTTTGCCGTCAACCCCCGCCAGCGACACCACCGACGGAGTGAGCTCGTAGGGCCTTCGTCACAGCTTCCCGCCAGCGACCACCACCGACGGAGCGAGCTTCCAAGGCCTTCGTCACAAGTTCTCCGCCGTCACAGGATTCCACATCGTTGTCACTACTTACCCCCTTTTCATTTTTTATGGCTGTAAGTCCCTGTTCTTAATTCGTCAAGATTGTAAGACTTGCATTCTATTTTAAATAAAATTGTGCATCTTCTTACTGGCGACCACAATCCAATTCCTGTGAGTCCTTTGCCAAATATTTTCGACGTGATCCGTTCTATACGCGAACACGTTTTTGGCGACCACAGTGGGAGGACATAAAAAATCTTAGTCTCAAATGCCGAGAAATACTCGAAGCCGTGAGCCTCAGAATCCCTTAGATGGGGAAGATCAGGAGCTTCCTCCGGGAATGGACTTGGAAGCGCCGGCCCTAGGAGGCCAGGCAGCTACAAACCAGTCCACTTTTGATTCACATGCCCCGTCCGAATTTATTTCGAGACTGGAGTTCCACAAGGAATTGGGGGATGTGCGTCAGGAGTTGACTGATATGAAGGGTATCCTAATGGATGTCCAAACTCTAATAGGGCGTCTTTCTGGCCCGAGAGACGAGGAAAGAGTGAGACCTCGTATGAGAGAGGCCCCCTTTAGGGAGTCTACGTTCATGGCAGACGCTCGTCGGACTGCTCAAGGGCCACGTAACATGACTTTTGAGCAATCTGAGATAAGGACGAATGCTCTCTTTGACCCCGGGAATCTGGTTCCCCCTGGTCGACCCTCTTCTTCACGTAATCGACCAGCGAATACGTATTGGAATGAGGCAGAGGACCTCCAAGAGGAAACAGAACGGGGGGAGGATTTTATTCCGTCTCGTCGCCCTGGAAAAGAGCCAATGGTCGACGCAGTTCGAGATCCCTATGAGCCTGGACCCCGGAGTAGTAATCACCGTGAGGAGCCTTCATTTTATGTAAGGGATCCAACGGGCCAAACAATGGGAGAAAGGCCTCCGTATAGCCCGTTAAGGCCAACTCGACTCGCAGGGCAGGGACCGATAGACGGTGTACCCCCAGACTTAAGAGAGGCCATAACTCAGGTTATAGAGCAAGTCGGCCCCGGAATAGCTCGGCGAGATGACACCTGTTTATACAGGTCTCCTTATCCTGCGTACGTTGATAGGGATTTCCCTTTACCTAGAGGTTATAGGGTGCCCGACTTCACTCGCTTCTCGGGCGAAGACGAAATGACTCCACTTGAGCATATTGCTCGCTTCACTCATCAACTTGGCGAGGCGACTGGGAATGACTTCTGGAAACTAAAGCTCTTCCCGAATTTATTAACCGGGGATGCCTTTACCTGGTATGCAAGTTTGCCGTCGGGGTCAGTAGCTTCATGGACTCAGATGCAGTCCATGTTTGTTAAAACCTTTGCTCGACTCGATACCCCCATGTCGATGTTTGAGGTTATGCGCCTTAGACAGGCTAATGGGGAACACCCGGGGCAGTTTTTAATGAAACTTAGAAAGGCCTTATTACGGTGTAGGCCTCCCATACCGGAGAAAGACCAGTTGCTCCTCGCATTAAATGCGTTGTCCATTCCTTTCCGGAAAAAGCTACAAGGGGAGCGCTTTGCCGATCTATATGATTTGGCAAGGAGAGCCACCGAGTACTATCAACTCCTAACAGAAGAGGCCCAGTTGACTCGAGCCTACCAAGTCGATACTTATGAAGTCGACATGGCCGAGTTTGTTAAGGGAGAGTCGACTATATGTGACCCCTTGACTAGGAAAAATTCTAAAGCTAAAGCCTCCCAGAAAAATGCCGAAGAAAGGAAATACTCCTTCGACACAGATAAAGTCGACGCCATTTTTGACTGGCTTTATCAAAAGAAAAGGATCAGGCTTAAGCCCGGTCATCGAGTCCCTCAGACAGAAAGGGAAAAATGTAGGAATTATTGCAAGTGGCATGGTTCCTTCACCCATACTACCAAGGACTGCCTGTCTTTTAGAAATATAATTCAGGATTTAATAGAGTCTAAAGAGCTCTGTTTTCCTGAAGTCGATGAAGTCGCCATGGTGGATGATAATCCATTTGGCGACGAAGTCGCCATTCATACATTTGATATATTTGACACTGAGGTTAACCTTGTAGAAGTCATTAACGACTCTGCTATACCTTCGCAGGATTTGCAAGCAACTGGCGAGACCTTGGTGGCTAATGCCCTGATGAAGCGACTGGCTGAGCGTGGGGTTTTCATTCTGCCGAAGGGAAGGGACAAGTGGCTTTGCCACTGGCACCTGAACGACACTCACACGACGGACCAATGCCACACATTTAAGAAGTACCTGTTGGACAGTAAGACAGAAGACTGGTATGACCTGACCCCTTTCGAGGAAGCAGCAATGTCGTTGACTACCCCCCGAGGACCTTCTCACGTCCTCAAAAGTCCTCCTAGTGTGGATCGCCGACTGGCTTCGCGAGGAGGAAGAGGAGGTTCCCAGGGGCATAGGGGGAATGGAGAGGCAGCCCCCCGGGGTACGGAACGCCCGGCACGGCGACTTGAGTTTATAGACTCGTCTGGCCAGAGAGTCATCAAGCAGGGGTACACTAGGACTACTCCTGTCAAGGAGATAAGACCTGTGGAAGAGTATAAGGGAGTAGACCGACCCCAACAGGCTGCAGGTCGCAGGCCTCGATATGCGTCACAGACAGTCGACCCCCAGGAATTGCGGAGGGGACCTCCTATCGCCCAATTCTTGGACGAGAAGCTACTGTGCCAGAAATGCAAGCAGATCGCCCACAATCGGATACTTATTACCCAGCTCTGCACAGCATGCTGCGTTAACTATTTCTTGCGGCTGGTCGACTTGTCCGCAAAAGGGGAGATGTTGGTGAAAGCGGCCCGCCCCGAGGGTACAGGTAATTCGAACCCTAGCAAACCTTCCTCGAATATACCAGAAAATACTCCAGTGCAGGTGGGATATGACCCAGTCGACGGCAGATTCGTGGAGGTAAGCCGACTCCTTTTTGGTTCTAAGAAACCAAAATTCGTCAAAGCCCTTAACCCTTCGTCTCAATGGCAGAAGGTAGTAAGGAAGGCTGCGCCCCCCTTAAGGGCTCAGAAGAGAAAGGAAAGGCGTCTAAGTCGCGCCCAAAAAAGGCCTAGGATGACCCCTGCGATGCAACCCTCGGAAGGGAACCAAGCCGCAGAGAAACAAGTCGCGGAGCCTGAACGGGTCGAGTCTACTGATTACTCGGAAAACCCGGGCTCAAGCTTCGACTACACTCCTCTACGAGGAGACAGGCCCTGCGACTTCAACGCAGAACAAGGGCCCCTTGTGAGCTGTAACGCTTTCACTTTTCCTGCGGAGTTCGCCTACAACGACAAGTCGGAGGCGCCGAAAGGTAAAACCATGGACTCTAAGGTCACTTCTTTTCCATCTGGCTTCCCTCTGCACTGGCTGAGGAAACCATCGGATCGCATGAAACAACACATGCACTCGTTATACATAGCAGCCACCTTTGACGGTGTTTTGGTGGGTCGAGTCTTAATAGACAACGGCGCCACCGTCAATGTTCTCCCGCTCACCAAGTTTAGACTACTTGGGTACAAGCCTAGCGAGTTGGTGCGAACCGACGTGGCTGTAAGCGGCTTTAATGGGAGGAAGTCCGAATGCCTGGGGATATGCTCAGTGCATTTAGGCGTTGGAAGACACGAGCAGGAAACTGCTTTCTTCGTAATTGACATAGCCCCTTCGTTTAATGCGCTTTTGGGGCGCGATTGGCTTCACAAAGCCGCCGCGATCCCATCGACTTTGCATAGGGAGTTGATTTTATGGCTTGACTCTGAAATAGAGACTATTAGGGCTGATGAATACTCCTGTTGTGACAAGGGCATTTTACATGCAGAAACATGCAAGACGGTCAAGGACCTCACCCTGGATCAACGCTACACGCTAGGAGACCCTACTGTCGGACCCCTAGGTGAACCCTCCGGGAAGTTCAACTTCATTGTGAGCTATGGCACCTCTCACCCCAAGCCTGATGAGGGATCAATCGTGCCGACAGGATGGGGGCCCGACTTCACGGACAAGGACATAGATGAGGTCCTGCAGGAAGTAGTCCCGACCAAGGATGGAGGCGAGACAGACAACAGTCCTAATGGAGACAAGGGGGAGGCGCCTAAGAGCCAGGAAAGTGCTGCGACGGAGTTGGAGCCCGATATACTCCTGCACGAAGGGGTGTATGGACAGTGACGAAGGAAGAGGCTATGCAGTCGTTGATATCCTCCAGCGACTTCAGGAGTATGTTAGGAAGTCTAGGAAATTAGGTTGCCAAATAAGCAATGTAAATGCTGAGGCTAGCTCATCTAAGTCCATTGATACCGACTTAGGCGGTGTCCAGGGTCGCGAGTCACTTATGATGCCATGTGACCCGCTTGTAAGTATCAATTTAGGCGAGGAATCTAGCCCTCGGGTCGTTTTCGTTAGTTCTTCAATGAATAAAGAACTTTTCAATTCTATTAAGGCTACTCTTGAAGAATTCAAGGACTGTTTCGCCTGGGACTATACTGAAATGCCTGGCCTAGATCGCCGACTTGTAGAACATAAGTTGCCAATCAAAGCAGGATTTAAGCCAGTCCAACAGGCACCAAGGAGAATGACTCATGAAGTCACTCAGGCAGTATTCGAAGAAGTCAAGAAGCTCTTTAAAGCTGGGTATATAAGAACATCGAGGTACACCGAGTGGATATCCAGCATAGTCCCTGTCATCAAAAAGAATGGCAAGATTAGAGTCTGCATCGACTTCAGAGACCTGAATCGTGCTACTCCAAAGGATGAATATCCCATGCCCATTGCAAACGACTTAGTCGATAAGACTGCAGGGCACCAAATTATGTCATTCATGGATGGTTTCTCAGGATATAACCAAATTTTCTTGGCTGAGGAAGATATCCATAAAACCGCGTTCAGATGTCCCTTAGGCATTTTCGAGTGGGTAGTCATGCTCGTTGGGTTTAAAAACGCTGGTGCAACCTACCAACGAGCCATTAACGCCATTTTTTATGCTTCGATTGCCAAAACAGTCGAGGTATACATAGATGATATAGTGGTCAAATCAAAAGACGAGAGGTCGCATAGTAATGATCTTAGGAATGCTTTCATGCAAATGAGAAAGCACCAGCTCAAACTAAACCCTCTCAAATGTGCTTTTGGAGTAAGAGCAGGACATTTCCTAGGGTTCCTAGTTCATCAACGTGGCATAGAAGTCGACCAGAACAAAGTGAACGCCATTCAAAGATTGAACCCTCCGAGTAACAAGAAGCAGTTACAGGCTTTCTTAGGAAGGGTCAATTATCTCAGGCGATTTATTGGTAACGTCGCTGGACGGACAGAAGTCTTCTCGACTTTACTAAAGGCAAAGGGAAACTTTGTGTGGAGCGACGAACACCAGAAAGCATTTGAAGGCTTAAAGGAGTATTTAATGAAGCCGCCTGTACTTGCCCCTCCTCGGATAGGAAAGCCCTATCTGCTTTATGTGGCAGCGACTGAATCAGTCATCGGAGCCATGTTAGCCCAAGAGGCGGAAGACAAAACTGAGAGAGCGGTCTACTATTTGTCAAGACAACTAACCGCTACAGAAAAACGCTATAAAATTAAGGAGAAGTTATGCCTGTCAGTCTTTTATACTGTCACTAAGTTAAGACATTATATTGGATCCCAAGAGGTTCATGTCATTACCAAGTCTCCAGTCATAAAGTACTTTTTCGAAAGTCCCCTACTGACTGGGAGAATTAGCAAATGGAGTTTAGTGCAATCCGCGTATGATCTACGATTCAAATCCCAACAGTCGATGAAAGGACAGGCTCTAGCCGACTTCTTGGTGAGTCACGATCCGTCTGTATCAATTGACCAAGAAGAATCCCTTGAGGACATCTGGCAGGGTTGGTTTGATGGATCTTCGGCGAAACCCGGCGTAGGTATAGGCCTTCGTATACTTTCGCCACTAGGGAAAGATGTTCGTCTAGCGTATCGCTTGACGGCAACTCACACCAACAATGCGACTGAATATGAAGCTTTGATCACGCTCCTGAATGAACTATTAACCTTGAAAGCCAAGAAAGCCACAGTGATGGGGGACTCTCAACTGGTGATTAATCATATGAATGGTACTTCTATATGCCAAGAGAAACTCACACCCTTTCATCAAGTCGCCCGCAAGCTAGTCGAGCGATTTGAAGCGATCACTTTCCTCTTTGTAGGTCGAGGGGAAAATACCATCGCTAACGACTTAGCCCAAAAGGCTTCAGGATACAAGGCCAAAAGAGGAAGCGATTGTATCCCAGAAATAGTTTCCCACCTAGTTCCCCAAAGCGACGCGTTCACTCTGGACATAATGACAAGCGATAAGGATTGGAGGAAGCCAATCACCAACTTCCTTTCTGACCCAACACAAAAGGCGAGCCAAAGAATTAAGACTCAGGCTTTGTCGTACACCCTTATAGATGGGGTACTTTACAGAAAGACCAAGGAATGAGTCCTGTTAAGGTGTGTCGACTTAGACGAAGCGACCCCAATTATGTTAGAGACTCATTAGGGGTTATGCGGATCTCACCAATCTGGCACCAAAATGTCTTGGACTATCCAAAGACATGGTTTTTACTGGCCATCAATGCTAAAGAACTGCATAGAAATGGCTAGGGGATGCCAAGAGTGCCAAAAACATGGTCCGGTGACAAGGGCACCAGCGTCCGACTTGGTCTCAGTCATCAAGCCTTGGCCATTTAGGTCTTGGGCTTTAGATATAATCGGGGAAATCCATCCGCACTCAAGTAAAGGTGACGCCTATGTTCTAGTCGCCACCGATTATTTTACTAAATGGGTCGAGGCTCAGGTTTATAAGAAGATCGATCATAAAGAAGTGATCGATTTTCTCAAATCATCCATCATCTATAGATTTGGAATTCCCCAGAATATTGTAGTGGACAATGGCACCGCTTTCAATAATGAGAAAATGCGAGAATTCGCTACGGAGTTTGGTTTCTCAATCACCAACTCAACACCTTATTATCCTCAGGCGAATGGACAGGCTGAAGCTACCAATAAACTCATAAAGAACAATATTCAGAAAATGGTTGGTGCAAATCCAAGAGGATGGCACAAACTATTACAAGACACTTTGTGGGCTTTAAGGGTTACTAAGAGAGAAAGCACAGGGGAAACCCCTTTTTCACTAGTATATGGGCAAGACGCCGTTCTACCTATCGAGGTTCGATACAAGTCGCTCAGGGTGACTCACCCTGATTTACAAGACGAGGCAATGTACCTCGCTTTGGAAGAATTAGAGAAGAAGCGACTTGATGTAATAGACCGACTCGAGGTGCATAAACAAAGGATTGCTAGGCATTATAACAAAAGGGTTGTCCATAAGCACTTTAAAGTGGGCGACTTGGTTTGGAAGATGGTGCTACCCCTTAAATCGAAAGACCAAGTTTTGGGTAAATGGTCCCCTAATTGGGAAGGTCCATATGAGGTATGTGAAACATACTCATCTAATAGTTATCGGCTTATGACGAGAAGTGGGGTCAGACATCCATTAAAGGTTAATGGTAAATATCTCAAACCCTATCGCGCGACTATCTGGGAAGCTCACCATAAAATCCTAAAACAAAGGACTCCATTAATTTGGGAAGCGCTTAATTCCTAGGAAATCACGCTAGGCTTCCGTAACGCTATCTGGAAGAATGAATTGAGCGTAGTAGGCAGAAATTCATTTGAGACACAATGAACTTGATTTATTGAGTGAAACAAAAACAATGGAATTGCATTGTTCTTTTATTACAAATTTAATTTCCATAACCCACCAACTTCTTTGAAATCGAGGACAAGGGATTCACGAGCTCGTCGCTTCGCGTTCACCTTGTTTCGCTGGGCATAAAGGTCGACGACCTTTTCTCTATCCTTATCTGCATTGGCCTCCAGCTCCTCGATTTCTTGAGTATTGATCGACGCGAGCTGCCGAGTCAGGTCATTCTTGAGGTTCGTATAGAACTCTATTTGTCTCTCTGCCTCGGTCAGCTTCTCTTGCACGTCGACCAAACGTTGGCGGGCATCCTGCGCAGCTTTAGAGGCCTGCTCTCGAGCTTTATTAATCGATTGAATCTTCGAGTCAGTCGATTCCAAGGTGAGCAGGTCGGCGTCGTAATCCCTCCAGCGGGTCCAGAACGTCGACCTGAAGCTCTTGCAGGCCCCCAATATTTCGTCCGTGACCCGAGGGGATGCCTCGATTCTCTTCAACAGCTTCTGCATCCTCCTAAATTCGTTGACGCCTAAGGGGTCGATGAGCAGAAGTTGGCAAAGTTCTTCAATATCCTCGTGAAGCTTCTCCCACGGGTCTTTAGTTGACCTAGAAGTCGCTGCAGCAGGATCCTGAAGAATAAGAGGCAAAATGTTGTTAAACAATACCGTAAAAAAGCCAACGACCTCGTGCGATCGAGTATTTACCTCTGGAGGCAATATATCCCCAGAGCTCTCGTCCGAAGAAGAAGGGGGAGTAGGAATCTTTTGTCGGCCAGCAGGCACCTTCACCCTCTTCGGACGAGCCTATAAGGAAGGATATAAGTACCCCAGTTAAAATCGCAATGATAATACTATGTTCTGTTTAAAACAAGAACACATACCATCGCTGGTGTAGGAGTTTAGACTGGAGGAGAAGGAATAGCTTGGTTTTCCTCCTCACGAGTCGACCGAGTCAGTGGGTCGACCAGGATCGCGACATCCAGAGCAGCCTGTTCTTCTTGAACCAAGGCCTCAGGGATGTGCCGTTCCTGAAACATAGTATGATGCAGAACCGAAAGTTCATATATGAACTAAAGTAATGATACACCAGCTTAGAATTAAACTCACCTTGGCGACTGAAGCCTTTGAACTTTTGTCTAAGGCATGGGAGATAAGCTGGTCATCATCCTCATCTGGAGCCTCTCCCTAGACAATATAGTATGGGTTAGATATGAAAACTCAAAACAGAAAAAAACTGGAGTCATCAGAGTCATACCTATGCGGTCGGCCTTTGTGGAGCGTCGACTGCAGCTGAAGACGCTGGCACCGCAGCTGGTGCCTTGGTAGACGAGGTCGCCGCTGCTGCAGCAGCTGGCGACCTGGACGAGGTCGCCGCTGCAATGACTGGCGACCTAGGAGAGGAAGTCGCCGCTGGAGTCAACGCCTTCACCAGTCTCCTCATCTGAGACAAAGGCACCTCTTCAAGATCCTCTTTCTCTTTCTCGGCCGCTTTGCGCTTTGGTGCGCTTCTAGATTGAGCCTTAGAGGAATCACCTTTGGCTACTTCCCTGGGGCTCGCAACTTTAGCCTTCCCCTTGCTGGTCGACTTGAGTTTAGAAGGAGCAGGGGCAAGGGGGGCTTTAGGCTTGGGTTTTCCAGAGCCCCGAGGAAGCAATGATCCTGAAAGAGGAGAAAAACTTATGATTAGTATTAAGAACCCAATACTCTTAAAACAAGGCTAAGTCCTTACCTCTTGCTTTAATATGCGCGTCATCGGTGTAAAAATTAGGTTCCTTGGAGACCTCCAAGAAATGCATCAAAGCCCGCAGCTCTTCGTATGTAGTCGACCACATCACGGTGAAGAACTGTGTGGCGAAACAGGAAGAAGTATCAGATGGGAATTCCATCTGGGAGAGCTGCGCCTTGTGATTGAGCAAGTCGAGGGTCTTCGAGTCGATCGACTTGCACACAATCCTCTTCATCCTGTCCCCATATAAGCCGCCGGCAGGGTCAGCGAGTGGAACTGCTACACTTTGGATAAACCCAAACTGCCTTGCACACAGTTGAGGGTTATAGACTTCAAAGGTCAGGTAGCCATCGAAAATAACTGGCAGATCTCTGCTGGTCAATACTCCATTCCAGAAGCCACGAGCAATTTGAGGATTGATTTCTTGAGCAAGTGTCTTGCCGCCTGGAAAGGGTGCCCAGTCGCGTCGATCTACCCTGCCGAAGTCGACTATGTGCTTTAGATGGCCAGTAACCGATGTCATAAGCCATTGATCCTTATGCTGGCAGCACTGATTTAGGATGCTTTCCCCATAATAGAAGGCTTCAGGGGGCGGAGAAGGGACCTTGAACCCAGTCAATCCCGGCATCCATATGGCTGACCAAAGATGAACTAGCTAGAGCAACCCTCCTGCTGGATGTCTTGGAAATGGCTTGATTTGAGACGTTGCTCTGTCCAGATCGTGATAAAGAAGACCCAAAATGAAGGGACCCCAGGAGATTTCTTCATCGGTATCCCTCAAAAAATTGGCCACCGCATAAGAGGTGTGGCTAACTTTCTTCCCATAGAAGCAATAGACGAATTTGCTCAACCAAGTGCTGAGGAACTCGACCTCTTCCCGGGCACCAAAACTTTCAGTCGACAACCTCTCATCTGACCTCTTGCCTGCTGAGGCCATCTTCAGATGCTTATTCACCACCTCCATGTACTGAAGGGCGCCCTTGGGATTAATATCGCCTGCCTGGGAGTACTGTCGAACAGGGCGGCCATTGATTTTGCACTTAGTCAAAATCTTCACATCTGCCAATGTAGCTGACATAGGGCCTTCTGGGAAATAGAAGCAGTTCACGACAGAATTCCAGAAAGGCAGCATGGCCGAACAAACCCTGGGATCACAGTTCTTATTCGCTACTGACATCCTAAAGAATCTCAAAATTCTCTGATTCCTAAACCTCTCTGTAAAGTGCTCCTCCCATATCTCAAGCCAGTCTACCATCTCAGACTTAGATGCAGATGGAAAACACAGGAAAGATCCCTGACCTTCCCAGTTGAGGGGATCGACGAAGTTGGGATGACAAATCGGGATGGGCTTCTCAGTGATGAGATAGTTGAGCGGCACCGTCGTCGGGAAAAGACGCTCTGGCAAGACAGGTCCAAGAGTGACGCCCGACCCCTGATCCTCTGCGACCGGAATGGGTCCGGTTGGCCCCGCGCGCAGATTATGGAACTCAAAAGACTTAAAAGTTGACATCTTTTTGAGGATCGAAGGAGTTTTGGCAAGGGAAACGAAGGGTTTTCTGGGAAACAAGGGTTTCTGGAGAAGATGGAGAAGTGTTGAGCAAGGAAGAAAAGTGCGGGAAAAGGACGATGACTCTCCTTTATATAGGGTATGATTTCTGCTGAGTCGGCATAGCCAACCCAGCATAAAAGGGGGGCTTATGTTGACATGGCAAATAATTTTGGGCCTGGGCTTAGAACAGAAACCCAGTAATCGCTCAAGTCACACTCCGAGTCGGCCCAAGATACAGTCGTCTAGGCCGACTCACGACGAAGTCGATTAGGTCGACCCACGGCGAAGTCGACTAGGTCGACTTATGACGAAGTCGACTAGGTCGATTTATGAACGGAGTCGACTAGGTCAACTCACGACGAAGGAATATGGTAATCAAAGTCAACCAAGATGACTCAACAGCTGCTAAGTCTACTAGTAGGGTTAAGGCGACGGAATTCTGGATAAGTCGACCAAGTTGGTCGTAGTCCGTACAGATCAGTCAAGTCGACAAGGTTGGAATAAATTTATCCATTTTTAATCACGTTTGTTAAGGATCGTAACTGATCCTAATGTCCAGGAACGTGATCCCATATATCAAGGAGGTTGTTGAGACACTTCCACGGTATTAGGGATCACGATCTATAACACGATCTGCAAAACGATCTATCTGTTACGTGTTAAACACGTACAAGGCCTCTATAAATAGCAGAGAAATTTTTCGAGACAAAATACGACCATACACAGCCAAAGCTCTGAAGTTTGTTCGTCAACCTTAGGAAATTAGATACCTTGACCCGGTTTATAGGTCAACTCCCTTTCCACCGACAGAGTGAGCTCGTAGGGCCTTTGCCGTCAACCCCCGCCAGCGACACCACCGACGGAGTGAGCTCGTAGGGCCTTCGTCACAGCTTCCCGCCAGCGACCACCACCGACGGAGCGAGCTTCCAAGGCCTTCGTCACAAGTTCTCCGCCGTCACAGGATTCCACATCGTTGTCACCACTCGCCCCCTTTTCATTTTTTATGGCTGTAAGCCCCTTTTCTTAATTCGTCAAGATTGTAAGACTTGCATTCTATTTTAAATAAAATTGTGCATCTTCTTACTGGCGACCACAATCCAGTCCTTGTGAGTCCTTTGCCAAATATTTCCGACGTGATCCGTTCTATACGCGAGTGTAGAACGGATGGATACCCTTTGCCCCTAGTCGGCGTAGGAATCAATATCCCAATTGTCACTGAGGTAGACTCCTCCTTTCCTGGGTTTTTGGTTCTCGTTCATCGAATTTCTCCTCAAATTAAAATTGATTTAAGACCAAATTAAAAACTTTTAAAACGTTACGCCGTAAAGTTAACAAATTCATTGGGCCAAATATCGATATTTTGCTCTTGATTTATTTTATTATTATTGTCACGTAGGAAAAACAAATGACACGTATTAACGCCATTACGAATATGGTCAAACTGAAAAGTAAAATTGAAATAAGATCAAATTAAAAATTTTTGAAACGATATGCCAAAACTTAAAGTTGGGAAATTGATTACGCCAAATAGCAATATTTTACCAATATTAAAATATAAAAATCGAAAGTTACGTTATTAAATAAACGAGGCTTCCCATTTTTATGAAAGGGAGAGGATCATAGTTCGCGAGGGGGGCTGTGTATTTATTATATTTTGCTTGTTCAGTTGCTTGTTGGGCTGGCCTTTGGGATAAATTTTACCTCGAATGGGTTTTAGTAACCGACTGCCGTTTGTGGGTCGTTCCATACCTGTCTGTACGTACATTCTCAAGAACTCGTGATTTCGGATAAGGATGCGATGGATTATGTTAATTTTGATGATGCCCGTGGTGAGTAAAAATACTAGTTTTTTGTGTTTGTGACATCACCTGACACAACCAAGTGTCGTAAAAAATGGCCCTTCGTTCTTCCCAATTGTGATGTTATATTTCTTTTTGGTCAAACAAAATTATGGAACGGACACAACTTACGGCATGAAGGGTAAGGCTTGAACGGAGAAAACGAAGTGAGCAATCTCCGTCGGCGTTCGACGGAAATGCCGCCTCACCTCCTCTCCCTTCGCCACCCCAACCGTCTCCCTCCGCCCCACTCTGGCGCCGCCGCCTCCTGCCGATCGCGTCCGTCTCTCTCCCTTGGATCGCGCCGCCATTCCTTGAAGGTGACCGATTCTCTTAGCTCCGTCTTCATATCCTTGATATCCGCGTGACTGACTTGCTCCCTTGTTGATCATGTCTTGTTATGTGCGATCAGGTGGGTACAAGAGTCCGTCCCGGCATCGTTTCCCGATCACAACGCTGTTCTCCGCCACCTCGAGCGTTTGACGATGTACGTGCTCCCACGATGCTTCAATGCTTTAGTTGACAGTTCTGTGTTCAGGATGTTGTTGAGAATTTAGTATCTGAAAAAAGCTGTTGTCTATGGGGCAGATCATCGGCAGTATTGTGTTGATAGATACTGTTAGAGGTGGGCTTGAGTTGGCTGTACGGGCTTTAGCCTTTGATTTTGTATTAATCAGGGTTTTGTTGACATTCCACCCCTGGTGGATTGGGAGGACATCGAAGGGGTTAGTGGGTACCTGCTCTCATCGAGCGAGAATGAGGACAGCGACGGCGAAATTGCTATAAGTGCAGCACCGGATGCTGATTTGCCTAAGGTCAGCGAGACCACAAATGAGGCTTTAGCTGTCACAGCTCATCGTTTCGCCATGCTGGGCCGACGGCGCAGGAGGCGCAGGTTGCAACTTTTGAATTTTTACTTGTTTAGATAATGCAAGATAAGTTAAGGCCACTGATGTTTTTGTATCTTGATTCTTGCCTTCATTTGCAGAATTAGAGATGGGATATTGGTCACTTTGGGCTTGATCAGTTTCTTGGCCATTTGTCTGTTGCTCCTAGATTTGTATGCTTGGCGGATTGTCAGATTGCCTCTGCCACAGTTTTACTTGTCTCGTCCCTTCTTTATATCGGCATCTATAGCATCGTGTCTGGGATATGTGTTTGTTCCCATTCTTCGTAGTTTGAATATCTACCAAAATAATCAGACAGGAGAACTTGCCCGACCATTGTTTAAAAAGATAACTCCCACAATGGGCGGATTGTTCTTTGTACCGGTCGGCGTAGCCGTTGCAGAATTTGTTGTTGGATTTTCCAGTGTTGAGGTCACTGCAGCTGCAGGTGCAACTCTTATATTTGCTGTTATTGGGTTGCTGGATGACGCATTGAGTTTGATCCGAGATCAAGATCACTATTTGTCTGCATGGTTCAAGTTATCATTGGAGGCAAGGTCGCTTTGCTTGTGTTGTTACTTGATCAAAGTTTTAAGGCTTTCGTTGTTATAACCTTGAATCTGATCCTATCTGGTTTTTATGTCATTGACAGGTTGCCGTTGGTTGCTTATTTTCTCTTTGGTTGGAGGGTGCCAGCATATCATCACCCTATGGCATGTATACCTTCTTGTGACTGACTAGTCTGAGCAATGTTTACTCAAATGCAACCCGGTGTCACTGACCTTGCAAAGTTTTCCTTTCGAATCCCATTCGCAACATTCTGTTCATGTTTCACATTGCTTTTCTTTTAGCTTTTTTCCTCCTCCTGAGCTGGCCCCTCCTTTCTGTGTGGTTCTGCCACTCAGTTTTAATAACATGTTAGACAGGTGATGTCTGGTGATTTTGGAGTATGCGACTGTTTAATGCCTGATCGCTCTAATATCTCTGTCCATGTCGTGTCTCACTACTTTATTGGATTGTTACTGCCTGTTCAAACTTCAAATTAGCTGATTCTTGCATGATGCAGGAAAATGTTGATTCCCCTACCGTCACCCCTGGGTCTCGTTTGCCTCGGAAAGCTTTACTTCCTGTTGACCTCTATTTGCTTTGTGTCGACGGGGAATGGAATAACCATGATAGATGGTATTGATGGAATGGCTGGAGGAGTTGCCGCATTGGCTTTTATAGCAATGTCCATAGTGGTTCTTCCTATATGTGCCGGTGCAGTTTCTCTTGCAAATTAGATAACCACTGTCTTTGTTATTTTTCCTGTATAATGAACAGCGTGCTGATAATCGTAATGCCATGGAAGGTAGATCTTGCCATTTTCGGCTCATCTATGGCTGGGGCCTGCATTGGGTTTCTTCTGCATAATCGGTACAAAGCGTCAGTGTTTATGGGCACGACGGGATCCCTTGCGCTGGGTGGAGCACTGGCTGCAATGGCAGCGTGTACCGGAATGTTCTTCCCATTGTTCATTTCTTGCGGTGTTCCGGTAGTTGAAGCCTTACAGTTTATGTTTCAGGCAAGTGGAGAGTATTTGCCACTTCTCATCGTAGTTGAGTAGGTTCATTTTACATTGTTCTTAATTGCAAACCTAACTATATTTTCCCTGTAACGTTCTTCAGGCATTTCATTTCAATGCCGCCAAATGTTCAAGCATCCCGAGACACAGCCGGCGCTGCATTATACCCTTACACCACCAGTTACTGTTATACGGCTTCAAAGAACCAGCCATCGTGGCCGTGGCATATGTAATCTCACTGGCCTTCTGCCTACTTGCCGGGTACACGGGCCTCACATCAGCCTAACTCAGATCAGATCATTCATTCTCTTGCATTCATTCTTTCCCGGGCGATAAAGAGTTGTATTAGTCCGAGGAATGCATCGGCCGACGCACCTGTTTTTTCATTGCAGGATTATCCATGAAATTAGAGAATTAACATAGAAAAATCTGACAAAAAGGTAGACCTTAATACAGGATAATTGGAAGAATAATATGATAATAATTTTAAAAGCATTATATTGATGTCTGAATTTTACCATGAATGTTCTATAAATAAGATGATTTAATAAAATAAGTGAAATATTTAAATAAATAGAACACATGTTTAAATATTAGTTAATAAATTGTTATATGAAGTTATAAATATACACTAATTATAGAACTAAATAATTTGACTTTAAAAAATAACGAACCCTTCCTCTCCAACAAACTCGTAAAATTGATTGAGACTGTCAGGGGCTGGTAATAAATATAGGTAGGAATAGAAGGGCCCAAAGCCTGAAAGATGGGGCATTATGGGCACTTCACTCAAATTCTCCCATACATACACAAAACCCTAGCCATTTCCATATAAAAGCCGCCCCTCAGCATTTCGCTCCGCGTTCGTGCTAGGGTTTTCCGTCCTCGCGGTCGACAGTCCCCCTCACCCCCGCCTTGAGAACCCTCTTCTCCGCCGCCCGCCGACCCCCGTCGCGATGGTCTGATCCTTTTCCCTTTCCCGTTCTCTTCATTCATGGCTCGTTTAGTTGGCTAGTTGTCCGATGAAATTGATGCGACGGGCAGACTAAGCCGATTAGATGGTTGTAGTTGTTGTTGTTGTTGGTGGTGGTGATGCTTTTGCGGTTTCTCTTTTAGTCGAAGAGAAAGGTCCGGGAGCCCAAGGAGGACAACGTCACCCTCGGACCTGCCGTGAGGGAGGGAGAGTATGTCTTCGGCGTTGCTCACATTTTCGCGTCCTTCAATGACACCTTCATCGTGAGTGGATTTTGATTCCTTTGGTGCTTTTCGTAGTTGTGTTTGATTTGTATTCGCTGACCTTTGGTTTATTTTCTGGTTCGTGGGAATCAGCACGTCACTGATCTGTCTGGGAGGGAAACCATGGTTCGCATCACTGGTTAGTCGATCTGTTGGGAATCTGACTCTTATTTTGTTCGTTGTATTCTCAGTTTCCATTTAGTCATAGATTTGAATCTTGCATAATCTTCAGATGAATTGATTGGTGTGGAGAAAGCCTGTTCTCCTGGCTGAGTCTTTCTTTTGTCACGTTTTGATGTGGGTCAGGTCAAGTATCTGAAAATTCTTTAGAGTCAAGAGTTCAAATCATATGGATGGACCTAATATTTGTGATTGGATAAAAGTAAGTTGGATGGTTAGATGGAATGTTTCTGTCTGTTCACTGTTAAGTGGGAGAAATATTTCCCGCTGTGAGAAGCATAAAGTGGGAACTGGTCTCATTTTTTTTCGACGATTGTGACGTTCCATGTCATTTTGCGGTTTAATCAATTGTCGCTGAACTATTTGGGTTTGCCTGAACTTGTCACAGGAGGCATGAAGGTGAAAGCTGACAGAGATGAATCTTCACCCTATGCTGCTATGCTTGCTGCCCAAGACGTTGCTCAAGTTTGCAAGGTTTACCTTTGTTTTCCTTCTTGTTAAGGCTTGCTGAATAGCAAATAGAGAGAGCATGCGTCAGGTGCAATTGGTGATTGAAGTTTATGTTAATGTTTATCTTTACATATTCGATCGTGAACAGGAACGTGGCATCACTGCCCTTCACATTAAGCTGCGTGCTACCGGTGGGAATAAGACCAAGACCCCCGGGCCTGGGGCTCAGTCTGCTCTCCGAGCTTTGGCACGTTCTGGGATGAAAATTGGTCGTATTGGTATGTTCAAGTTCTCGGACAAAACTAGTTTGTGGTCTGTTAAAGCAGCTTTTTGCCATCCTTTGATCTGCTGTTGAAATACAAACAAGCCTCCTAGTTGTCAGGGGAGATGATTCCAATTTGTGTGGTAAATTATTCTACAAAGAAATATATAGAAGGATTAATAGTTGTGACTAGGAAGATTTCTGATATACTGATTTCGTTCCAACAAGTCTGATTTCCGCTCACTTTAAATTTGCCTCTAATTGCAGAGGATGTGACTCCGATTCCAACCGATAGCACCCGCAGGAAGAGCGGTAGGAGAGGAAGGAGGCTGTAAAACTGCTTTACGTCGTTATCAAGCATTTGTTATCTATGCTTTGAACTGGAGCCATCTTTGTTACCTGTGAGGGTGATTATGGAGTCCTTTTTACTGCTTCTGGTTTATGAAACTTTCTTTGAAGGCTATATGCATTTGAGAATGGGAGGAGGGAGGGTTGCTAATTTTTCATCATCAGTTAATTATAGAAAGACGGGAATGATTTAAGAGGGACGGGAGGTTTTCCCGGGTTTGGTCAAGTGTCTTGATCATGAGAGCCACCTCCCCCTGGTTGTTATGATCTGGCAAAACAAATGTGAGTTTAATATTTAGATGTGGGCTTGGCGCTGATGAGGCGGGAATATTGTATTGACCACAACTCCTTAGTATTAATATTTGAAGCGGGACACATTCTTATCCTATTGCTTGCTGCTATTATCAATTCCCTTGTCTTTTTTATCGGGAGTTAATCTGCGGTGGGCTTTGCTTGAACGAAACATAAACCCAAGAGTCAAATGTGATAGAAAAAGCATATTAACGTATTTTGCGACATTGGGTGTGAACCACAAGCAAGTATAAGCAAGTTGAGGACTACAGGAGGCGCACATGGCCAAATGAAAAAAACAGAAAACAGAAGAGACGACATGATGATATTTAGACGGACCACTGTTATCTTTTGCAAAATAGATATCAACTCAGATTTGATAAAAAGAAAAACAGAAAGATTTTATGATCTCTGAAATTTTTATGATCATACGGGAGAGGATTTGACACTTAGGGGGGGTTGTACTTCATGTGGATCACGTGGTCTTGCTACTTCTTTTCTATTCTTCATCATCATCATTATTATTTTCTCATAGGTGAAGATCCATATGCAAATTCATCCATCGATAAAAGCATTACCACGTAACCAAAATAGTTAATAATAATAATCATTATTACAAAAAAAACTAATACTTTAAAATTGATATAAATAAATGTTGTTAAAGATGGAGATGACGATGGAGCGTGAAAAACACGTAAAAGATTATATTTATTTTTTGCAATGAGAGGGGGTAGGACGACCATTCTGATTACGAATAGAACGGCGGTAACGTTGATATCCTCCCCCTCTCTCTTATAATAAGAGTTTTTGTTACGTATCAAGTTGGTTGTAAACATATATCGTAAAGAAAGGTAGATTATTTTGATTTGCTTTCTTTTTTTTACTGAAACAATTTGAAAAATTTTGAAACACCGAATTCTGGGAGTAGGCGTTAACACCAATCTCTTTATTTATCTTGAACAAAATAGGTCCGAATAACAAATTGGTATTTGGATTTTAGAAATTTTGAAAATAGTAATATATTTCGTAAAATAGTCTAAACGCCGGTAAAGTAACGAAACTCCTTATAATAATAGCACGACGAACTTCTTTTGTTGCCCAAGTTATCAAAACATGTGACAGACACATTTCAGCGCAATTGCTACTCAAACTAAATAAATTAAATTGACAATTTATTTATTTTGCAATTTGAGGAAATAGAAAGAAACAAAAGAAAAAAATTAAACCCCGGGGAAAAAGAAAAGGATTTTCGAAACAAACAAAGGAGAGACAAAAACGCGGGAAAAACCCCTTTTCTTACAAGGGCATATAAAAAAAAAAAAAAAAGAGCAACGCATAGCTTGGGGCCGGCGTTCAAATCGAATTTGTAATAAAGGACAACCTCCTCCTCGGGAGGGACTGATTGACTGACTCCATTTACCAAATAAATATTATTCACAAAATCTTGTCTGCCTGTTAATAGTAATTGGCGTATCAGACATAGCCTTTAGATAATAAAATTTATATAAACGGGAAACAATGAAATGTGTTTGATGTAAGCGTTGCTTCCTACAAATTGCTGTTTATATATTCAATCCCTCCTCTTCCTCTTCCTCTTCCTCCCACCACCACCACACCAGTCTAACTTCGCATTTTAACAGCGGCGGCGACATTTGGGAAACATGGAAGTAGTCTCCTCCTCCTCCTCCTCAGCCTCAGCCTCCGCCCTGGTGGGGCAGCTCGTCCCCTACGCCCTAACCCTGTTCGCCCTCCTGCTGCTGATGGAGCAGCTGTCCTACCTCAGCAAGAAGAGGCACCTCCCTGGCCCCTCCCTCGTCCTCCCTTTCCTAGGCAACGCCCTCCCCCTCGTCCTCGACCCTTCCCGGTTCTGGTCCCTCCAGTCCCGACTCGCCTCCTCCTCCCCACTCGGCCTCTCCACCAACTACCTCGTCGGCCGCTTCATCCTCTTCGTCGGCGACACCCACCTCGCCCACCTCATCTTCAACAACGTCCGCCCCGACGCCTTCCACCTCATTGGCCACCCCTTCGGCAAGAAGCTCTTCGGCGACCACAACCTCATCTACCTCATGGGTCAGGAGCACAAGGACCTCCGCCGCCGCATCGCCCCCAACTTCACCCCCTCCGCTCTCTCCACCTACACTTCCCTACAGCAGCTCATCATCCTCGACCACATCCGCTCCTGGGTCTCCTCCTCCTCTGGCAACCCCATTCCCCTCCGCGTCCCCGCCCGCGACCTCAACCTCGAGACCTCCCAGACCGTCTTCGTCGGCCCCTACCTCTCCAACGACGACCGCCTCAGATTCGCTGCCGACTACAACCTCTTCAACGTCGGGCTCATGAAGCTCCCCTTCGACCTCCCAGGGTTCGCATTCCGTAAGGCCCGGCTCGCCGTCGACCGGCTCGTGGACACCCTCTCGGCATGCGCGGCCAAGAGCAAGGCAAGGATGGAGAAGGGGGAGAAGCCACGTTGCCTGATCGACTTCTGGATGCAGGAGACGGTCAAGGAGGCCTCGGCAGCCAGGGAGGCAGGGGAGGGACCCCAGCCGCACTCGGACGACAAGGAGATCGGAGGGCACCTGTTCGACTTCCTGTTCGCTTCACAGGACGCATCTACGTCGTCGTTGCTGTGGGCGGTCACGCTGCTGGATCAGCACCAGGATGTTCTTGCAAAGGTACGAATTATTACATGACACCGGGAACGGAGTCGTCGTGTGGCCCCCACCCCACGACAGCAACCTCTCCATCCATCCGTCTTTTTCTCCGATCAAAACCCAACGTTTCTTTCCTGTCATCTTGTCGGTTACACCCCCACCCGAATTTAAATATTAGTAACTAACAATGCCGTAGCGAAGCCTGAGGGCTCAATGCGTGACGAAGCAGAGTGGCGCTTGGAAAGGCAATGATTGCAGCTTTCGATTAATTAATGATCAGGACCACCCACACCCTTTTCCTCTTTTCCCTTTTCAATCTCAAAGTTTGAGTTTTTAGTATTGATTTGGATGATGATGCTGCGGATGAAGGAAAAGAGCCCGTGCCCTTGCTTGTTTCTGGACGTCTGGCAGGTGCGCGAGGAGGTGGCAGCGGTGTGGTCGTGGGAATCGGACACCCTGATAACCGCGGAGCAGCTCAGAGGTATGAAGTACACGGAGGCGGTGGCACGGGAGGTGATCAGGTACCGGGCCCCGGCAACGATGGTCCCCCACATAGCGGCGAAGGACTTCAAGCTGACGGAGACGTACACGATCCCAAAGGGGACGATTGTATTCCCGTCGGTTTTCGAGTCGTCGTTCCAGGGGTTCCCGGAAGCGGACAGGTTCGACCCGGAACGTTTCTTGGAAGGCAGGCAGGAGGACAGGGAGTACAAGAAGTACTTCCTGGCGTTCGGGTGGGGCGCCCACCAGTGCGTAGGGCAGAGGTACGCGCTGAACCACCTGATGCTGTTCATAGCAATGTTCTCGACCCTAGTGGAGTTCGAGAGGGCGAGGTCGGAGGGATGCGATGACATAGCGTACGTGCCGACCATCATCCCGAGGGACGAGTGTAGGGTCCGACTGCGGATGCGTTGCGAGCGGTTCCCCCGGCTGAGGATGGCGATGGGGTGACGATTGGATTTGGGGTTGACGATGCATTTCAAGTGTTATTGTTCCTTTGCGTTCCGGGGGATAAAAAAATGGTGGCGGTGGGGGTGGTATATGTCTGTCATATTTCGTATGGGTTTCGTGGGTTAGGGTGTGGTGGGGGGTCTTCCTTTTCTTTATTAATTTAATTTAATTTAATTTCGTTGACAATGTATAGAGAGATGAAGGGTGATTCTTTGGGGGGTTCCTCCGTATGAGTCGGTCAAATTGAATTTGGTTGGTCCTTCAACCATCATGTCGTCTTCGTTTCAATAAAAAATAAGAGAGAGGACCACGTTATCCATCAATGTACTTTTGGAGTATTTTGTGCCCCGGGGGGGGGGCTTCCATTCCTTACTTTTTAGTATTTAAATTTTAAATACTAAGAATCATTCAAGAACCTACGGTAGATTACCTGAATATAGAAGGTGAATCAAATAACTTAGTTTTGATAAATGTGGTGGCAAAGGTGAGAGAAAGGATACAACAAGTTCAAGCAGATCCAAATGCCCTTTGCATTGATTTTTTTTTTTGTTTTTGTTTTTGGGATTCATCTAGAAAATAGACAGGATTGGGTCGTCGTTATTATTTATCCAATTTTTTTTGAATAAAAGAATTAAAATAAACAGCCCATAGGAATGAATATAGGATGGATAAGCATCCTCCCAAACTGTGGTTTGGCATTGGGTTTTGAGTCGTTGGTTTGGGTTTAGGGTTTAGATGATTATTCTGATCCTCTCCCTCCCCAGCACTCAACCGGGGGGGGGGGGGTTGTAGATAGAGAAGAAATGTACACTGGATGTGATATGGGAGAGATAGCAACATCATTCATTCTTTCATTCTTTCATTCTTTCTTTCATTGGTATTTTAGATATTAGTAGTAGCCCACCACCCTAGCTTCGGCCGTTGATGCTGCTTAACGAAAGAGAGACAGGTGGCCTGAGGTTGTTTGGTTTGATGCAGATGGAGGGAGATAGCAGCAGGTTCCCAATGTTTTTGCATGGTGGCTACGTGGGGGGAACTGGTTTGCAACTGCACCCGCATTTGTTTCAGGAACAACTGGTGGTGGTTCCTCCTCTTTGGGTGGCTGGCTGGCTGGCATATGGGAAACCTCACCCAAAACAAAATAAAAATAATTGGTTAATTATTAGTTCTCGGGGAGTGTTACTGGGCCTTGTTACCGTTATCGGGCCTACTCATTATTGAGCCCATCACCAGATCGACGTCGAACACTTTTTCGGTTTGTCGTCCCTTCCTTTCCTTTGATTTTCCTTTACCTTCTCCTCCTCATCCTCAACCTCCCAACTCCAGACCAGGACCACGCAGGCGAGGAGGCACCAAAAATATGACTGACGATTGGAAGATTCCCGTGATGTCCTCCGCCGATCGACAAGGCCACAATTACTACGGAACGTTCCAGGGGGTCGCCAATTACTACACCCCTCTCCCTCCTCCCCAACAACAACAGCTACCTTCCGACGTTGATCCCGCCACCGTCAGCTTCCCCCTCCCCGTTCCTCCCCCCGGGTCCTCCGTCTTCCCTCCCCCTTACAATCCCTTCGCCTACCAGTTCCCCCCTGGTTCGATTTTTCCTTTTTTCCTTCCCTAGCGGCCGTGATCGGCTCCTGGTTCTTTTGGGGATTGACCGTCCTGTTTCTTTTCTAAAGGATATGTCGGGGTTCATCACGGTTATCCGGTCGTGGAGGTGTTGCGTGTGAGGGAACGCCGCCTTCCTTGTTGTGGCATGGGCATCGGCTGGTTCCTGTAAGCTCTACCCGTGATCCTCCTGGTCCTTTCCTCCCTCCACTTGATATTGACTGATTTATATCTCCACTTCTTTGCAAAAAAAAAAAAAAAAAGGTTCTTGATTGGTTTCTTCTTGGGCGGATTCCCTTGGTACATCGGAGCTTTCCTTCTGATATGCTCCCGACCGAACCCTCGCGAAAAGCCTGGATACATTGCCTGTGCGATTGCGGTGAGTCATAACTTCATAGCATTTACGCGCACCCCCGGCTCGCAATTACCGATTCGCTGACGAAAAATCTGTTGCCGCAGTCTTTGCTTACTGTCCTTGCGATTGCCATGAGCACGAGGCACATACATCACCACCACCGGTGGCTCTGACGAGGAGGGATGCAGCTACTTTCCCATCCTCCAATTTCTTCTGGGAATTAAACAGGCTTAAGTCCTGCTCGTTCCGTGAATGGTTGTGCATTTACTACAATATGGGAAAAAAAAAACGATAAGCAATGGGAGTGTGACTATCTATCTTGATAAGCTCCTGACAAGTTGCCCATGATCTTCTGGCCAATTATAAAGCTTCTCATTATCCATCGTCTCAGAGAAACAACAGAACCTCAACTGAATCGGGGCTCAAAGAAACAAAAAAGGATATGAAAGCAGCTGAATAAATTATAGGTAAGCAAGGTAAAAGAGGGGTCTGACATTCTAAAAGATCTAAATGGCTGCTGCTCTTGGAAATAAAATCGCAGGGAGATGTTCCGGATGGTCGACTAGAGTGGCATGTAAGCCTAGGGGTTGTAGTGCTCAAGGCCTGAATGCTGAAAAGGCAACTACCGAGTTGTGTCCTCCGAAACCGAACGAATTAGAAATCCCTGCAATTGACAACCGTTATCAGATTATGTCTGGAGAATCGTGCAGCGTAAATGGCTGATGTATGATGACACTGTCTGGGTATGGGACGAATCGCACCAACGTTCACTTCATGTTGCTGCTTCTTGTTTGCAACGGTGTCAAATTCAACAGATGGCTCGGGGTGCTGCATTCCATCAAAAAGGGAAGTCAAGTCTGAGATCATTTTCCGAAAGTCCATGGCTTGATGGAAAACCATTCTGATTGAAATTAAGGTCAGTGATAAGAGGAATACTTTTCAAAACACTTACAAATTGGTTAATCGAGGGGTGCAACCAGCCGGTAGTAATAGCTTTAACTGTGGCAATGGCTTCGAGTCCTCCAGCAGCCCCAAGACAGTGACCGATTATCGACTGAAAGGGAGAAATCCATAAGCCAATCACTATCATCCAAACATTTTAAACATTACACATAGAGAAGGAACTGCTATCAACCACAGAGGGTTTTGCCAAATACGATTAATATAATTTAACAGCATGCATTCCAGGATCAGGTCAGAGGCAGAGGGGAGGGAGGGAACCTTGGTCGCATTTATTTTGATCCCTGAAGGATTCTTGAACACCTTCTTGATGGCGTTAATCTCAGCAAGGTCTCCGGCAAGAGTCGAAGTCGCATGCGCATTTATGTAGTTGACCTGAGCATGCGGCAAAGTAGTTTAGCTGAGTTCATCCACGGAGCAAGAATCATGTGTAAAAGACATATAAAAACAAAGAAGGTCAATCTGAGATAATCATGAATGCCGTAAGAAAAAGGAACATGACCAGTCACCTCCTCCGGGGAAACACCAGCATCTTCAAGGCAACTTTCTATGCAAGTGGAAACTCCTAACCCATCAGCTCTTGGATCAGTCATATGATAGGCATCACAATTAACCGCACCTCCTAAATATTCAGCAATAATTTGCGCATTCCGCTTCATTGCATGTTCCAAGCTTTCCATTACCTAAAGTAGATTAGGCTGCTACATGAATGCTTATAACCAAAAGTTACAGAAAATAGTATGAAAATGCACCACAAGAAAAAAGGAATTGTTCAATGCTTTCCCTAAATTTCATCTTATTTGGTCCTTCCCAAGGGGAATGTAATTCCTGCTAAGAAATTACAAGGGCTTACCAGAATGCCAGCTCCTTCGCCCATGACAAAACCATCCCGATCTTTGTCCCATGGCCTTGATGCCGTTTGAGGGTCATCATTTCTTTGAGACAAGGCCCTGCATGCAACAAAGCCACCCAATCCAATGGGAATGATGGCAGCTTCAGTTCCACCAGCAACCATTAGATCAGCCTCTCCTCGACGAATGTGATTGGCAGCGGCATAAAAGCAGTAATTGGAAGTGGCACAAGCGGTTGAGATCGAATAATTTGGGCCCATAAGACCGAGATCAATGGCAAGCAAAGCAGAGGCCATGTTTGTGATAGAATAAGGAATGAAGAAAGGGGTTATCTTCCTGTGACCTCTCTCGATAAGAGCCTGCACGCCATCTGAGAACACGGTCAGACCACCCATACCTGTTCCAACAAGGACACCAGCCCGCTCCTTATCAATCTGCACAAGCGAAAAGCAATAACATCAATAATCATTTCCATTCAATGCTACATAAGCATACTCGTCATTTGAAAGGATTATAAAGAATTTTGAACATAATTAATACATTTCAATATCTTATCAACATGCAAAAGTCAAATCCATCCGGCGTCACCAACACAACAAGATAAGCCAACATTAACTCAAAGCAAATATTCCAAAAAGGCATTGTCATTATCCCTTTCTACTTGACCAGTGCGTGTGGAAATGGAAGTTCACATGATTTGATCGAAGGTGATTAATACCCTTCAATGAGGGGGAAAAACTAATCAACAACGAGGTGAAACTCCTTTGGCAAGCAAATGGCATGGAAGGATGAACTTCACTGACACTGGCGATATTCATTCATCTGACAAAACACCAATCCATATGTGGAGTTTAAAACACACATAAAAGAACAAAAGATTCCAAACTTAGAGTATATGCTAATCAAGTGTCATCCCTCCTTGACAGAAAAAAGAGAAGGCCTGCCATTACACGGAGGGCAACTTAAAAGATACAAAGTTTGCGTATGCTTACTATGGCTGCAGCAAATTATTACCTTAACGACCAAAAAATGAAACCATATGAACAAGCAAGGAGAGCCTTGCCTCATATAATCCTAATTCTGTATCCCAAGCCTGCAGTTGGGTCGCTCTCCACAGAGCTAACAAACGAATACGATCAAACAAAATCAAGCGGACATTGTCAGAGTCACAAAAGATAGGAACTTTCACAATACCCACAAACCAAAGCATTCCCCTGATTCCCCCTACAAACCTTATTAAGCCTACCACCGCCATGATCAGCATTTTCCAAGGCCTTCTTCCCGGCGACAAGGCAGTACCTCAAGCAATCATCGAGCCTCCGGTCATTCTTCCCGTCGATGTATCCCTCAGAGCTGAACCCCCTGATCTGGCCGGCGAAACGGGTTGGGAACTTGGAAGCATCGAACCGATCGATGAGCCCGATCCCGCTCTCGCCAGAGAGGAGCTTCTCATAGTAGGCATCAACGTCATTTCCGAACACGGAGACGAGGCCCATCCCGGTGATAACGACCCGCTTCTTGGGGTCCGTCTCCCGCTTGTGTGGAGCAGCGAGGGACGAGCAACGAACGGGTGTTGGGGAGAGGGGGAGGGAGCCATTGCGGGGTCGCGGAGGGAGGAGGCGGCGGGTGGAGAGGGGGTGTGGGGAGGAAGGGCGGAGGGTTGGGGGAGTGTGGAGGGAGGAGTGCATGGCGTGGAGGTGAAGAAGTGCTGGGCGACCTGGACGATGCGGTCCAAGGATCTGCTGTTTTAGACACCCTCCTATTTTGGCCTTTTTATATTTTTATTTAGCCGCAATGATTGAGACAATAATAACTAACGTGCTTTTAAGATAATTGACGTTAATGCATACCAACACATGGTGATCATTGCCTTAGTTATCATCGTAATTTGATGACTCGGGACTATTGTTTATCGATCGGTAAGGTCGTGACGCGGGGAACGCATCGGTTGGACAAAAGGTCTTTCTCATCCTAGACGTGCCATCTTTTTAATTAATAAATTGTAGCTTCTTGGACATTTCTTTGTCAAGGGCTAACCTTATTTGGACATGATTGTATTTTAACACAATCGCCGCCTCACTCTTTTACTTCCCTCCCTACTTAGCTAGCATTGGGAATTGATACAATCGCCAACTTGAGGTGTGTTCGGCATCATATTACTCCGGCGAAGGATGCCGCGAGCCAAACGCACGTCAAGGCTTGAATGCCGAGAAGACGACCACCGAGTTGTGCCCGCCGAAACCAAACGAGTTAGAAATGGCTGCCCCGGTGACCAATCAGTGAGAACGAATTGGAGGTCAATAACATAGGGAAACATTAAGAGGGAAGGACTCGGGTTCTTAAGGCGAATGTGCTTACCGACATTTACTTCGTGCTGCTGCTTCACGTTCGGGACGGTGTTGAATTCGACCGAGGGCTCGGGGTTCTGCGTACGAAATCACAGGGAGGGGCGCGTCATGCTTTCTGTTTCTTTCGTGCATTGTGTGGATAAGATTTGAATGAATGACGCATAGATATGAAGCTGCCGAGTACTTACGATTTGATTGATGGTAGGGTGCAGCCAGCCGGTTATGATGGCCTTGATCGTGGCAATGGCTTCCATACCTCCAGCAGCACCGAGACAGTGACCAAGCATCGACTGATGAATTGAAGAGGCAGACCATTAACCATCGAAGGGATATCATTGACACAATGGATGAATTTGTTCGGACGAACCTTGGTTGCATTTATCCTCATCTCGGGTGAGACCTTGAACACCTTCTTCATGGCAGTAATCTCAGCGAGATCTCCAACGGGGGTAGACGTCGCGTGTGCATTTATGTAATTAACCTGACACCGATGAGCAAGCACATTGCCAAAAATCTACTATTCCGATGGCAATAGGAATAGGGATTTTGTGCGAGAAGACACCGGAGTACCTCCTCTGGAGCGACTCCCGCATTTTGGAGAGCGTTTCTGATGCACAATGAAATGCCATACCCATCAGCCCTTGGATCGGTCATATGGTGCGCATCCGAGTTTACCGCGCTTCCCAAATACTCGGCAAGTATCGGTGCATCCCGCTTCATCGCATGCTCCAAGCTCTCCATTACCTGAACTCAAACAATTTTTCTTAAGGTTCAACACTGGAGAACACCCATAAAACCATCTTAATGACCTTACCAGGAGCCCAGCTCCCTCGCCAATGACGAACCCATCTCGATCCCGATCCCAAGGCCTCGATGCAGTTCTTGGGTCCTCATTTCTCTGAGACAAGGCCCTGCATGCTATGAAACCAGCTACGCTGGTGATAGCTATTGCATACTCGACCCCTCCGGCAATTATCAGGTCTGCGTTGCCCTGACGAATGTGGTTGGCGGCCTCATGGAAGCAGTGATTGGAAGACGCGCACGCGGTCGAGATGGCATAAGTCGGGCCCCTGAAACCACGATCAATGGCCAAGACAGCAGGTGCCATGTTCGTAAATGCACAAGCCACGTAGAAAGGTGATATCGCCTCGGGACCTTCCTTGAGCAGGGAGCGGACGCCGGCAGTGGACATGGTTCCGCCACCGAATCCGCTGCCGACTATCACCCCGGCCCTGTCTCTGTCTATCTGCACGGGGAACGGCCATACAAGGTTGTCAATAAACTTCGCCATTTTTATCAGCCAAAGTTGAATCGGCCAATTTCACGAACAAGGACGATGCCCCTCTGGGCCCTCCCTCAGCTAGGAAAATTTATTACAAGCTTGTCCGTAAAAATTATTTCCCTCATTTATTCCTGCACTACACACACATCTATTTAATCTTCCCATGTTCATGTTCATGTATAATAAGTTAACAATCATAACAATACGATACGTTTCCCATGCAATATCCTCCCTTAAGGCATACTCATTACTTCATACCATATGGTTTGTGAATCGAGGTGGCCAACTATATCACCCAAAGGTTAAGTACATGTAAACCTTGTTAACCTTGTAGTCCCCGAGACCGGCATGCTCGAGTGCCCTCTTCCCGGCGACGAGGGAGAACACCTGAGACCCATCGAGCCTCTGCTCGGCCTCCTCATCTACATAACCCCTGGCGCTGAACCCCTTTATCTGCCCGGCGATCCTGGTCGGGAAACCGGCCGTGTCGAACCGGTCTATCAGCCCGACCGCACTCTCCCCGGAGAGAAGCTTCTCGTAGTAGGTGTCCACGTCGCTGCCAAAGGCCGACACGAGTCCGATCCCTGTGATGACCACCCGCTTCCTCGGGTCCCTCTCCCGCCTTGGGGACGATGCGGCCATCCTAATCGACAGGGTGAGTGCTCCCGTGCCGTGGAGGCATGTGGTGGCCGGGGAGGTGGTTGAGAAAGGACGGAGTAGGGGTGAAGGCTGGAGGGGAAACATTATGGAATCGAGAATTGAGGGAGAAATGAATGTCTCCTCATTTTTATTTATAGCCTTGTGTCGATGGGGTTTGGTCTATTATTTAATGCCTGTTATCATGGTGGTTGCGTATTGCCCCCCCAAAAAGGCACTACCCCTCGCCCCCTCTCCTGCCCTTTATCGTACTTATTAAGTTGGGAACAAGAAGAGAAACACGATATATATTTCCATTCAAGTGTATTAACACTAACTACCAACGCTTTAGTTACTCAATGTGCTGTTTTCTAACACAATCATGGTATCCACCGGCTGTTTCCCTATCAGGCCGCGAGTCATGGCATGTTCTCAACGGATCCGTCGCTTCCGTTTGAACCACGTGTGTTTGTATCTTGAAGTCGTAGGCGGACCAGGCCCAGGGGCAGTGAACTTTACTTAGCCGACTTTCCCCCAAGTAAGTTGCCAAAATGGGTAAAAACTCGTCCCTTTGTAATATTCTCACGAAGTACATTACATTCATCGGGGTATTATTACATGTCCGTATTGTTGGATCCTCTTGTCCTTGAGCCAGCTGCCATTCGCTGCATCACGAATTCCACGACATTAACAACTCTTGAGGTTTATATCTTCACAGGCTGGGAAGAGACTGTTTCCAAGGACGAACGTGCTTTATTGACATTTACTTCGTGTCTCTTCTTCGTGTTCAAGACCTTGAACTTATCTGCTAAGCAAACCTTGCAATTTTTTTCGCCCGGCATCCTCCAACAACATCTTGCCAGTGACGAGGTGGGACGTTAAGGATCAATCCATTGAGCCTTAGCTCGGTCTCTCCTCGTCGACATAACCCCGAGCTCTGAACCTGACCCAGCCACGTCGGACCTGTCTATCATCCCCACCGACGCTCTCGCGAAAGGGTAAGCGGGAATGAATATTGCTAAATCATCACAATGATATAATTGGTGATAGCAGAATTCGCACACCGCAAGTATACGGATCGCAACAAGTAATATAGAAATGAGTAGAGTTATCGTTCCCACGAGGATATCAATTAAAATCCTTTAGCATACACAATTGCAATTTTTATGTAGCCAAACAAATATGAAAAATTGAGTTTTTAAATCAGAAAACTAAACTAGTAAGAAATAACTATCGAAAAGCAAAGAATCGGAATTCAATAGACGGAAAAGCCTAGGATCAAGTATCCCCTCATTGTTTCGTTAAACCCCTTCACTCGTTTATCCCAAATTTATACTAATTCTGTTTACTAACCGGATTCTTATGTGCCTAAGTGCCTCTCCCGAGTTTACAAAGGATTATTCTAAACCACCGTAAACCTATATCCCTATAGTGAATAAAGAAGGCTAGAACACATTAAGATTCAATCCTTTATTGGTTACCTAGAAGTATATCTCCCGATACTACTTACTAGCCAATTCGCTCCCACGATATTAACCAAGGTTATTTTGTTCCCGTTCTCTCCTAAAATTCCTCTCCCGAGTTTAAGTTAGGATAACAAATCAATACAATTCGGTGATCAGACAAATTGCATGCATTAAGATCAAACGAAATAAATAAACATCCAAAGTATGAATTTGTTCTAAAACGAGTTCAGGAAATTCAACTACGCAATTTGGTTCAACATAATCCTAGCAAAGAAAGTTTAGCCGAGCATTGTTTTCGAGACACAATTCAAATAAAAGAAAAGCATCCTAAACAATAAGCTAACTCCCTTCTTCTCCCTCGTCGAAGTCTCTTCCGTCGAATCCTCAAATTCTGGTCCCTGTCCTATGTCTTAAGGAACAAAGTCTTATTATAGTCCTAAAGAAATAAAACCTAGAGAATCTTTGAAAATCTGGGAAAAAATATTTTTTCTCTTCAATTAGTCCTCCTCCCACGTATAATCTTCAAGTCTCTCCCTTTGCCAGAATCTTTGTAGATATGTCGAAATCTTCTTGTTTCCGTTTTTATATGAAAAAAACCCAAAATTCGGCAGTATCCCAATTCTCGAGAGTAATGTAAAGTAACAAGAAATAATATGCAATAAGCGTAATATTTTACAAATCTAACAAATCCTAGGTATGAAATTGACATAAATAACTCTACTTTCATAGAGTTATCACACCACCAAACCTAAATTTTGCTAGTCCCGAGCAAAGGTAAAAATAACTCTACTTTCATAGAGTTATCACACCCCCAAAGATGCCACCTTTCTTTAGAACGCACTGAATTGGACTCACCCAGGAACTGTCTGAGATGGGGTATATGATTCCTGCATCTAACCACTTTATTATTTCTTTTCTTACCACCTCTTTCATATTCGGGTTGAGCCTCCTTTGTTGCTCGATCGAAGCTTTCTTGTTGTCTTCAAGCCTGATCTTGTGCATGCATAGTGCAAGACTAATTCCCTTAATGTCTGCAATGCTCCATCTAAGAGCTGTTTTGTGTTCTCGAAGTACTCGCAATAGTTCCTCTTCCTGTTTGTTAGATAATGCAACCGAAATAATAACTGGAAGAGTACTACCTGAACCTAAAAATGAATACCTCAGGTGCTCTGGTAACGGTTTAAGTTCCAGCTTCGGCGGCTCTTTTATTGATGGTTTTGCTGCAGAGATGGGGCGTTCCAATGGTTCAGCCCGTGGCACATGACGCATATATGCAGCCTGTTCTATCTCAACTTCATCACTCTTCGTTACAACATCTTCTGGTTCATCCTCTTGTGGCCATTCTTCGGTTAGTGCAACCACGTATTTTTCAAACAAATCTCCATACAAGATTTCATCATTCACATCCACGAAGCTGCATTCATCAATCTCGTTAGGAATACTCATGGCATTACATATGTTAAAAGTTACCTCTTGATCATGGACACGCATGGTAAGTTTGCCCTTTTGTACGTCAATCAAAGTTCGTCCTGTGGCTAAGAAAGGTCTTCCCAATATGATTGGAATTTCTCGATCTTCTTCATAATCTAAAATGACAAAGTCGGCTGGGAAAATAAATTTATCGACCTTTACCAGCACGTTTTCAATTACGCTCTTTGGATAAGTGTAAGACCGAACAACTAATTGCAAAGTTAAAGATGTCGGTTTTACCTCCCCGATGTTCAACTTCTCAAAGATGGAAAATGGCATCAAATTGATGCTTGCACCTAAATCACAGAGGGCATAACATGAAAATTGAGTTCCAATGCTACAGGGGATAGTGAACTTACTGGGTCCTTTAATTTCGGTGGTAGCTTCTTTTTCAAAATGGCACTGCACTCCTCAGTAAGTGCAATTGTCTCATGCTCACCGATTCTTCTCTTCCTTGATAACACCTCTTTCATGAATTTGGCATATTTGGGCATTTGTTCCAAAGCTTCCGCAAATGGAATATTAATCTGCAATTGCTTAAAGACATCTAGAAACTTTCTGAATTGATGCTCGTCAGTAGATTTTTTAAGCCTTTGCGGAAAAGGAATTTTGGGTACAAATGGTGGTTTTGAGGTGTGTACCTTTGTGGTTGCGACATCAGTCGATCCCTTATCATTTGTCCCGCCTCCTCCTTCGCTTGTTTTCTGTTTGTGGCGTTTCTCTCTAGCTTGTTCCTTCTCCACCTCCATCTTCTCGAAGGCTTCTTCAAAATCACGACCATTGCGAAGGGTGACGGCATTGCAATGCTCTCTTTTAGGATTTACCTCGGTGTTGCTTGGTAAAGTTCCGTAAGGTCTGCTTGTAATAGAACTGGCAATTTGCCCCATTTGCACTTCCAATTGTTTAATGGACGTAGCATGGTCCTTCAGGATCATCTCTTGACGCTTTTGAACCTCCTCTTGTTGTTTCCGAGTTTCCTCCTGACTGACAAGCAACCGAGTTAGTAATTCATCAACATTAGGCCTATTCTCACCTGCATGTGGCTGTTTTGTGGTCATAAAACCAGGAGGCTGATTCATCCTCGGTTGACTTGGTTCTTGTGGCCCTGCATTGTTTCTCCATGAGAAATTTGGGTGATTTCTCTATCCAGGATTGTAGGTGTTGGAAAACGGGTTGTTCCGTGGATTGGAGCCTACATAATTCACTTCTGGCGCTTCTACCTGGTCCTCATCTACCTGCACATCATAATACATGCTATTAGATATCGGTGTTGGAGTGCGGAGAGAAGCGACTTCCCTGGTGAGCTTCTCAAGCTGAGTGTTTATAGATGTCACTGTATCCATTTGATGTAGCCCGGCGACTCCTCTTGTTGATGTTTTCCGCTGACCGTTGTTGGCGATTTGTTCGAACAACTCTAAAGATTCCTCAGGTGTCTTGTTCATCAAAGTTCCTCCTGCAGCAGAATCCACTGTGGATTGAAGCTGATCTGCCAAACCATCGTAGAAGCTTTGCACGAGCATCCACTTCGGGATCTCATGGTGTGGGCATAGACGTAATAGTTCTTTGAAATGCTCACAAGCTTCATACATGGATTCAGTTGAATGTTGACGGAAGGTTGTGATCTCGTTCCTGATCCTTACTGTTCGGCTCGGTGGAAAGTATTTGGCCAAGAATAGCTTAGAGAGATCCTCCCATGATCGGACTGCCTCTTCCGGCAAGGAATAAAGCCATGATCGAGCCTTGCCCCGTAACGAAAATGGAAACAATCACATTCGGACTGCCTCGGCTGACACTCCATTGCATCTAAACGTGTTGCATAAATCCTCGAAGCGAGTGAGGTGCCAGTGAGGGTCTTCGTTTGTCAAGCCTCCAAAACTTGAGTTCTCAATCATGTGGAGTATGGACGGCTTGATCTCAAAATTCTGAGCCTGAATTGCTGGACGAAGAAATCTGGTGGGCTCATGTGGGGTAGGTTGAGCGAAGTCTCGCATCGGCCTTCTCGGAGCTAGCGGATCAACTTGTTGAATCTGGTTGTTATTTCCATTGTTCAGATTTATGTCTGCCATCGTGCTCCGTTGACTCCTTCTGAGTGCTCGAAATGTCCTCTCAATCTCAGGATCGAACGCGAATAAATCCTCGCTGTGCGAGCGGCGCATACACCTGAAAAAGAGAGGAAAAATTAAACTACTTGGTCAACACAAATTGCTTTCGTTGCAAGTAAAAGATTCTAAAATCTATCCCCGGCAACGGCGCCAAAAACTTGATCGCTGAATTCGCACGCCGCAAGTATACGGATCGCAACAAGTAATATAGATATGAGTAGAGTTATCGTTCCCACGAGGATAGCAATTAAAATCCTTTAGCATACACAATTGCAATTTTTATGTAGCCAAGCAAATACGAAAAATTGAGTTTTTAAATCAGAAAACTAAACTAGTAAGAAATAACTGTCGAAAAGCAAAGATTCTGAATTCAATAGACGGAAAAGCCTTAGATCAGGTATCCCCTCCTTCTTTCGTTAAACCCCTTTCACTCGTTTATCCCAAATTTATACTAATTTTGTTTACTAACCGGATTCTTATGACCCTAAGTGCCTCTCCCGAGTTTACAAAGGATTATTCTAAACCACCGTAAACCTATATCCCTATAGTGAATTGCGAAGGCCAGAACACATTAAGATTCAATCCTTTATTGGTTACCTAGAAGTATATCTCCCGATACTACTTACTAGCCAATTCGCTCCCACGATATTAACCAAGGCTATTTTGTTCCCGTTCTCTCCTAAAATTCCTCTCCCGAGTTTATGTTAGGATAACAAATCAATACAATTCGGTGATCAGACAAATTACATGCATTAAGATCAAACGAAATAAATAAACATCAAAAGTATGAATTTGTTCTAAAACGAGTTCAGGAAATTCAACTACGCAATTTGGTTCAACATAATCCTAGCAAAGAAAGTTTAGCCGAGCATTGTTTTCGAGACACAATTCAAATAAAAGAAAAGCATCCTAAACAATAAGCTAACTCCCTTCTTCTCCCTCGTCGAAGTCTCTTCCGTCGAATCCTCAAATTCTGGTCCCTGTCCTATGTCTTAAGGAACAAAGTCTTATTATAGTCCTAAAGAAATAAAACCTAGAGAATCTTTGAAAATCTGGGAAAAAATATTTTTTCTCTTCAATTAGTCCTCCTCCCACGTATAATCTTCAAGTCTCTCCTTTTGCCAGAATCTTTGTAGATATGTCGAAATCTTCTTGTTTCCGTTTTTATCTGAAAAAAACCCAAAATTCGGCAGTATCCCAATTCTCGAGAGTAATGTAAAGTAACAAGAAATAATATGCAATAAGCGTAATATTTTACAAATCTAACAAATCCTAGGTATGAAATTGACATAAATAACTCTACTTTTATAGAGTTATCAATTGGTCAGCCCATAACTGAAGCCTTGGGTGCTTGGGGCACAAAGAACTTAACTGGATCTCTCGTATGCAGCCCAAACAACCACCAATGCCTGCCCAACTCTTGGTGCGTCGCCGCACGTATGTCTAAAATATTTGACAAACGAACGCAACAGTTTAAAAGGAAGAAAGAGAATTGTGATCGCTGTAAAGAAACCATGACGCGCAATGGGATATGGGCAGGAACACAAGGAAAACTCATTGTACTCGTCGATGTCATTTATAAAGGAACAAGAAAACGGGAAGGAGAATAGAAACCAGAGATAACCAGATTACATCCTTTCAGTTTGACACAAGTGATTGTCATGTTTTCTTTAGAACTAGATAAATAACTTTTATAGTAATCATATTCCTAGTTACACAACATGCAATAGAACGTGTGTCTATCAAAGTAATCGTCGCACAATATGGCATTTCTTGTGCACTTAAGGACGTGCTTTACTATGGTAATTGTCGAAAATTATGACCCGCAACGTGCATTCAAAGGCATGAAGGCTCGCCCAAAGGTCCCACGATTAGATAGCCAAGTCTGTACCTTTGCGGGAGAGAAAGATCTTTCCTCGTGGAAAGGAAGTTCTGTAGACACATGAAGGATATTGGATTTCTCATACCAACCCGAATCGACTTGTATTACTTCAGATCACTGCCTTTTCTAAAGAAGTAATTCCTTGTGAAGCGTAAAAGGAATAACACTAGACTTATGCAATCAATATCTTCTTAATAAAGCATTAAACGAAGAAGTTACACGGATAACACAGAAAACGATGTTATTTTCTTGACTCCTGAGTCGAAGTTGAACAAGAAGAATTCCACGGCAGGCAGACATTGTCCCACTGAATCCACTGATTGTGACGTTGGTAGGAGTCAACTCGAGAGAAGTACGTCCAAGTTGTTCAAGAACTTGTAGAAACAACACGTTAACTGTGGCTTCGTCATCAACAAGAACCTTTTTTTTTTATCAAAATTCCATCAAACCAAGCCTCAATGTACAATGAACACGTGTTGCCTTTTACTATTGACAAATATTCGTGTTTTCTTCAGAGTTAGACACGTGAATCTTATAGTTCCTATTCCTAATTACACGACATGGTAAAGAACGTGTGTCTATCAAGTATTCGTCGCACACTATGGCTTTTAATGTGCAGGTTACTACGGTAACCGTGAAAACATTATGACCCACAACATACATTCAATGACATGTTTTTACTATGGTAACTAACGTCAAGGTTTGAAACATGTTTCTTAGATGTCCCTCGAAGATCCTCGATCCACACGAACTCTCCACCAACTCGTGTCTCCTTGCAATTTGTATATTCAACCAGCTTGTAATCTCAGATCATTTTGTGTTCACCTTAGTGGTTCAAGGGCTTCAAGATTCCTTCTTGGTTCAACCGTAATCTTCTCGATTCACTCGAGCTTGTTTTGAAAACCAAACTTCCTCTCGAGTCACCTTTTTTATTCACGGGCTAACCCTAAAGTAAACCCATGGTCCAAAATTGCGTAAACATCAACCCAACGACTTCCTACTAAATTATCACCCAAATGAAAAAGGAAAGAGATAATCCCTATCTCCGTGTGGAAAGACAGAACGAGAATGATCATCATCGAACTCTTTTTGCATCCGAAACCATGTACAAACAAAGTTTACAAACGAACGAAGCAAGAAGGATGAAAGTTGCAGCTGCAGAAGAAGCATAGGGTGGCGAAGAGATCGACCACCTCGATGACCGACCCAATCTTGAAGGAGAAGAGGTCGTCAATCTTGAAGAATGAAAGCCGCATCTTCCAATGGAAGGCTAGCTTTACAGAGGGGACTTCCACCTGGGGTCGTCTCCATCTTCCTGCAGCCCCGCCTCCACCCTGTTCTTCCGGATGATTTGGCTTCCTCCATCGTACAGGTCTCGGATGGAGTTGTACCCGTATGTGGAGCATGTTTAATTTAAATCATATTCAGCACCAACTCATTTGACCTTCTCCATTTTTAAAAAAATAAAATATATGTTTATGGCATCAACTTCGACGGAACTTTCTGTTTTGTCCTTATTTTAGTTTGTTATATAATTTTGTCATCAACTTTTGATTTCATATTGATTTTGGTCAATCTTGAATTTTTTTAGCGAAAGCCAAATAAGGCTTTAATGTAGTCTAACCTGTGTCTTATAATAGTAGAGTTCTAACCTCTCATTCATTTGCCTCGTAATCCACTTTACGAGTAGCGGTGGCCTCTCAATAGAGCCATCATCCGGCCTTCATCAATTTTGCGTTTTTTGACAACATAAATAACTATCGTCTAATTTTGGTTTCCAACTTACTTGATTTGACCATTGAAATTTTAAAATAAAATAAGATATTAGAGGTTTCAATATTTTTTTTTTCTTTTATAGACTTATTTGGTTTTCGCATGATAAAATTCTGAATTAACTAAAATCAAAATAGAATTAAAAGTTGATGAAAAAAATTATATAACAAATTAAATTTAAATAATAAAACAAAAAGTCTGACATTAAAGTTAAGGTCATGTATTGATATTTTCTCATGTTAAAAAAAGAAAATTGACGACGGAGGGAGGGAGAGAGAGTAAAAAAGCCCAACAAGCCCATCGAACAATTGGGCTGGGCCCATGAGAAAGGGCCCCGTTCCGCCGTTGCTTTTATACAGAGATTAAAAATGGGAAACCAACAGCTGGCCGTCCTGTCCTTATCAGACAGACCACGTTTTTCATTTCTCACTTTCTAGTTTAAGGTTTGGCAAATGGTAAAGACCCAACAACATAACATCTTCCTCACTGACTTGACCCCCCAGTAAAATTCCACATCATGCTTCATTTTCATTACTGGGAATTCGATGCATAGAATTCAACAAATCTCGAGGACTTTTGCTGAATTAACAAGAAATATCAGCAGCAGGAAAGAAACAACGGCTTACCCATGTATCTATTTTTATTTATTGCCAAACTTGGGGGCGTTTTTAACGAGGGGGATTAGCAGACTAAGTTGGTGATTCCATTTCAATAACCAACCACGTCCCTCTTCTTTAATCCTCCCACCCCCACCCAGAAATCACTTCAACATCCACACCCACCTAAACCAAGGCCGACTTTAATGAGATTACCACATTAGGAAAAAAAGAAGAAGAAGAAGAACCAGAGGACAATATTAATATGACAACATAATAATAAGAGAAATCACATCAGATTGTCTCATTCCCACCACCACCACCAACCCATCCCAAAATTCAAACCAAACCATTTCCTTCTGATGTTTCATCATCATTAATCATCGCCACCATCGCAAAGAGAGGTTACATAATTTTAGAAACAAGCCCCGGAACATTTCTATTTTATTATTGGGGGTTATTATTCGGACAGGCGCTAGGCCTGGTTGGATAGGATGGATATCAGGCGCCGCCGTCGACCACGACCACGGGGGTTTCGGCCAGGAGAAGCAGAGCGTCCGACACCTCCAGCTCGTCCATCCTCGTCATCAGCCTCGTCCGCAGCCCCTCCAGGGATCCCTTGTACTCCTCCAGCTCAACGGGGCAGAGTTCGTCCACAGACGGCTTGTACCTGCTGTCCTCTATGTCAGCCGACCGCAGCCTCTTGTTGATGGCGTCGCGCCTCTGGTCCTGAGCCAGCAGCCTCCCCATCATCTCCCCCATCCTCCGCTGCTTCTCCCCGGTGGTTCCCTGGTCGATACCCCCGGCGGGGACCATGGCCAGGGAGTCGCTTGGGCCGGCGTCGTCATCCCCGGCCCACGGGGGGTTGTACCAATTTAGGAAACGGGAGATGACGGGCTCCACGTCCGGGTGGCCGAACGAGAAGGGCTTGCCGCCTGGGGAGAAGACGATGATGACGATCTGGACGGCGCACAGGGTGGCAAGCTCGTTGGCCTTCTTGAAGAGGCCGGTGCGCCTCTTCGAGAAGGTCACCTGCCTCGTGCTCCCGTCCTTGACCATCTCGATCTCGATCTTGCGCCGCCCCATCGACCACAGAGGGTGAAGGAAGGAACTTGTTTGGCAGGGAGCAAATTTGGTACCTCCCTTGGGGATGGATTGAGGGTTTATATAGTTGTAACCATGTGTAGGCGTGTCTGTGTGTTTTGAGGGGGGTGGGGGCGAAATAAATTAGCGGAGATTCATGTGAACCACGTACGAGGATGTCCCCCCCCTCGATTAAAATAATCACGGTAATAAAATTATAATAATAAAAAAATACGTCAATTATCACGCAATGCGCGACAGAATATGCTTTTTTTTTTTCTTTTATCGTTACTTTCCATGGGAAGTGCTTGAAGGTTTGGCTTCTTATGGGTGAGTACGTCACCGACGGCCACATCTCAAGAAGAAGAAATGGCTAATATTACCTTATTAGTATCAACCCCCCAACACACAACCCTAATAATTAATAATAATCTCAATGAATACCAACAGATTCTAAATCATGTTTTTGGTGCCCCCTCTACCCTCCGCTACGACCGTTATGTCCTCCTTTTTCGTCCTTTGCCAGAGCACCTTGCCGGTTCTTCGCGGACCCCTCCTTACACGTGTGACGTCGACCAATGCGCATTGCCGAATCTAATCCCCGCCGGCAAATAACCGCACAGACCCCGCCGCTGGGGTGTTTCCGACATTTGTGCCGCGGATTGCGGGATCCGCCATCCTAAATGTTTCGAGAACGTTACTATCTTATCGAGATCCACGGAAAATGGCTCGAAAACGTAAACCCAACGTTGCGGCGCGGCTCGATACGCCGCGGCGCTTTGGTGTACAATTAGGGTCTGCTTTCTTTTATTATCTCTTTTTGGACAGGGGGCGAGGGGGCCGAGTAGTGTCGTTCACTCTCGGGGTGTAACGAGTGAACATCCGTTCCTGGTTAGGAAGAGTGGCGCCGGGGGGGGGGGGGAGCGCAGCTTCTTGGTTACGCAGTGTAACGGCAGCTTCAGACACGAGTTATGCACCAATATAGAAAAAGGAAGAAGAATTAGGGGGTGGAACAATATTATCGTGGGATACTGATTAATGCTCGGGTGCTTCTAGAAGCCAGAGCCGTTTAACTGTGCGTGATTTCCTTGAGTATGTTAAGGAAAAGAGAATAAGAATTTCCTCCTACCAACCCCCCCAAATCATTTTTAAGGAATAATAAACTAATAGTGATCACGGTTAGGTGGAGGGTGGCGGTGATTAATGCGAAAAGTGCGGTTCATGTTTTGGCCTCTCAATCTCAAAAGGGTGGTGGGGTATTGAATTGAATGGAACCCGAGCTAATTCAAGGCATGATGTGCCATGAATAGTAGTAGCACATTGCATCATTATCACCATCATCGTCATCACAAGGTTGATGAAAACCCAATAGAGCCCCCGCGAAACAAAATCGTCTTTGTCTCGTTGCTCTCTCTAGTTTTCTTAGGAAAAGGACACGCTGGTCCGATGCCCCCACAATAGGCGGCGGCGACCCAGACCAACGACAAGGAAGATTAAAAATATAGAGAAAAAGGGAAAAGGGTGGGCGGGGGTCAATCAGTATGAATGGCAGACGCCAGCCGACCAGGTGGGGGACAGCCACGAGCCTTTCTCATGTCGTCTTCCCTTTGACCGCTGACCTAGCGACACGCCCTAAAGTTATTATTACTAAACTACCAACTATGTTGTGCATAGTTAGTATTTTTTGAATTTAAAGACGGCAGGTCAGATCGAACCCAAACCCAAAAGCCCAGAAAGAAGAGAGAACTCAAGTCCATCATCATCATCCAGCCAGCCGACCGTATCTTTTCTTTCCAACCTCTCCCCCCCACATCAGATTCATTAGTTTTTTTCCCTTGGCAGTTGTCCCTTTTATCCAATCCCCAGCCCTCCATCCCCAATCAATTAAAAGGAAGAAACCAAAACAAAAAAGAGAAGAGGAAGAAAGAGACACAATTTTACCACCCCTTCTTCCGCCCCGCCCCCATCTCCCTGTTTACGCAAGTTTTTTTTTTTTTTTTGTCTTTGACTAGCCATTTGAAACAAAACCCAATAAGACCCAAGTTTTTATTTTGGGGGAAAGGGGTGGAAACACCGAATCGGAAGCGGATCTCTCATGAAAGCCTCGACCTTTTAGGGATATATCGACATAATCGTCATCATTGTCGATATAACAAGTCGTTTTCTTTTTTGGTTACGGGGTCTCATGTGGTGGAATCTTTACCATTGGCGATGATTGCGACGGTGACGATGATGGTGAAGCCGGCGGCGTAGGACGGGGCGGTTTCTGCTTATATATTATATGTTATTATTGTTAGAGATGGTGGTTTTTGGATTGGGGGAAGGCCATTGCTTCTCGCCTGTGGTGATCGGGGTCGATTTGAGCATTGCCTGCGTCGACTGTGTCATTGCCTTGTTCGCCTTTTGTCAGGTGAGTTCCCCGTTCCTCGTTCATCCTAGCTTAGTCTCGGAGTCTTGATTACGTTGGTGATCTAGTTTGGTTGTTGAATAGAACCCATTTGCGTTGCTTCCTGTGATGGCATGTGTCAGATGACGATGTGATTCTTCATCCATTAGTTGTTCGGGTTTGTTGGAATTTGATGGATTGATTTCTGGATGATTCGCGGGCTTTGGTTGGGGCAGTTTCTGAAAAGGAATCTGGTGCTTCGATTCTTGTGGATATACAGTCTTCATGAGTTCAAATGAAGCTGCAAATTCACTGCCTGCGTTACCCTAGGGAGTTCAATAGTCCCACGATTGATGATGTGATGCTGCATTACTGTTTCTGGAGCAAGACAACTTCCGAATGTGCAACAGGAGAAAAGTTAAAATGCCTTTACTTCTGTTGGTGGTCCAAGTACTCCATTTGTGTTGGCATTTCATCGCGGAATCATATTCTTGGTTGCTTCACATTGAACTATTGTATCTGCTTCTCTGCTACATGTTTTTTTAAAGTCCGTTCTACTGGTTGTTTCAGTTGTGGAGAATCCATTCAAGAAGTCAACAGCTTGGCTGGACTCGTCAGAAAGTAAGGCTATTACTACACTTCACATTGATCTGACTTCAGGCAATAACCAGGATCTATATTGGCTATTGTTCATTGTATATCCTACTGCATATTTCTGACAATTTATACTATGTGCCATAATTGCAGGTATTTCATTTTCTGACCGGCTGTTCAAATTTTGGTGAGAAATCTCTGTTCAACTCTCCATCCCCCTCATTACTGTTTACTTCTTTCATCTGCTTTAGTATCTTATATAATAGATTGCAAATTTTGGATTGGAATGCCTAGAATAAGGACGATAATGCTGCTTTCCTGTTTATTGTTACATCAAGTTTAAGACTTGTGAGTTGGGACTAATGTGCAATTTGCCTTGGCAGGGTACTGTGTTTACTTCATATTAACACTGGCAGCTACCTGTAATGGATGGCAATTCTGGCCCCCTTATAGTTTTGTCCTCATGGGTAGGCCATCTTGTTATTTCGATGAATAATGTAGGTGGGGTGATTATCTGTCGATCTTTGAAGCATGGAAGTTTGTTTTGCAGCCCTCCCAGAGATCCTTTTTTTCACCTCCTTCCTCCTCCTTTTGTCATTCTGGTAGGTTTGCTTGACCTCAACCGTAGAGTGTCTTCAAGATATCTTGTTATGCATGCTCAGCTTTTGTTTAGGTCACTAAATCTTAGCCACTATGATTGGCTGTAGCTGAAGCCATAAAGTGGTTCGGGCCTATATGCTTCTGTTGGCATGTGGATGGCACTTTACTTGTTAATCCAAGTTTGGTTTGGCGCATTACACATTTTTTCTCAGCAAAGACGAAGATGTGTTGTGACATTCTAACATTTTTATTCCTTGTCTTAGTTGGCTTGTGGCGATATGTGAAAGGTATAATGATTAATGTTGTAGTCCCAGGGAAAGATTTTTATCAGTCCCATATGTGAATCGCGCTGTTTTTTCATTTACTTCCTTTGTTTTGGGAGGTGTATCCAATTTCAAAGATGTAATGCAACAATGGATCTGGTGACATGGTCCTGCAGATGTTTCTTTCGTTCTTTACATAATTCTAATAATATTCCTTCTTTTTCCTTAATAAAATAATAGAAACGATTTTCCATGTAAAAGTCGTTTTTATTTTCTGGGGACTTCATAACAGGATCGATCTTTGCCACCAGGCGAATGATGAAGATGAAGATGAAGAATGCAGTTCACGTGTATCCTTATTGCAGAGTCCATTGACTAAACCGGGTTCATCAAGTTCAGATGGTCACGGGAGATGTTTACCCTTTCACTATTTCCGTGTGCGAAGCCGCCAAAAGATTGTGGTTCTGGTGCGAATAAACAAGTTTAGATCGTGTGCTTCCGTTTTCTTTAGTTCCTTTTCATTTCATAACTGTGCCTTTCCTTTTCTTATCAGGCTGCATGTCTCATTTCTGCTCTCATGGTCGTGGTTGCTATTTTGATGGGTGTAGGGGGAGGCACTGCTTACTCCGAATTGATTCCTAAGGTAAGGTATCGATAGGCGGTTGACCCTGCCAGTCCTTTCTTGAGCTCTATCGGTTGGATGATTGCAATTGTCTGATCAAAGCCTTTTAGTTATCTGAAAAAAAGATGCAACCCCTTTAGTTGATCTCAGCGAGAAGTTACTGCTGATAGAAACAATAAATAAATATTGATGAGATGTGTTATCCTGGCAGATTTATGTCTCTATCCTCGCCGTCGTGGTGCTTGCATTGGGAGCAGCCCTAGCATATTACGGTGCATAACCATCCCTCTTGTTGATTTTTGTATTTATTTCATCTTGAAAGAGTTCTGCCTGGAGTCCTTTTACTAAAAATATGTCGGTACTGGTACTGGATGATCTTTAATCTGAGGTTTAATGGATTATTATAATGTCGGACATTGTCCTTTTGTAATTTGTGCTTGTTAATCATATGAAGGCTTCTTAATATGCTCGAGAATGAGAAGAGTACGGTCGGAGAGTGCATCATCAGAAATGTGGAAGGTACTGGTGATATCCATGCTTATTTTCCAGCCTTTTTGCACTTTGTGGGAGAATGGTTTCTTGGATTTATGAAATATAGAACCCTTGAGATTCACGGCTCTGAATCTTCCTCTTCCATTTCTTCTATCTATTTATAACACTCTTCTTCACAGGTCGGTGGCCTATCAGTGGTTTCTCCCCTGTGTTTTACGACGAGTTCCGTCATAGCGCTGCTGCCGGATTCTCCGGTACTATCATGGCATCGTCTTTTTCATTCCATCACCTGCGCCAACACGATTTCTAAAATATCTTTTTTGCTGCAGATTCTGTATCATATCCAGGAACAGCGAAACAACAGCAGCGCTTACCTACTCGTATTGCTAATTTTGTACTACTACATCGGTAATTTCCTTCTTATCCCCTCTTCATGTCCAACTGATTTGTATTAATGTCTAGTACTCATGAACAAAATCAAATCGCATTGATAAGAACTGGTGCTCAAAGGCAGAAGTCATGTTCATGTTATAACTAGACTAGAGAATTTGTCAATGTAATGTTGTCTTCCAGGATCATCTGTGCCCTCGGCTTTCTTGTTGTGGGTTATGAGGGAACTACCGCAGCCAATCTCTCTGGCCCTTCGAGAAGAGAGGGAGACTATTGTTTTCATCAGCGGTAGTTCAGTCTCTGTACACCATCCTCCTCCTCCTCAATGGACAACTTCTCTGAGCTCTCAAAATCAGGTACCTTCCTTTTCCAGTAAAAAAAATATCTTACTTGTCCGAAACTTTCGTCGTGATCCAATGTTCTGGGTTTCGGCCATCGCAGGTGGTGCGAGCGAGTCCCATATGAATGTCGGCCATTCGAGTGCCCAAAAACTCATGTTTGCTCCCCCAGTTTTGATAAGTGACACGAGAAGAAGTAATGCAGCCAGCCAAAATGCCTCATGTGTTATCGATAATGTACAAGTCACTCAAGAGAGAGCAGTCCTGGGGGGACGACTGGTGTATCATCCGTGACCAGAGTCGTGTTGCTGCATTCCCTCCCGTGAGAAAGAGAGAATTGTAAGAAATTGCAGGATTCGACAGAGGGAAGCAATGCCTCCATCCTATAATTGTACATATACAGAAAATTAATCTGCAGTCGATGTCTCCAGCCTTGTTCCATCATATTTTTCAGAACCCAACCCTTCTCGAAAATTCTTACATCTCATCTTCACTGATACTCTATCAATCCTTAGCTTAATCCAAAGTAAATGCTTAAGCTCATCTTATATGGTGGTGATTGATTTGTATCTGGGAATGTGCATTTAGTTATGAAAAGTCGCGTGCAAGAAGATAATACAAAAATGCAGAAAGAAAACGCAAAAAAAGAAGTGATGAATGAGTGTTTTGTGGTCAATCCTATCCGACTGTGATCAGTTACGATCGATTCGTTCCTATTTTTAATCACTAAGCTCGTTTTAATCTTATAAATAGAACTAAACTATAAAAGTTGGGATTTCATTCCTCTCACAGACACTCTCAATTGAACGGCCAAGCACTGCCATGCTCCTCTGTGCGTTCCGAACTCTTTGCTTGTCCTCGGCCGCACGCAGGATTCTGAATGCGGAGCACCTTCATACTTCTGTGTCCACCAATTTCACCCACATGTGCGATCCTGCGAAATATGTGGCCCTCCGGCTCAACATTTCGACATTCACGTTCTGCGATACTGGGCTCACGTACAAGCAGAGGGCAGCTACCGGATGACGCTTCCTGAGAAAGTGCGGCAACTCGGGGATATAGCCCATGATGTCCCTAGGCTTGGACTTCCTGGTTACAAGTGGTGGTCCGAGGTGCTCCACAGTGTTTCCAATGTCGGTTGAGGAGCGACTTCCTTCGATAGCGTTGTGCCGGGTGCCACCGGCTTCCCCACGGTTATCCTCACTGCTGCATCTTTCAATGAGTCGCTCTGGAAAAATATCGGCCGGGTGAGTCCGAAACATCTGCATCCTTAACAAGGATTATGTTTCCATTTTTTGGATGCTCTTTTCTGACGTTGTTGATTCTAGGTTGTCACAACAGAAGGTCGGGCAATGTACAACCTAGGAAAGGCGGGCTTGACATTCTGGAGCCCGAACATCAATGTCTTGAGAGACCCTAGGTGGGGGAGGACACTCGAGACTCCAGGGAAGGACCCTTTTGTGGTCGGAAGGCATGCGGTGAACTTCGTCAGGGGACTACAGGATGTCGAGGGGGATGAAACTGTCGAGGATCCAGACCACAGGACCCTCAAGGTCTCCTCCCATGCCGCCTATGACATCGATGCTTGGATGGGGGTCAGCCGTTCCACTTACGATGCCAAGGTACTGAAATCCTAAACTTGACCGTCATTCGTATCTGCCTTGGGGTATCATCATTACTTCTGCATTTTCAAGGTCACCGAACGAGACATGGTGGAGACACTCCTTGGACCGTTTGAGACGTGTGTGAAGGATGGAAATGTAAGTAGCGTGATGTGTTCTTACAATCGCGTCAATGGCATCCCAACATGCACCGAACCGAAGCTATTACAAGAAACAATACGAGGAGACTGTGGTCTTCATGGGTGGATAGTCTCGGACTGTGATTCGATCCAGGTTATGGTGGACAATCACAAATTCCTGGGGCATACAAGAGAGGAGGCAGTTGCTAGGTTGCTCAAGGCAGGCCAGGACTTGGATTGTTGGGACTACTACACCAACTTCACGGCTGGCTCTGTGACGCAAGGCTTGGCGAGGGAGAGCGAGGTCGACCGGTCCCTTGTTTACTTGTATGTTGTGCTCTTGAGGCTTGGATACTTTGATGGGATCTCCGCATATGCTTGTCTTGGCACAAATGACATTTGCACAGATGAAAATTTCGAATTGGCTGCACAAGCTGCCCTGGAAGGCATTGTCCTACTGAAGAATCAGAATTCGACTCTTCCGCTAGAAGTTGATGTCGTTAAGAACATTGCAGTTATTGGACCGCACGCCAACGCCACTGCTGCCATGATCGGAAACTATGCTGGCAACAGAATCAATGATTATGAATTTTTTCTTGCGTGGTAGACCAGTCCACAACGTTTTCCAATGGGGAATTTGTCTTGTACTGCAGGCATTCCGTGCAGATATTAGTAGCCGCACCAAGGCTTCTCGTCCTACGTGAATGTTACTTAAATTCAAGGATGCGATGGTATTAACTGCGGGAACGACGGCTTTATCTTTGAAGCCATGAAAGCATCCAAGGACGCAGATGCCACGGGAATTTTGGCGGGGCTCAACCTGTCCGTTGAGGCAGAGAGCTTGGACAGAGTCGATCTGTTGCTTCCGGGGTACCAGAGCCAACTCATCAACCAAGTCGCTCAAGCCTCGTTGACATGGCAGAAATCTCGGACCTAATTATGAGAAGCCCGTAAATTCATGTCATTTTATAAGAAACCCACAAACCCATTTCGTTGACAAGTTTACCAAGACGATTATAGAAATTTTGGACCCATTTTACGAGGCCCATAAGTCCAGGGGTCACTAAGAGTGTTTACAAGTCCACCGTTATGCGAGACCGCCAAGGAAAGTATTAAGTCTACGAAAGACTCATCTGTACCTGATGAGTCTAACGATGCTTTGATGATTACAGCTGACGACCATCACCCAAGCACTCCTACATGTATGTACATACCCAGATAAATCTCTAAGAATGAGTTGCTCAAACTCCTTCCAGAAAAGTGGGTGACAAACTATGAAGAGCAGCAGCAGCATGTCAGATCGATTTAGTCTATATGATCAAGATTCATCATGGAAAAAGATGGATCAGTGACTATCAAGTTTGATAAGTCCCACGAGAAGGATGCAGCCATGCCATCCATATTCCCAACAATGTTTATGGTACAATCCGCACCAAGACGTAAGAAGCCTGACTCCCTGAATAAGATTATTCACTCTTTTGATGGACAGGGAAAAGCGGTCTACTTCTTCAAGGATCCCCACACGGACCACTGTTATTGGGATACATGCAATTGCGGATGTTATGAGAAACCAGAAGAGGATGATTACTCCTCAAGAAAGAAGAAATCAGATCATCGATCACGCAACCTTCCCGAGTCAGACGTGGTAGGTTCAAATGTGGGGAATCCCAAAAAAGCTGCAAGAACAAAACACAAGTCCACTCTGTACGTGTTGTGGTGGAATGTTAGATCCTCCCTTTTTCCGATGTCTGTGGCTCTGTTCTTCTTGCTCTGATGTTGTCCTCTTTGGTCCCCTGTTCACACCCTGTGATGAGGAGCAAAGCAACCACCACTAATGCATTCTCCTTCCTACTATATAAACTTATTCCTCTCCTCCAATTTGATCCAGAACTTGACATCTCCTTGAAAGGAATGGATTCTGGGAAACTGGGTTCGTTCCTTATTCTGCCGCTGTTATTGTCGTGTTTGGCTCGTAGTTCCGACTGCAGGATGGTGCCAGGTGTTTGCGTCTTCGGAGACTCCCTTGTCGACTTTGGCAACAACAACTACCTCAAGTATTTGTTTGCCAAGGCCGACTTCCCCCACAATGGGGTCGATTTTCCCACGCACAAGCCTACTGGGAGGTTTATCAATGGCAAGAATGCCGCCGACTTCCTCGGTATATTGCCCTTCTTGCCATGAGATTGGAAATAGACATGTAATTAGATTTGTCATGCGTTGTTTCTGTTGCGGCAGCCGAAAAGCTGGGTTTGCCAACTTCGCCGCTGTATCTGTCTCTGTTTTCGAGGTCTAACTGTAGCAAGAATTCAATAAAGGAGTTATACATTCGAGATTCAGGTCCATTTCGTTGGAATGGGTTCATATGAACAATGAGGAACCCCGAGCATAGCTTACGCAAAGTTGTTCATCCCACATGCTCCGAACATTCGTGCTTCCGAACATGCATTTTCGAACCCTAAATGATCCCCAAATAGTTCCCAAACTATTCACAACAAGAGTTATTCATCTGAGATTCCGGTCCATATCATTGGAATGACATGAGCACAATGAACAAAGGTGTAAAGACAGAAAACGTGAAGAGAAAAGAGAAGGTAAGAAGAAGCAAGAAAGCTCTTCAGAAAGGAGTCCTTCGACAGAGTACAGATCTTCAAGTCCAAGTCCTCCGACTCCTCAACTTATGATCAAAGAAAAAGAGTATCAACCCAAGGAGAAAAGGGAGATTCAGTTCAAGGAAAACCCGCTAGTATCAGTACCAAAATGGGTAACATCATCCCTTGCTTCAGTTTCAATAAATGATTCATCTAATTCTACACCCTCTGAGAATTATACAGAACCAGAATCCACTGATCACGTTTCTCCGAATTCAACAGATGAAGAAAATTCTGCTATTGGTTATTACTTTGAGAATTCTCCCCATATTTTGATGACAGATAAACCAGAAATAGACGAAGAAAGTCTATCAGAAGAATCAGAAGATTCACCTCAGATTTTCATGGCTGACAGAGGTGAACAAGGCCCTATAATTGATGAGCCTATAGATGAAAGCCTTTCAGATCAGTCTGCAGAAGGACCAAGGCCTCGGTTGAGAACAAGTGAAGGAATCACTAACCTCAAGTTTACTTTTGATGACATTCCTTATATAAAATGGCGCCAGCGTATTCATGATTTTTACGATTGGTGTTTGCACAAAAAATTGGCAGTCTTTGACACATCTGACATTCTTGTAGACTTAACCTCCAGGTTTACAGGAACACTCCTAGTTTGGTGGAGTTTGTTTCTAGAACGAAATCAAGTACAGATGATGAGCATTCCCCTTCAAGAATTCATGGGTAATCTTTATACTCATTTCATTGGAAGTCCTACTAACATTTTAGAAGAAAAGAGAACAGAGTTTTTTCAGAGAAAGTGTTGTTCATACAAACTCAAAGATCTTGACAGACACTATCAGAAACTTTTACACTTGTTTATAAATCTTGGAGGTGACAATTCTTTAAAGCCAGTATTTTTGTCTTCAATACCTTCTTCGATATCATAAATGGTAGAGAAAAGTTTGACTAACAAGCATTTGAAGATTACTGATCTTACTGTATGACAAATACAGTAAGAGATTCATTTAGGACTTAATGAGTTATGCCAAAGGAAAGAGATCATTCAAGGATTCCTGAAACAGGACAAAAGACTTGATCCAGTATGCCAGAACAAGTCAATAAGGTACATGATTAAATGTACAAAACGAGACTTGTGTGATTGTTCACTTCTTACAGGTTCTAAGCCTTTATAGCGTAAGCTCCTCAGAAGGTGACAAAATCAACAGAGCCGAAGGCCTAAACAATTCAGGACTCCTCCACAGCGTTGGAAATGCTACTTAAGGTTAAGAAAAAAGAGAACTCCTCGAAGAAAGTCCTCCAGATGCTTCGTTTGCAATAAGAAAGGTCACTTCGCAAGAAGCTGTCCAAAAGGACAGAATAAATTAGTTGCTCAAATTGAGCAATTCTCTGGTGTTTCATTGCATGATGATGATATTGAATCAATTTTCGCTATTGATGATGAACCGTCTTCACAAACGGTTTGTTGTCTTGAAGGATATATAGACTCAAGAGAATCTGGATCTGAAGACGAGTCTTATACATCCTCCTCATCAAAGGAAGAGAATAGACGGATATGTACGATCAGCGCTTATCCAAGCCCTACAGAATCTCAGGAGAAATTCCTGTACATAGCTGTAATACCCCAAATTATTATTACCCGTTTGACTTTGTCTGGTGAATTTAATTTGCAAAGTTAAAATTTGACCGTAGGATGGAAATAAATAAAACACAAGAAGCGATCTTGACATTCTTTTAATTGCTAGCGGAGCCGTGAACCATTTACAGATTTTCCTGCTAACATTAGTTTCTAGCTCCTTTACAACAGGAAATTAGCGAACAAACTTGAACATTACACAGATCAGACAATACATCGACATACAACAGAACGGCTGCACTTTGAACTTCATGAAGCCCACCGAGCGCATCAGCAAGTCAGTCGCCGCTGCAACGGCAGGCCAGCGCTCCCGCAACGACACGCCAGCAACCTGCAGCTAGCCAGCAATAACTGCAGAAAATACAATAACAAAGACAACAACATCAGTTCCAGCAGCTCAGCAGCAGATGCATGTACAACAACATATACAGCAACATACACTAACAAAAGAAGCAGCGGCCGCATCGGTACCCCAACTCGACAGTTTTTGGGCTAGCCAATGCCACACAAACATCAGAATCAGCAGCCGTTAGACTCAACGATCGCGGCACGTTCAGATTCAACTTACCTGGCCATCATCCATCTCAGCCCGCCGCTCGTACAAACAGGAGCACAGGTTCAAAATTTACAGAGGACACTACCGTTAGCCTTCATGAACTCTAGCGAAGTCGGCCGAGAGCCCAAGGCGCTCCCAACCTCAAAACAGCCGCCATTCCTGGTCCTCAACAAAATCAACAAATTTCTATTCGCCAGCCTGCACAATCCATGCTGCTGCATAATGTAATGGGACCCCATTATCAACAGACAGTAAAATGGTCCCTACTGCATCTACGACTCCCAACTACAAGACTTGTTAGCTCATTAGCTACCAACCCACTGCAAGACATCCATTCCAGCCCAAACCAAAGAAAGAGGCCAGGCAAAACAATAATCAAACTCAAGAAAACCAAATAAGAAGGCATGGGCAAACCCAAGCCCTCAAAATTCAACCCACAAACACAGCCCGATCCAAGGTGAAAGGCTGACCCAGTCCAAAACAAATAAACCACAGCCCAGCCCAGATTAAAATAAGAATCAAAACTCACCTTTGTTCCCGACAAGATCCTGCCAAATCAGGATCACAACACACCTGGCAGTGAAGCTTCTCCCCTGGAATCATCCGCCATTGTCGGTCCCCTGCCAAAGACGATTCAGCAACGTCCCAAAGTGATTCTGTCCCCCTAACGGTTTTAACTTTCCTAATCACAACCAAACCAGAAGCTAACCGAATGGGAGAATCCAGACAGGATTAGAAGAATCGAATAAAAGAAGGGACTAACCAGAAGAGCTTCTGGTCGGGAATGAACAGCAAATAAAAGGCCAACGTCTGGAATCAAAAGGGGGGGGGATCACAGAATTCCAAAGAAATTCATACCAATTCTCGAGAGGAGGATAGAAGGGATTGACGAAGCCATCGTCCTTCTCTCTTCTTCTGGGATTCCTTCAAACAACCGGGGAACCTCCATAGCCAGCCTTCATCACCTCAGCTCATCCTCTGTCTCTGTATCAAGGTGCTTGCCATGAGAGTGATAACTCAGCCTCTTTGCAACCAACGCTCCTGAGCAAACTCGTCGCTCATAGCTCTCTCAAACGACGATGGCGTACTACCTCTTCACCCCAACTCCTCAGAACCGACGGTGGACCAGCAACTCCCCCTGGCGTTCCCTCCCAAGCTTTGTGGCGGCTGTCCACCCTTCCCGGCATATCTTCGACCCATGGCGTCCCAGACAAGCCACGACAGACTCATTTCCCGGCGGCCTTCCGATCATCCAGGTTCACGCCGTCGCCGTCTACTTCACCCTTCAAGGAGTCGACCTCGACAGAACCGCAGCCATCCATCTCTCTCTGGCACCCAAAGACCACGACTCCTCCAGCAACACCACGGCAGCCCCGCATCCCGGCGATCCCCTTCTCCCTCAGATACAACGTCTTCGAAACCCGGCAGTCCTATGGTGGCTCTAGCCAGTCCCCCGCTCCAATTTTTTCCCAGCGGCCAACCGCAGATCCTTCAGGCGCCTCAGCCGCATCCCGGTGAACCTCCTTCCCCGACGAGCCCAAGGCAGCTTCTCCGATAGCACTCCCTTCCGGGCGAGCCCACCTCCTCCGGCGCGCGCCCAAGCTCGGCTGCAGCAACCCATCACCAGTCCCCAAGGCGGCTCCCTTTTCTCTCCAGTCATTTCGACGGCAGCCCCCGCCTTCCCCGGCGTCCCCGAAACCCAACGACGGTCAGCCGACCCGTCTCCTCGGCGTTTCCAGACGGAACCAACCTCCCTCCGGCGCTTCCCCGAGTTCAGGCGCCAAAGACGCCACAACCTCCGGCGGGATCCAACCCCGGGTGCAGCGGTGGCCATTCTCCCTCTCGGCGTCCTCCCACGGCATCCTCCTCGGCGGTGTTTCTGGATCTGTCCCCGGCGGCTCCCCATCCTGATTTCAACCTCTAGGAGAAGCAGCTCGTCAACCACGACCACCAGCTCCGGGGATCTCCAACCCACGACGATCCCGGTCTCCTCCAGTCTCGCCTTCTTCCATCCTCATCTCCCGGGAGGCGCTGGTCCCCGATCACGGCGGCCCATGGCGAAAGCTTAGCCCCCCCCTTAGCAAGTCGGTGGTCTCGAAGGGAGCTCGTCTTCGCTCCTTGATCGCGACGACTTTGGGGCAACACGCTGCCCCCATACCCAGATTCAAATGCTCGAGCTCATGGGTCTCTACTGGGGTCATGGGGTTTCTAACCAGAGGTAATTGAACGTTAACCTTCTTCTCCCCAATTATTAAATTTATTGATTTATGAAACTTGAATGCATGTGCGTTACAGTCAGACATGAAATTTTTATCGAATGCTTACTCCTTATTTCAACGGTAGTTATTTATTTATTTATTTGTGTGATTACAGTTAAATGTGGAAATTTTAATAATGCTAATGTAACATGCCTGCAGACCTGTCTATCGTCCGACCTCATCCCACTGTTGCAATTTGTTGAAACTTGTCTCCTTTAGATATTCCCAAAAAATGCTTTTGAGAATGTGATTTATTGGCATTTATATTTTGTTAGATTATTTAGCTCTCTTTCTTTTCATCTATATATTAACATCCGTTATCCTTTTGTGTTGTATGGAAAACACGGCGGGATTTCGTGGAGATTTTGACAAACGTCTCCTCAAGTGAACATCTCCTATCAAAATTCATGCAACTTCGAAGATCAAATTCAAACTTTCGAAGATCACACGAAAACGCGTGTATCAAACCGCGTGGTTCTACCCCGGCCTAAAAAACCGCGGGCTTGAAGAGTAAAGCGGCCCCAATCTTCACCCAAGGTACAAAGGGGAGGTGCGGGCCTCCCCGAACTTTATTTTAAGCCCATATGTAACGGGTTGCGGGCCCAAGTGCATAGGCCCGCAACCACCGCCCTTCCCCGCCCTCTTTCATCTCGTTTATTGTTTGTGATTGCACGCATGACTTAGGCTTTAGGTTTATGTCGTGTGTTGATTTTTAATCAAACAAACCTAAATTCGGGTCCAACGCCCGTTAAAACGTCGATACGAGTCCGGCCCACTCCCGGATCGGGTCCAATACCCGTCAATCAAAAGTAAATTTTTGGACAAATCGCCACCCTTTTCGCATGTGGTAGAGTACTAAGGTTAGTAAATAGGAATCCATGAACCCAGAACTCTGATTTTTTCCGACTTAAAATCACATTTTTAAAACTAAGTCGGTGGCGACTCCGAACGAGTTTTCCAAAGCTAAAACAAACCCCACTACCCTTTTTTCGGAGCCATTTGGGGTGAGGTGACAGCTACTCGAGCCGCTCCTTGGGCCCTCCCCGAAATTCGCGAGCGAGGCCTTAACGCAGCCTTTCGCTCGCCGCCTCCAGGGAACTGGAGACGGTTGGCGAAACGCCCCGTAGACCCGTTCGCGAATCAAGGGAAGGCCCAACCCGGGGCCCCTTTCCGCAGCGTCCGGTGTTTGAGCCGTAACGCCGACCGGAATAGGCTTTCAGGGGAGCGGGCCCGGATCCTCGGGTTGCCCGAACCGCCATCGCGCGCTGCTAGGCCGAAAGGGCGCGCTGCGTACAATAGCTTCATATCCTTGAAGGATATCATCCAGTGAGTCAAGTACAAAACCCATTGAAAGTTCTGAAAAGTCCAGAGAAACAATCCCTTTCATAGCTGGCTTAGAGGTTTTACCACATGCAAAGGTACATATATACTTTTCACCGTATCATAGGACTATGCCGGCAATAGCTTTCATTGATACAGGAGCCTCAGAAAGTATGATCAATCCGAGGATTGTGCCTCCTGAATTCCTAGTGCCAGAAGAGAGAACTTTCATGGCCGCATCCGGTGAACCATTCTACACTCATCTTAAAACTAAGCCCTTGAAGGTTATGATATTTCCTACGTGCATTGTCAAAACTTGCTTGATTGCTACTGACCTTCCGGGAAGAGATTTAGTTTTAGGTTGGGATCTTCTATAGCGAATGCCCAATCTCAGGATTTTGCCCACAGGAATCAGATTTAAAGACAATTTCAAGCCTTTCACGAGCATCACAAGGATGTATTCTATTGAACCAATTGAACAAGTGCGTAAGTTGATCCAAACATCCTTTGCAGATAACCATATTGAAGTCCTACAGAAATGCTCAAATCCGTTATGGCAAAACCCAGATTTCTTCATCAGATTGCCATTCAAGCAGAATGAGGATATCAATCCCACTAAAGCGAGTTCACCCTGGTATGAATCCAACTGACTCTTGTTTGGCAAAGAAAATATTAGTTATAAACTATCAGCCTCTGAATCACTTCTTACAGGATGACAAGTTCCCATTACCTAACAAGACAACCTTGTTTTCATCACTAGCCAAAGCCAAGGTATTCTCTAAGTTTGATTTTAAGAGTGGATTTTAGCAGTTAGGTATACATCCTGACAACAGATGGAAGACGAGATTATGTATCCCCAATGAACATTTCCGGTGGATAGTTTTACCGTTTGGTCTGAAAACTATACCTTCATTATTTCAGAAAGCAATGACTCGTATTTTCTGGCCCATACAGTCCTCAGCATTGATTTACATTAATACAGTTGATGACTTTGCACACCTTCCACATTCTTTGACTTTATGTGTAGATGACAGTTTTTCAGACTAGGAAGACTCTCTTGCTAGCAAAGACCTCTTGAAACAGAAATTATGCAGAGAGAATTGATTCCATTATTTAACCCACGAAGTGATTATTCAGGCCCGAATCCAAGACACAGTCCCATACCATGTCTATGAACTTTAATGTGCACTCCATCATTATTCGCACAACAGAATAAATTGGGATGAATTGGCCCAAGAATTCTTAAGTATGGTTGATCTACAAGACGAAAGCCCAGGACTATCATCAAACACAGGCTCAGGACCATCCTCCGGCAACAAGTGACAAGATCATGATCCAGACAATCCGAACCCACACGGAAAACGTCCAAGAAATAGTTAAGAACCAGCAAGCACGCACTTATTCAAGCCGCCCATGTGACGATATGACAAAAGGAAAAGATTCTTTGGAGATAAGATCATACGAAGATTTTTCAAGACAAGGTGTCGACCACCAAAGATTCTTTAGAGATAAGGTTGTACATACTTTTTGACAAATTTTTCACAGAAGGACGATAAGATGCCTTGAAGATAAGGTGTCGGTCGAAGATGATGAGATAGCTTTAGCCTTTATAGCTCATAGACTTTACGACTTTTTGTAAAGTTGATAGGACAGCTTTCATAACTTAGCGCAGGCAACGTGACTTAACCATAGCCTAGTTTTTCTTCTCTTCTTGTACTATAAATACCCCCTCTATCAGAAGGGAAAGATAAGTCGAAAGGGAGGCTGGAAATAATAGAAAAAAAAAACACTTTGAACTTTCTTACATCCATGAGTCTCTAAGCTTCTCCGAAGGGCAATAGTTGCGGTAGTGGTGTCTTAGTTCTCAACCACTCCGTACACTTTCTACCTTCGATAAACCCAAAAATATTCAGAAAACCAAAAATCCAAAAACATCCAGAAAACCCAAAATCCTTTTGTTTTCATGTTATTGTCAAAATATTTTCATGTTTATGTCTTCTTGGTTAATTTATCATTTTATGCTCTTACTGTTACCTACTGATGCTGTATTTTCCAGTTGTTTCTTATTCCTAAGTACTAAGCTCTGGTAATAGTCTTTCTATATTACTTCACTATTTGGTTAAGGTATTTTACTTCAGGTATTTGTTTACTTAGTGCGGTAATGTCCTTTGGGCCGTAAAGCTACCGACATGCTATAAGTGACCGCAATCGCCATCGAAGCCAGGAGGGCTGTTAGGCAACCGGTCCAGGCATACTGGTAGTAGTTGAAAGGATGAGACCTCCATTAAGGAGACGATGCTTGTACAAGCCACCCTTCCCGAAGAGTTGGAGGCTATATAGACATTTTATTACTGATGTCGATACCCCAAATCTTCTCTGAGCCATTAAGTAAATTAACATTGAGAAATTACTGAATTAGTGCTCGTATCATCTCCGAGTATATCAGTAAGCATTTTCATTGTGGAGGAGCACTTCTGATCACCTGCTGTGAGACAAAGTACTGCCACGCAATGAGCTACAGAGTACAATGCTTGCTTGACAATAACACCTGACTGGGGAGATGGTTTGGCACTTGACAACAAAGATTCCAGCTGAGAATCAAAGCTAGTGTTCGCAGAGTACACCAGTGCAGCAAAAAGTTTGAATCGACCAATTGAAATTTGCCAGAGAAAATAATCCTATTTTGCCATCATTCACATCAAGTGGAGTGAATGGAACCAGGACAGATTGTGCAAGATGTATAGTCGAGATTTCAGCGATTATTGTCTTCAAAGCAATACTGGCAATGTCACGATGCTGGTCTTTTCAATTCAGCAATTTCTCACATAATCTTCCTGTCATCGTCCATCAGAAAAATCTCAACAAAACCACATCCACATCCTACGAACCCCAACAGATTAGAAAACACCCCATGAACCATGATCTCACCTAAAAAAATCATCCACGTTCAGCGGACAGCCGCTATCCCACGAAGACCCTTACCCCAGATTATTATGAAGAATCTCAACAGACTCGATTCCCACGATTCTCCGAGATTTCCGGAAAGGGAAGTTTTTCCTGAGAGACGGAGACACAACAAGAAAGAGGGGACCTTTCCCTAGGCACAAAAAAAACAGAGAACCTCAGCTGCCTCGCCGCCATCCCTAGCTCCTCAACCGTCTCCTCCACCAAGGTGCACACTGTGGGGGTCTTCAGCTCCTTGCTCACGACAACAGGACCGGCGACGGAGCTCCCATCCTTCTGACAACTTCATCCAACGATGATCAGTCCCCGACGGCTTCAATATCAGCGACCAGTCAGTCCATCCCCCGGTGAATCGACCTTCCCGACCCCCTAAGCACCAGCAACGTTCACTCCCAGATTTAGACAGTACCGTTTACGAGCCACTGCAACAATCACCGGCCACAGTCCAGCCCCAAGGTGGCTTCCCCACAATAGTCCCGGCGTCCACTCCAACCACTCTCCCCAGCACTTCCTCCACGACGACAGCCTCACAGCGGCAGCCCGCGCCTTCCCTGGCGTTCCCCGGAGCTCACGGTGTTAGCCCCCATCCCCGGTGACCCAGTCCAGCAGCCCACAGAAGCCGCAGCGGCACCTCCAACAAACCATCCCTGGGGTGAGCCCACCTCCCTTTGACGCTTCCCCGAGTTCAGGCGCCAAAGACGCCGCAACCTCCTGCGGGATCCAACCCCTCGAAGCCCCCCCGAGTCCAGCAACAGCGGAGCCCCTGCTTTCCTCCCGACGACGGTGACAGTGGATCCCAAGTCTCCCGGACAGCAACCCACTCGGATCTGACCCACGGAGACCCACTCTCTCCTCGGTTCCCAGACCCAACGGCAGCGGTAAACCATCCTCCCCGGCGAGCCCAGACCCACGGAACCAGACTTACCTTGTCCTCCCCGGCGACCTCCCTCTTCCCCGACTGCACGGCGGCAAGCTCCACTTCCCACGGCGTTTCCAGCCCTCACGGTGGCAACCCCACTTTTCCCGGTGCTCCCCCCGGCAGCGGCAGACCCGCCACGACGAGCCCACCTCTCGGCTTCTCGAGCTCAGGCAGCCACGGTGGTTCCATCGACCTCCCTCTCCATTCCAGATCCAACAGCAGCGGGCTCCCGTCTCCTCGGCAACTAGATGGAGCTGCTTCAATTTGGGGGAGCTACATCCCTTTGTTCGTGATTTTGGGTTCTCTTTCTCCCACTTGCAGCCAGGTATATCTTCTTTCTTTTCTTTTTTTTTAATTGTTCACTGTTCTTTTAATTAGTTGATTAAGTACTGTTCACTGTTCACGCGTTGAATTGTTAGATTTTTTAGAATCATCGAAATCCACGTGACTTCGGCTGATTTAATAAATCAAACCTTTTTAATGTCCGCGTTTATTCGTCTTAGAATTCGTATCAATATATATATATGTTGCTAATTCATATTTTTTTTGTACATCCGTTTCTTTGTTGTTTTGCATCGAAAATGCAACGGGACTCTACGGATATTTTGGCAACGTGCGTTCGATTTGAGCAACCTCGATCAACACGGTAAGACATGCCTTACTCTTTTCTTTTAGTTAATTGAATTTTATCAAATTTAATCGATACTCACGCACACTTATATTTTATTTTCGCATGTACACTGAGCATGCGACTTCGGAAGATCGATGCCAAATTCTCGAAGACTACTCAAAGGCACATTCGAAGATTACTTGAAGACGCGTGTATCAAACCGCGTGAATCTCTCCGCGTGTGTAAAAACCGCGATGTCAAGATTATAAAGCAGCCCCAACCGTCATTTCAGGTACATGAAGGAGGTGCGGGCCTCCCGAAGTTTTATTATTTCCACATGTAACGGGTCGTGGGCCCAAGTGCATAGGCCCACGATCACCACCCTTCCCCGCTCCCTTTGATCTAAATACTTGATCTGTGGTTGCTGTGCATGTTATTAGGCTTTCAGGATTTTATCGTCGCATGTTTTTTTGCTAAACCAATACACATGAGTTCGGGCTCAAAAAGCATGAATCGGGTCCAACGCCCGTAAAACATTGACATGAGTCCGGAGTCATACCCGGATCGGGTCCAACACCCGTGAACCAAAAGCAAACTTTTTTGGAGCAAACGCCACCTTTTCGCATGCTTAAGTGTAAGAGTTAGTAATTAAGAATCCCCGAACCAGCTGTTTTTTCTGACTTAACAGTTTTAAAATAAAAGTCAGTGGCGACTCCGTAATTGTTTACCTAGGTTAAACAACAATACCTTTTTACAAACGGAGCCATTTTTGGCTAAGGGACTAGCGCCCGCGCGCGTGCTAGGCCGGAAGGCGCGCGTACAACTGAACTTCGTAATAGGGTTTGATCAACCTCCTTGGAATTGTCCTAAACAGATTAGACGCATCTTGCATCATATCCAGTGGTTAAGTAGGTACATAGAGTATAAGACTACTAAAAGCATCTCAACCAGATTAGTGCTAATCTTGCATATGAACTTTCCTCAGACCCAGATAAGAATTGGTATCTTTATCCTCATGAGGATCGCTATCAGCATGGTTGGAAAAAACTTTTAGAGCATGTTCATTATCGTAGGTTTCTTCTTTGGCATCGTAAACGGTTCCTATATTGGAACTCTTGTTAATCTTCCGTTGTTGTCTTTATGTTGAAATCTTCCGCTGTAAACTTTTATTATCTTTGTCCAAGTTTGATCCTGTATTTTCGATCTTGTACGACTCATCACCGTTTTATATCTTCTTATTGTCTTGTATCCATATCCTATAATCTTAACGAGTTGTTAGCCGATCGCGTATCCTGATAAGGCAGGGCAATAACCTTTGGTAGGGTACTTAGTCTCTCTCTCTCCCTCTCTGAAAAAAGAGTAAGAAAACAAGCAGACAATCTGGACAAGAGTAATAACACGAATACCAGGATACGGATGTAGACTGGTATGATACTGGACTAAGTAACTGGCTCTAATACCAGGATACGCGATCGGCTAACAACTCGTTAAGATTACAGGATATGGATACAAGACAATAAGAAGATATAAAACGGTGATGAGTCGTACAAGATCGGAAATACAGGATCAAACTTGGACAAAGATAATAAAAGTTTACAGCGGAAGATTTCAACATAAAGACAACGGCGGAAGATTAATAAGAGTTCCAATATAGGAACCGTTTACGATACCAAAGAAGAAACCTACGAAAATGAACACGTTCTAAAAGTTTTTCCCAAACACGCTGATAGCGACCCTCATGAGGATAAAGATACCAGTTTCTATCTGGGTCTGTAGAAAGATCATATGCAAGATTTGCACTAATCTGGTTGATAATGCTTTTAGTTGTTTTATACTCTATGTACCTACTTAACCACTGGATGTGATAAAGGATTCGTTTGATATGCTTAGGACAGTTCCAGGGAGGTTGTTCAAATTCCCTACCACGAATTTCAGCAATAAAATGTCTATATAACCTCCAACTCCTTGTAAAGGGTGGCTTGCAAAGGCATCGTCTTCTTAATGGAGGTCTTATCCTTTCACCTACTACCAGTATGTTTGGACCGGTTGCCTAACAGCCCTCCTGGCTTTAACGACGATGTGGTCACTTATAGACTGTCAGTAGCTTTACGGCCCAAAGGACGTTACCACACTAAGTAAACAAATACCTGAAACAAAACACCTTATCCAACTAGTGTAAGAATATAGAAAGATTATTACCAAAGCTTGGTGATTAGGAAAGGTACAACTGGAAAATGAAGCATCAGTAGGTAACAATAAGCGAATAAAACGATAACTTAACCAAAAAGACATAAACATGAAAATATTTTGACAATAACATGAAAACAAAAGGATTTTGGGTCTTCTGGGTTTTCTGGATGTTTTTGGTTTTTAGTTTTCTGAATGTTTTTGGATTTATTGAAGGTAGAGAGTGTATGGAGAGGTTGAGAACTAAGGCACCACTACCGCGACTATTGCCCTTCGGAGAAGCTTAGAGACTCATTGATGTAAGAAAGTTCAAAGTGTTGTTTTCTCTGTTATTTCCAGCCTCCCTTTCGACTTATCTTTCCCTTCTGATCGAGGGGGTATTTATAGTACAAGAAGAGAAGAAAAACTAGCCTCTGGTTAAGTCACGTTGCCTGCGCTAAGTTATGAAAGCTGTCCTATCAGCTTTACAAAAAGTCGTAAAGTCTATGAGCTATAAAGTCTATGAGCTATAAAGTCATCTTCTGCTAACACCTTATCTTCAAGGCATCTTATCGTCTTTCTGTGGCAACTTTGTCAAAAAGTATGTACAACCTTATCTCTAAAGAATCTTTGGTGGCCGACACCTTGTCTTGAAAAATCGTCGTATGATCTTATCTCCAAAGAATCTTTTCATTTTGTCACATCGTCACATGGACGGCTTGAATAAGTGCGTACTTGCTGGTTCTTAACTATTTCTTGGACGTTTTCCGTGTGGGTCCGGATTGTCTGGATCATGATCTTGTTGCTTGTTGCCGGAGGATGGTCCTGGGCCTGTGTCTGATGATGGTCCTGGGCTTTCGTCTTGTAGATCAACCATACTTAAGAATTCTTGGGCCAATTCATCCCAATTTATTCTGTTGTGCGAATAATGATGTAGTGCACATTGAAGTTCATAGACATGGTCTGGGACTGTGTCTTAGATTCGGGCCTGAATAATCTCTTCGTTTGTTAAATAATAGAATCCATTCTCCCTGCATAATTTCTGTTTCAAGAGTTCTTTGCTAGCAAGAGAGTCTTCCCAGTCTGAAAGACTGTCATCCACACATAAAGTCAATGAATGTGGAAGGTGTGCAAAATCATCAACTGTATTAATGGCAACTAATGCTTGAAGCTCTTGATCATAGTGCCAATGCCTGCGAAACAAATAAGTTGAATAGGCAGTAATTCCAGGGCACTTTGCAAAATTATCCATGTGGATCTCAAACCAATTCTTCCACTGAGTTAGTGGTAAAAACAAGAAAATATCTCTGCTAGATATGCATGTGGACTTCTGTAAGGAGTATATGTCTGGAAATTTCCCAAAGAATTCAAATATACAAGTATCTCTATGGTGGTGAATTCTAGAGCAACTGTGTAAGCATGAAAGAAATACCATAAAAACCATTTCAGCTCTTTAGGAGAGATATCTAGCGGATAGATTGGAATGGCCTGTAAGAAAGGGTATTTGGGATGCATTCCATCTGCTGGAAAGAACATCTGTCCATGTTTCTTAAAAAACTGTACTAAATACTTATGCATCATGTCAGAAGTTTTGGATAGTAATTCTCCAATCTGATCATACCGATGAACTTCTGGAGGAAGTGAAGCGTACTCTTGTGGCTTGAATACCTTAGTTGTTAACATAGCCTGCAGCTTATGATGTTCCAACAAAGTAGGATGTGTAATATCAAAAGGTCTGGACAGGAAGTCTGCTATTACATTAGAAGTACCTTTGATATGTCTGACTGTGAAGGAGTACTGTGAAAACCATTCTGCTAACCGTATCAGTTGTGCATTTGGTATCTTCTTCTGTTTGAGCTTAAGCATTGAGCTGAATGAAGAAAGATCGCTTTCTACAATGAAGTGATATCCAACCAAGTGAAATTCAAATTTCTTTATACCATATTTGACTGCAAGTATTTCCTTGATGGTAGAAAGGTAATGTTGTTCTGCTTGGTTGAACTTTCTTAATTTGTAAGCACAGATGTGCTTGTTCCCTTCCTTCTCTTCCAATAAGATGGTTGCCCAATAAAGATCACTAGCGTCTGTTTGTAAAACTCGAGTTCCATCTGATGGAATCTGTAATGGTGGAAGGAGTTGCAATTGAGCTTTCAGCTATTGGACTGCCTCTGTTTGGGCTTGTCCCCATGGCTGAGCACATTTCTTTAATTGGGCCTCAAGTGGACTTGTATACCTGCTTATTTTAGGCACGAAATCTCGTAAGTAATTTACAATTCCTAAAAATTGTTGAACCTATTTGACGGTTAGATGAGTGTCTGGGAATTTCAGCAGTTCTTAGGCAATAGGTAGTCCAGGGTGATATTTGCCATCTGAAAGTCTCATGCCAAGAAATTCGATGGATGTCTTAAATAACTTCACCTTTCTTTCTGAAAGCATAATGTTATACTTTTGGAGTATCTCAGCAAACTGTTTCAGCAAAATCTCATGAGATTCTTTGTCAGGACTGAATAACAGAATATCATCAATGTAAATCAATGCTGAGGACTGTATGGGCCAGAAAATACGAGTCATTGCTTTCTGAAATAATGAAGGTGCAGTTTTCAGACCAAACGGTAAAACTGTCCATTGGAAATATCCATTGGGGATACAGAATCCCGTCTTCCATCTGTCATCAGGATGTATACCTAACTGCCAAAATCCACTCTTAAGATCAAACTTAGAGAATACCTTGGCTTTGGCTAGTGATGAAAACAAGGCTGTCTTGTTAGGTAATGGGAACTTGTCATCCTGTAAGAAGTGATTCAGAGGCTGATAGTTTATAATTAATCTTTTCTTACCTCTGGCTTGTTTTGACCGTTTGTTCACATAAAATGCTTCACATGCCCATTGTGCGTTCGAATGCTCAATAAGTCCTTGTTGCAATAAGGTCATGCATTCTTCTTTTGCCAAACAAGAGTCAGTTGGATTCATACCAGGGTGACTCGCTTTAGTGGGATTGATATACTCATTCTGCTTGAATGACAATCTAATGAAGAAATCTGGGTTTTGCCATACGGATTTGGGCATTTCTGCAGGAATTCAGTATGGTTATCTGCAAAGGATGTTTGGATAACTTATGTACTTCTTCAATTGGTTCAATAGAATGCATCCTTGTGATGCAGGTGAAAGGCTTGAAATTGCCTTTAAATCTGATTCATGTGGGCAAAATCCTGAGATTGGGCATTTGCTGTAGAAGATCCCAACCTAAAACTAAATCTCTTCCTGGAAGATCAGTAGCAATCAAGCAAGTTTTGACAGCGCACGTAGGAAATATCATAACCTTCAAGGGCTTAGTTTTAAGAAGTGCAGAATGGTTCACCGGATGCTTCCACGAAAGTTCTCTCTTCTGGCACTAGGAATTCAGGAGGCACAATCCTCGGATTGATCATACTTTCTGAGGCTCCTGTATCAATTAAAGCTATTGCCGGTATAGGCCTATGATACGGTGAAAAATATATCTGTACCTTTGCATGTGGTGAAACCTCTAAGGCAGCTATAAAAGGGATTGTTTCTCTGGACTTTTCAAAACTTTCAATGGGTTCTGTACTTGACTCACTGGATGATATCCTTCTGGGATATGAGGCTATGTACGGGAATTTCTCCTGAGATTCTGTAGGGCTTGGATAAGCGTTGATCGTACATATCCGTCTATTCTCTTCCTTTGATGAGGAGGATGTATAAGACTCGTCTTCAGATCCTGATTCTCCTGAGTCTATATATCCTTCAAGACAACAAACCGTTTGTGAAGACGGTTCATCATCAATAGAGAAAATTGATTCAATATCATCATCATGCAATGAAACAACAAAGAATTGCTCAATTTGAGTAACTAATTTCTTCTGTCCTTTTGGACAGCTTCTTGCGAAGTGACCTTTCTTATTGCAAACGAAGCATCTGGAGGACTTTCTTCCAGGAGTTCTCTTTTTCCTTTACCTTAAGTAGCGTTTCCAACGCTGTGGAGGAGTTCTGAATTGTTTAGGCCTTCGGCTCTGTTAATTCTGTCTCCTTCTGAGGAGCTTACGCTTTGAAGGCTTAGAACCTGTAATTCCTGAACAATCACACAAGTCTCGTTTTGTACATTTAATCTTGTACCTTATCGACTTGTTCTGGCATACTGCATCAAGTCTTTTGTCCTGTTTTAGGAATCCTTGAATGATCTCTTTCCTTTGGCATAACTCAAAAAGTCCTAAATGAATCTCTTGATGTATCTGTCCTACTGTAAGTTCAGTAATCTTCAAATGCTTGTTAGTCAAAATTTTCTCTACCATTGCTGATATCGAAGAAGGTATTGAAGACAAAACTACTGGCTTTAAAGAATTGTCACCTCCAAGATTTATAAACAAGTGTAAAAGTTTCTAATAGTGTCTGTCAAGATCTTTGAGTTTGTATGAACAACACTTTCTCTGAAAAAACTCTGTTCTCTATTCTTCTAAAATGTTAGTAGGGCTTCCAATAAAATGAGTATAAAGATTACCCATGAATTCTTGAAGGGGAACGCTCATCATCTGTACTTGATTTGGTTCTGGAAACAAACTCCACCAAACTAGGAGTGTTCCTGTAAACCTGGAGGTTAGGTCTGCAAGAATGTCAGATGTGTTAAAGACTGTCAATTTTTTGTGCAAACACCAAGCGTAAAAATCCTAAATACGTTGGGGCCATTTTGTATAAGGAATGTCATCAAAAGTAAACTTGAGGTTAGTGATTCCTTCACTTGCTCTCAACCGAGGCCTTGGTCCTTCTACAGACTGATCTGAAAGACTTTCATCTATAGGCTCATCAATTATAGGGCCTTGTTCACCTCTATCAGCCATGAAAATCTGAGGTAAATCTTCTGATTCTTCTGATAGACTTTCTTCGTCTATTTCTGGTTTATCTGCCATCAAAATCTGGGGAGAATTCTCAAAATAATCACCAATAGCAGAATTTTCTTCATCTGTTGAGTTCTGAGAAACATGATCAGTGGATTCTGGTTCTGTATAATTCTCAGAGGGTGTAGAATCAGATGAATCATTTATTGAAACTGAAGCAAGGGATGATGTTACCCATTTTGGTACTGATACCGGTGGGTTATCCTTGAACTGAATCTCCCTTTTCTCCTTGGGTTGATACTCCTTTCTTTGATCATAAGTTGAGGAGTCGGAGGAGTTGGACTTGGACTTGGAGATTTGTATTGTGAAGATCTGTAATCCGTCGAAAGTCTCCTTTCTGAAGAGCTTTCTTGTTTATTCTTACCTTCTCTTATCTCTTTACGTTTTCTGTCTTTACGTCTTTGTTCGCGTATTAGATCTCTTAATTCAGCCTGGTCCTTTTTCCCTGTTTGTCCAAAAAATAGGGTGCATTGTGTCCTGTGCTTGTGAAGTAGGCTGCATATATGGTCTCCCAAAGTTCAAGAAGTCAGAATCATATGGTTTCGACCTTTCAAAATTCAAGAAATCTGGATTGTTAGATCTTGGCCTTCCAAAGTTCAAAAAGTTTGACATATTTGGTTTTTCAGGGATTTCTACTTGCTTATCTTCTATTATCTTAATATGTCTTTTAAGCTTAGCAATTTCAACATCTGGGTCAGATCTGAAGTGTGAAGGAAATATTCCTCTCTCAAATTTATCTAATCTTTTCTGAAGAGTTTGCAATACCTCTTGAGTTTTATTATGCTGATTGCCTAGCTTCTCATTCAGGCGTTTTTATGTTCCTCTTAGATGATCTTGCATAGAGTCAATCTTATGACAAATGGTATTTAGTGCTGAATTCTGTACCATTGCATTCTGGCTTTGCCAGTTGAAGACTGTCTCAGCAACGCTGTTACGAACTGGATGACCATTTCTGTCAAGCTCTGTAGGAATAGGAATCTTTACAGAATATCGAACGTTATCGATAGTATGTTCATCAACAGGAGGAAAGTTAAAACCTGTGTTACCCATCATCGTTACTGTGGGTACTGGTGCCATAGGCATAGGAGCCATTTTAGGAGCTTCTTGAGCACAGGAGGTTACTGGGCTTTGTAGTTTAAACGCTGGCACTGGTGGAGCAGGTGTTGGTGCTGGTACTGGCCAGATACTGGTGCAGATATTGGCGCCACTTGGGAACTTGGGATTACCTGCTGGGATGGATTTAGCAGGGGGATGGTGGTGTTAGAGATTTGATTGTTATTTGAAATATCTTGGTGGAAAATTTCATATAAGCAATCTAATCTGAAGGATGTGGATTTGCGAAATGAAGGGCTGGAGTCTAAAGTAACTGGAGCACTTAGAATTACGGGATTATCCATGGGTGGTGAGGCAGGGTAATAACTTTTGGCAGGGTAGTTAGTCTCTCTCTCCCTCTCTGAAAAAAGAGTAAGAAAACAAGCAGACAATCTGGACAAGAGTAATAACACGGATACCAAGATACGGATGTAGACTGGTATGATACTGGACTAAGTAACTGGCCTGGACTAGGCTCTGATACTAGAATACGCGATCGGCTAACAACTCGTTAAGATTACAGGATATGGATACAAGACAATAAGAAGATATAAAACATTAATGTTAGAAACAAGAGTCGATCACCTTCATATTGTCACACAAGTTTTGAACTGAAAATTCCCTGTATTCTGATGAAATGAATGCTTCTTTGCTGGGCTTACAAGAAGTGATATCTGATCACTCAACTTGACGTTGATATTGTGAAACACTGAGGATGAGGCTTTATGGGTTTTGTTGGTCATTGTAATAATGTATGTGGTATGTGGGCACTTGTATTTTTTTTACCTCGGGATTGTAGTTCTATTGAATCTGTATGCATGTGCTATTTATTCACTCTTGTTGCTTTTGAAGTTCCCTTTTTTCGAGCATTGATCAATCTTGTAATTTATGCAATGCTGAATCTCTTCATTATGGATATTGCAGGCATATTTTCGTCGGTTGCTAAAACCTGTAACGTAGTTGTGCCCTCACAAGCTTGGATTTGGAATTAAAATTGCCTTAGAAGCTATGGTGTTTTCCTGATGCAAAAAGTACTGCTGCGAGAACAAATTTTCTGGTTGTCGTGAACTTCATCTCTTTTTTCTCGATATATAAATATATATAGCCCTTTCTCAGCCTCAACACCTGTCTTGCGACCACCACTAGCCTGTTGGAGTTGGCATCACCTTGACAGCCAGAGTCAACTCACCATTTCCCAAGGTACTGAAGTGCCGTGTCTATTGTTTGAGTCAACTGGAAAGACCACTGAAGAAGAGCACCGGGTCTTGGCATTCATTCAGGAAGAAGCAAAATGTTTCCTTTTCGGAATCAGAATAGTGGCGACTACATGGATATGGCGGCTACTTTTGCCTCCGAAGCAGTTCCAGATCATGGCGCCGGACATGGAGCATCAATTCAGGGTGTGCAGTTTACACCATCTACAATGTGTCCGAAGAACTTCATTGTATTTGATCAATCCTCCCTCCAAAGCCGAGTCATGTTCCATCCTTCCATGGCCCCTAAAGTTGGTAATCCTTTCTTGCAACCTTCCCCAGCAATCTATGGCGAGAATGTCAAGACGACAGATGTAATCAGTGAGCAAAGGGAGACGTCTTTCTCCTATGAGGAAGATTATGCAGATATTGATGCATTGCTGGGCTCGGAAACAGATGGCAATGTATGAGACTACGATGAGGATGAACTGAGCACTGCTCATACCAATGGAAATTATGAATGCTACTCTCCCGATTCTTGTTCCAGTGGCTATGCATCAAAACCCCGTCGAGTTGGATGATTCTTCTCTTCTACAGATGGCCTCAGCTGGTTGGGGCAGCCGTTCTGGCGGTGAGACCAAAGAGCAGAAGATAAAGGAGATGGTGAAGGTGTTAAGGGGAATTGTACCCCGGGGCAACCGGATGAGTACCGCGACATTGCTGGATGAAGCCGTCAGATACCTCAAGTTCATGAAGATTGAAGCTTCGAAGCTCGGGGACTTTCCGAACTAGGCTGCAACACGTAATGTTACCGTATTAACACTTAGGGGTGGGGACTGGCTCATCCGAAACCTGGTTGTCAGTTGATTGGGGGGATGGTGTAAAGATTTGCTCGAGGGATGGTACCGTGGCGATGCTTCTTTACTTGTTCGATGTTTTAGCTTGTTTGATTGCAGCGGCGGTGAAGCTGAGGCTTGCTTGCGGTAGGTAATGTAAGATGCAAAAGACTGTTGGATTTTCTAGCTTCTAAGACCAAATGTGACGAATTCGTAATGAGGCGGTGGTTATTACCATATTGTCGGGTTTGTTGCCTCCTTTCCTTGCTGGGTTTTGTTATTGATGGTCTTTATGCTGGAGAGACTGAGAGAACCCAATTGCTGAAGATGTAATAACACTGAAAGTTACTCCTGTTGTGTATGTAATTTTAAGCCTTGTGGTTTTTGCAGCTACGAAAACACCAACAAAACAAAAATCTCTTAGAAGTAAATAATTTTGTCATAACAAATCAATATGACCCTGAACTTTTTAACGTGTATTTTATAGACAATAACGATGATTCCTCTCCCACACCGGCCCCGGGAGTTCTCCTCAAGGCTTAAGACAAAAGACGATAGAGGCCTTTTGCCCCTTGAAAAGCGAGTCGGTAGTTCGTTCTTCCTTTCTACTCCTACCCCGGTGAACTTCTTGAGGTTGTGATTGCGCATCTCTTCCCCCTCCCCCAGCGACTTTCTTCTTATTTGTCGATTTCGCTCGTGTTCACATGTTGTTTTTGATTTAGGGTTTACTCTTCGAGTTGAATTTGAGTCACTGCTTGCTGGCTGAATAACGGTGAGGATCTGTCCGCTCCCTCCCTGTTGATGTTTTGGGGTTTAATTTCGTTTGCTTGTTAGCTGCTGGTTTCGGGCTTCAATTTGTCCGTGGATGGATTCTTGGGACGAACGGAAGTACGATCCTGGCGATTGATCCCGCCCTGTGTTTAATTTCTTGCCATTGAAATTCGATGGCTTTTCTGAAACTGGTGGCTGCTCGTTTGCTTTGGTACTATTTTCTTTTGCTTCGAGTGATTCCGTAGGTTCCTGGTGGCAAAGCTTTTAAGATGTCTTAGATTGGTCACCTCTTCTCGTGCTGTGTGATAGGAATAATCCCAGTTGGGAGTTGAGATTTGATCGATTTTTCTTGTGGTAGCAAAGTGGGTAGAGGTTGTTGTTTGAATGCTTTATGCTCCTGCACTGTATTTGCAGGATCAATTGTTTTTATGGCTGGATGTTGGTGGCTAATCACGCTCTTTTAGTTAAGAGGCCTTCTTTATTCTGCTGTTTAATATAAATACCTTGTGCCATAGTTATTCTTGATAAGGTTGGGATTGTAATGGGAAGCAGGGTATATCTTAGGGCTTGCATTTTCCATATAGATGAACTGCATTTTTGGGCAAGGGTTATTTGTAACTCAGTTGCATATTAAGTTTACTTCTTTTTAGAAGTGGTTAAAGACTACCTAGGGGCTAAACTTTTTGGTGTCTGAGCTAACATTCTCCGATAGTGTTGCTGTAGGTGCTAAGGACCTTGAAACTGCAATAGTTTTCTGGAGTTTCTGTTGGTATTGCCAACATCAGAAGATATTTCTATTGGGTAGAAAAATGTGAGCCAAATTGTAGCTTTATGGTGCTTGGAATGTTAGAGGTCAAATCAACATGCCATTGGATATTCTAGAATCGTGTTCTTCACTTGGTCAACTTCTGTTTTTTTTTTTGGTAGCTAAGGAAGATGAATTAAACAAAAGCCAAAGCGTTAAGGTTACACCAGACTGGTGTTATGGTCACCATAGTTTCCTAAAGTAGGGATCTCCCTATGCAAAACATTTATCACGAAATCTGGTGGGAAGCAAAAGGTGATAGATGCTTCTTCCTGGCTCCTTGCTTTCTTGGCTAGGCTGTCCTCTAAGTAGTTTTTGGTCCTGGGAATGTGATGGAGGGTGTAGTCCTCAAAGTCAACTTCTTTTTCATCATGTATTAATTCTTGTTTCTGGATTTAGCTGTAGGGCCTGAGTGATCTCCTCTGATCTGGTATTTCTACTTATCCAAAGGGCATAAGACTATTGTGCCAATTAAGCAGAAGATGCGCACATGTGAACCTGGCCTGACAGTGTAGAGGTATATTATAGTTAGAGAACTCAATCTCAAGAAAGGAGTGAAACTAGGGCTCTGTCTAGGCCAGTACTCTTGAGAAGGAGGAAAAAAAGAGGGAGGCAAAGATGGCGCGAAATGAGGAGAAGGCGCAGTCGATGCTGAATCGATTTGTTGCCATGAAAGAGGAGGAAAGGAAAAAACCGAAGGAACGACGACCATACCTGGCATCTGAATGCAGAGACCTAGCGGAGGCGGACAAATGGAGACAGCAGATTATGAGGGAGATTGGGAGGAAGGTGGCAGAAATTCAGAATGAAGGCTTAGGGGAGCACCGGCTCCGTGACCTCAATGATGAGATCAACAAGCTAATCCGAGAAAAATTTCATTGGGAACGCCGTATTGTCGAACTAGGTTGGCCCTAATTATTCCCGGCAACGCAACCCAAAATGACTGATCTTGATGGCAACATCATTGACGTCCCCAACACCAGTGGCCGAGGCCCTGGTTACCGTTACTTTGGTGCTGCCAAGAAGTTGCCCGGTGAGTGGGTGCTTTGATCTCCTTTTGAGTTTTTGTTGTTGTTGTTATGGTATGAATTATAGTGAATGTGCTTTTCGGTCCTGGCCTTTCAGGTGTTAGGGAATTGTTTGAGAAGCCTCCAGAGCTAAAGAAGAGGAGGACACGTTATGACATTTACAAACGGATTGAATGCAAGTTATTATGGGTATAGGGATGATGAGGATGGCGTCTTGGAGAGAGTGGAAGGACCAGCAGAGGTGAAGATGAGGGTGGAGGCGGTGGAAGAGTGGAGGAGGTGGACGAGATCAGGAAGGAGGCGAAGAAGGCCGTCAAGAGCGGGGAGGTGGTTAATGTAAAGGAGGTGTTGTTCGAGGAAGAAGAGGATGTGGTGGAAGAGGAGAGGAGGATGGAAAGAGAGAGAGAGGAGAAGGAGAGGAAAGAGAAGGATAGGGAATTTGTTGTTCACGTTCCCTTGCCCGACGACAAGGAGATCGAGAAGATGGTGCTGGAGAAGAAGAAGATGGATCTGTTGAGCAAGTATTCCAGCGAGGAGCTGTTGGAGGGACAAACTGAGGCCAAACAGATGCTCAACATTCAAAGGTGAGATTGAGATTTCGCTTGTTCACCTCTTAAGAGGCCTACTGTGAACGAAGATAGAGAGAGTTGTGGCCTTAACTTGTAGCAAACAAGATGAACTTGAGTACTTGCTTGCTCTCTGTCTTTCGAATTCGACTCTTGTTCCTGTCTGACTTTTGTAGTTGCCGCAGAATTGACTAGTGGTTGAACTTGACAGTTTGTTTCTCGGATTCCAGTAATTTGATTTCGCTCTTGTTGACTCATATCTCCTTGAACCGTAGCTGGTCAGGTTAGGCTATGTTCGGTTTTAGCTTCACTGTTTATCAAAGTTGGTTGTGAAATTGTGATTCATGGTCATGTGGTTATTGGAACATGATCAATTTTATCAGTTGGTACGGCTTTGGAAAAACAGTAGTTCATGTACTAATGATAGGAATGACAATATAATTCACACTCTTTAGGAAATTACATTGGACCAATTCACGCCTTGCTGAAATTTGGATAACAAATCTCTCGCAACTTCCAAATCTCCCCAGCAAAACCACCGAAGCAAAGCTTAGTTGGATCTTGCTCACTTGCCGGGAACAAAGTTGGTGACATAGGTAGGCCCAGGCATTGTTGTTGACGGGATCAGCGAGGTAATCCGCAAGGTTCTCCAGCAGCCCCTTCCCTGTCACGATAGCCTGCACAAAGAACCCGGACATGGAGAACATCGTGAGCCTTCCGTTCTTGATCTCCTTCACCTTCAACTCCGCAAAAGCCTCAGGGTCATCTGCCAGCCCCAAGGGGTCGAAGCTGCCACTGGGTAGATGGCATCAGTGATCTCCCCGAGAGGTCCGCCGGCCACCCTGTATACCTCTACGGCACCCATGAGGATCACCGGGCCGGCCCAGATGGCCAGGATGCTCTGCATGTAGATCAAGCTCGGGTTCCCAGCCTTGAACCACACAGGCCCGCCAAACTTGACACATTCCTGGCAAGAAGCTCAGGGAACATGCAACCCAAGAGTAACCGAGCATGGCCTGCCAGGCGTGGATCACCCCAAGATCGCGATTCTTGGAGGAGGTCTCGTAATCGGCCGAGAGCCCTACACTGTCCCACTGTCACAGGGACGAAACACACCCAGAAATTTTTCGACCCTGGCGGCGTCGTAACTTCCCAGGAAACACGACCAGCCCTCTCGTTCGGATTCCCCTTAGTCCCGCCCACACTCGCGCAAGTGTTTGCTCACGTACTCTAGTGTATCGTTCACGCTCGCACTCAAGGACGCTCGCAAGGACAAAGACTCGCTCACCAAGAACACAAGGAACACAAGGATAACGCCAAGGCACATATTGTATTTCCAAAATCAATCTTTACAATGTGTCTTGCTCACGCCCCTTACATCTCTTATTTATAGGGGTCATGGGGCATGCATGTTATCTACACATGTATATCATACAACCAGCAAGAGTATATCAAGGGTCGCCCACTCTAGGCAGCCCAAAGGTCGTCTGCTTCCACCTGATCCGTCGAGGAAGCTCTAGGGTCGCCGCGTCAGAGGAAGCTCCAGAGTCGCCTGCCGCAGCGTCAGAGGAAGCTCCAGAGTCGCCTGCCGCAGCGTCAGTGGAAGCTCCAGAGTCGCCTGCCGCAGTGTCAGAGGAAGTTCCAGAGTCGCCTGTTGCACCCTCCTGGTCATGTCAGACCTGCCCCAGCATGCGTATGACCCAAGTAAGCGACAATCTAGCTTCCCTTTGTCGCCGATGACCAGTTTGCTCGTGCCTCCCTCACGAGCCATGCCCAAGGAACCGTCATGGGCGTGCCTTGCCTAGCACCCGTCCATGGGTGCTTACAAACCTCCCCCACCAGAGGAAGTCGACGCCCTCGTCGATGCCTTGCTGAGGTACGTTTGTACCTCATCCTCGAACTGCTACAAGGTGTTTGCCTTCTCCCAAGTAGCCTTCGCCGCCTCCTTGCCCCTCCATTAGACAAGGTACTCCGTTCTACGATTCTTCTTGCTTTGCCCCAAAACGTGATGATCTAAAATGCGCTCCACCTGAAGCTCATGCTATACCCGTACAGTTGGAGGTGCCCGTTTTGCTTGGACTCTCCCTTCAGTACGATCATCATCATGGAATGGCTTCAAGAAGCTCACATGGAACGTCGGATGAATCTTCATCCTCTCAGGTAGCTTTAACCTGTAGGCCACTGCACCCACACGTTTGACAACTTCAAAGGGGCCGTCGTACCTTTGAACAATCCGCGATGGACCCGCTTGCTATTGATTTTCTTCCAAATCTGCGGGGTGAGCTTAAGCATGACCTTGTCGCCCACATTGAACTCAACCACCCTCCGACGATGATCAGCATACTTCTTCATGCGTCGGGCTGCTTTTTCCAAGTTGTCTCGCGCCTCGCTGAGCATCTCATGTTTGTCCCGAGCGAAGCGATAGGCAGCTGGACAGGGGCCACCAGATCGTTGCAGTGCTACCTCTTGTGGCGTGAGCGGCTGGTATCCAATGGCAAGCTCGAACGAGCTAAAACCCGTCGCGGACGACCTGTGTAGGTTATAGCAAAACTGAGCAGTATCAAGTAAATAAACCCAGTTTTTCTGACTTGCCGTCACATAGTGCCGAAGGTATTCCTCCAACAAAGCATTTGCTCGCTCCGTCTGGCGGTCGGTTTGCGGGTGATTAGCCGTGGAGAACTTCAGCTCTGAACCCAAGAAGCCAAAGAGTTGCATCCAGAACCGGCCCGTGACTAGCGCATCATGATCACTCACAATGTCCGTCGGCAGCCCAAAATGCTTCACCACGTTCTTATGGAACAGCTCGTCCGCAACTTCTGCCGTGCAAGCATGGGGAGCAGCTACAAAGATGCCGTACTTGGAGAAGCGATCAACTACCACCATGATTGAGGATAGCCCGTCCACCTTTGGGAATCCTGAAATGAAATCCATCGAAACCGACACCTAAGGCTTCTCTGGAATCGGCAACGGTTGGAGCAAGCCCGCCGCCTCCCTCCGTCGCTCAGTCTTGTCCTGTTGACACACCAGGCAAGACCACACGTAAGCTTCGTAATCCTCCTCAAGTCGGGGCCACATGTAGTTTCTCTTCACCAGGGCAATCATCCGTTCCCGCCCCGGGTGACCCGCCCACAAGGAGTCATGGGACTCTCGCATGATCCGCTCTCGCAATCCCCCGCCGATAGGGACGTAGAGACGCTGGCCCTCACCGTACAGCAAGTCGTCCTCTAGCCAGTACCGTCGCACTTTCCTGGATTTGACCTGCTCAACCAACTTTACGTAAGTGGGGTCAGTTTTGACTAGGTCACGAACCTTGCAAGGATTTCCGTATGAAAGGAGGAGATGGCTGCGATCGTCTCCATTGGCTTTCGATTTAGCGCATCGGCCACCACACTGTGCTTTCCCGGACGATACTCCCACTCAAAATCATACTCAACCAGGAACTCTTGACATCGAGCCTGCCGCGGGGACAACGTCTTCTGAGTTTTGAAGAATGTATTCGCTACGTTGTCGGTCTTAATCACAAATGTGTTCCCTAATAGGTAGACCCGCCAAACTCGCAAGCAATGGACAACGGCCATCATCTCCTTCTCATGGGTAGAGTACCGCTGCTCAGCGTCCTTTAGCTTCCAGCTTTCGAACGCAACGGAGTGCCCTTCCTGAACCGGAACGCCTCCCACCGCCTAGTCAGATGCATCAGTATGTACTGCAAAGGGTAGATCATACCTGGGGAGCTTGAGGACAGGTTCCGATGAAATGGCTTCCTTCACGTCCTCAAATGCCACCCGACACCGCTCATCCCAACACTAGGGTTGATCTTTTCTCAACAAATCCGTCAGAGGGGCCCCATGCCGAGAGTAATTCCTCACAAAACGGCGATAGTAGTTAGCAGGTCCCAAGAAACTCCTTAGTTCCGAGACTTTACCTGGTGCTGGCTGTACGCGCGCCTTCCGGCCTAGCACGCGCGAGGCGGTTCGGACGACCCGAGGATCCGGGCCCGCTCCCCAAGGCCCAACCGGTCGACGTCGCGACTCGAACGTCGGACGCTGCGGGAGGGAATTAGGTCGAACCCTCCCTTAGTTTCTAAATGGACCTGCGGGGCGTTTCGCCAACCGTCTTCAGTCTTAAAGGCGACGGGCGAAAGGCTGCGCGTAGGCCTCACAAAGGAACGTTTAGGAGGACTCGAGGAGCGGCTCGTGTCGCCAGTCCCTCATCCAAAATGACTTCGTAAAAACAATGTTCAACCTAGATAAACAATTACGGAGTCGCCACTGACTTATTTTTTGAAAACTGGTCTAAGTCGGAAAACCAGAGTAGGGTTCGGGGATTCCTAATTACTAACTCTTACACTTAAACATGCGAAAAGGTGGCGTTTGCTCCAAAAGTTTGCTTTTGGTTAACGGGTGTTGGACCCGATCCGGGCATGACTCCGTACTCATGTCAATGTTTTACGGGTGTTGGACCCAATTCAGGCCTTCTGGGCCCGAACTCATGTGTGTTGGTTTAGCAAACAACATGCGACGATAAAATCCTAAAAAGCCTAATATCACGCACCGCAACCAGAGATCAAGTATCTAGATCAAAGGGAGTGGGGAAGGGTGGTGATCGTGGGCCTATGCACTTGGGCCCACGACCTGTTACATGTGGAAATAATAAAACTTCGGGAAGCCCGCACCTCCCTCATGTACCTGAGATGACGGTTGGGGCCGCTTTATTATCTTGACATCGCGGTTTTTACACACACGGAAAGATCCACGCGGTTTGATACACGCGCCTTCAAGTGGTCTTCGGTCTTTGGCCTCTATCTTGTTGGATCCTCACATTCCGCGATTGGTATTCGTGCAAACCAAAGTGGATAGTGGTCAGAAAGTCCTAATTTAAATCGAATCGATTGATTAGAACTTAATTGAGTAAGAGGGATACTTACGGAGCGTTATGAGCCCGTTGAGTCAATCTCCGTAATGTAGGAGGAGAGTCCTTGAGTATGCCCATGGTGAAGACTTTGGTTCCTCGGATGATCCATGCGATTCTCGCGGTTTTCATGCAGAACAACGAAAATTACATTTTTTGTAATAAGGTTAGTAACCCTAATATACAAAAATCATGAAATAAACACGAGGACGAATCAAGTGTGTAAAAATAAATACTGCCCAAATGGTTAAAATAATAAAAAGAATAAATATATTAATTATATAAATTTGTTCAATGACAATAAAGCCCCGCTAATTTTTTAAAAGAATGTCAATTATTCAATGGAGTCCGAATTGAAATGCAAATTGTTATTATTTTTTGTCTTAAATAATAATAAGCAAGTAAATAAATGAATAAATTATCACACAAGGCTAAGTCATTTTAATAAAAGATGTCGTAAAGGAAACCATGGAAAGAAACATGAAATCATACTAGCAGAAATCAAATTCATTTTAAAAAAAAAATAATAATAATAAACAAAAAAAATTAATTTCTAAATGAAAGAAATGACCCATGCACACATCAAGGTAAAAGTTTTTTCTTTATCATGTTTGAAAGTGTTTGAGGACATGTGATATAAAACATAAACATCAAGGCAAAATAATAATAATAATGAAAAAAAAATAAACATGTTCGGCTCATTTCTCAATTGAAAGTAATAAAGGAAAAGCAGAACGCTTACCCCTGCTGGAGAGAGAGGCGTTTCAGACGGGGATTTACCACCACACCCAAAAGTCATGGTGTCAGACAAAATGAAGAGCTGCGGCCGCTAAACCCTTCAAAACTCTTGGAGTTTGGTCGTCATTCCCTCCAAGTCTGGCCGAGTATTGTCGTCAGTGTCGGGGAGAGAAGTTGGGTTCAGATCTGGAAGAGCGTTTGGTAGGCTCGGGGAGATGAAGCCATTGACGTTCCTGGCCGCGGTTGTGGCGTGAGTCGTGGAGGAGATGCTGGCTGCTGAAACAAAGGATGGCCTTCGGGTGCATCGCTGGAGAAGATATAGAGGACGGCTTGGGGCGCCGCTCGTGGGAGTCAGGGAGGGCTTGTCCTCTGCTCCTCGGCTAGAGTGAGTCGCCGTGGTTAGGGCTGTCATTGCAGGGCATGTTTAGAAAGATCCAAATTGCGGGTCGACGTCTAACGCTGCTTTGGGCATGGGTTGGAGATAACGGAGGTTGATGTGGGCATGGGTAACGTCGGGGTTGGAAGCATTGGCGAAAACGCGGAAGATGGTGGTTGCGGTTTGCCGCTGTCGCGCTTGGCGACGTCGAAGAAGGGCGGAACTGCCGCCGCCGGTTCTGCCGCCGATGGATTCGCTGCTGATCAGCGGTCAGGAGAAAGGGGATCTGCCACTCGATCTCAGTTCTTTATTGGAGCATCCATCTAGAGCCGTGGGGTTGAACGACAAAGGGGAGGTGTCGCCTCGGGGCTGCTTGCTGCCGGTTTTGATTGGGTTGGAATCGCTGACATGTTGATGCCGAGGGGAGGATGTTGTTGATTGCTGGTCAAAAGGGGACACTGGAGAAGGGGCTTCGCTGCCGGGACTCCTTGGAGGTTGCGATCACGTCTCCCTACTGCTGGGGTCGTCTTTGGAGTCTTCTCGTTCGCCTCCAACTTCGTGACTTGCACTTGAAAGGACGAACATCAGTAGAAAAGGAGGCCTTCCATGGGACCAAGTGGCTGCAGGAGGCAGTTGTTTGCGATTCGGCTGGGGGAAGGAATTGTTGTTATTCCTATTCGCGTTCAGTAGTCGAGATAGCGGACGCCATTGGTCGTCGGTTGCCGTATCCAGAGGAGTTGAGACCATTATGTTTGCTGTTGCAGCGGCCATCTCCAGTTGTGATTGACGGCAACCGGATTTGGGCTGACGACGGAGGGATTTCCATGTCCTTGGCATGGACTCACCTTGACTGGAGGGTGATGGGGACGCGACAGTTGTCGGATCAGGGACTGGTGGTCTCTCCAGCAGAAGTGAGTCCTCCGAAAGGTGAGTGATCCTCCTGTCTGTCCCTCCCTCCGCTCCTGTCTGTAGGTCCCCCCTCTTTATCAGAGGGCTCGTGGAGAATAAAGGATGGTCTACCCAAAGATCTCGGTCGGCTGTGGACGTGGGGGATTTTTTGTTGCTATTGTTACCAGGAATGTCGGGAGACAATTTGATTAATTGTCGGATGATCGTGGGATCTTAATTTCCAACTGACAGTGAGCATGCCGAAATCCACGGGGAATTTTCTGAAGAGGTCTTCTTCGAATCTGTTCATTTGAAGATTTTCTCCATCTCTAACCAAGTAGCTAGTTGCTGACGTGGGTCTTTTAAGATTGAACTAACGTGGATCTTGTCGTCAAGATGTTGTGACTTAATGAGCTAAAATGAGGAGTGTTCAGCTGATAAGGTGTTACTGTCGAATTGTAGCCACCCTCTGCTTGAAATGTTAATGCGAATGGCGTTTGCGAAAAGCATTGTCGGCCTTGGCGAATATGCTGACCAGTGCAGCCGAGAGATTCAGAGTGCAAGGAAAGTATTAACACCAAGTGTGTCACAACTCCATCCCTTCAAATTCCTCCGCGGTTCGAATGGCGAGCATGAGGACATCCACGAAGGAATCGGGCTTCCACTGCCTCAAAATGAGAGCTGAGTTTGCCATCCTCAGAAACAGACATTTGCCTCTTCACTTTATCTGGTTGCTCTTCATCAAGCCGAAGCAGTGATCCCTTCTTTTTACGTATTCGACTTTTGGAGCAACAGGTGTTACTGTCGATGTTGTTTGACTTTTAGTCAGTAGAATTCATTTTTTATTTTTTATAGCAGCTTTCAACTTGCTGGGAATGTAGCCATGTGTATATTTGGGAAGAATAGCTTATTGGAATTGGCAAAAACAGAGACTTCTCCATCTTCTTACTTCCAGTAAGTTTACTTCTTGGTCGGCATATAACGGCAAGAAACATAGCCGCCGGGGCTTGGTTTCGGCCACTGTTCAACCGGGAAGAAAGCACTTCCCGTTTTGTTTGCGAGAGTTCCTCGTTGCAAGAATGTATCCTCTTCTTTTACTCGAGTCAACGTCCCTGGAAGCCGGACTTACACACCTCACCCAGCGTCTTGAGAGCATGTTGCCTGGACTAAACAAAAAAAAGGGCAGCTACACCGGCAACCCTGTCTAAAAGAAGCAACCCCGAGTCTCTTATGCTAGTGCTGGTCCGACTCTGGTTGGTTTTAAGCGTTTTGTAGCTTTCCTTGTGAATTCGAATACCAGCATGAATAAACCAAAGAAGTATAATAGCATGAGATGCGTTATCTCTAGCACGCCACTGAAGATGTATGCCTTGTTTTTCAGCACCGGTGTTCACCATCCAGCCTCTTCTGTCTTCGTCGGCTGACTAGATGCCCTCGAGGAAGATCTACCATTCTAGAAAAGGGTTGCAGCCTCTCCAGAAGTCTCCTCGCGTGGCATATTTGAGCTATAATATCATATCTTCCATGCTGCAATCCCATTTGGGGTATTTACAGCTGCCCCTCTTTGGGGGAGAATCTGATAAGGTTTTCTCGCAAAGATATCATAAATACCCCAAATTGATAAATTCTGATCTTGATGGACCTTGCACCTTGTAATCTCATCATGAAGCTAATTAGAAATAAATGAAATCCTGTGAAGTACGGGTATAAGCAAATGACACTCATGCATGTCGTTTCAATTAAAATTGCTCCCGAGCGAGAATAGGAGAAGGGATTTTGGCTTCTCTCACGACTCGCTCTTGTTTCTATAAGCTATCTTGGTCGAATTTTCAGAATTCATTTGACTTGGACGCTCATCTGGCGGTCAAATGAGTTTGTCTGTTGGAATGTAACTCTAGCATAAGGCCTTCAAAATTATCGTTTTAAAAGAACGAGCGTCATCAAAAGAGATTCCACCGTCCGAGCAAATTCTCTATCTTTCAGATAGTGGACCAGTCAAGCGTTTCCGAATGACTCATTTGTACTGGTTTCTTCGGAAAATATTTATTTTGGAATAACACCTTTGCTCTTGCGACCGTCTATGTCGGCCCTGATGTTTTAATTTTGCTCTTTTGTTTTGCGCTTTGCTCTTGAAGACTTCAGTTTTTGCACTAATTTTGCTTTTCCTTTATCGACTTGCAGGGTTATGCCCTATATTTATTGAAAATATTTTTTTTTTTTGGAGTCTTGGGGAACTTGTTGAGCTGATGGAGATGTTTTATCCTTAGGAACAACTCGACTGGCACACAAATCTGTTGATGGCACCTCTTTGCTCGAACCTTGAGGAAGTGTCATCTCTACACTATGCCACTTCTGGCTTTACAGGATTTTTGGCGATTTTGATGCGAGGTGCTCTGAGAGTGACGAACTAAAACTTTGGTTCTGAGACAAACAATAATTGACTTGTTTGGGGTAGAGAAATAAAAGAGTGTTTGATCTCATCCCGGTTTGAGCATCTTTTGTCAAAGGATCCTTCGTCCATCCCGATGCTTTTATAGGAAATTCTCACGTGTTTGCACTCATCTCTCAAGGGTGAATGTTTGGGAATGTGTTTGCCTTCTCCATTTCTCACCCAGAAACATTTGTTAAAAATTAATGGTTAAATGCAAATGGCACACAAATGTTTAAGAAACGAATACCTTTGTGTACGTAAACCTGTTTGGAGCTAGGGTGTACTGAGGTAGTGCTCGTCATGTTCTAGTCCTCTATTGTGGCCGTCCTTGATGATGACAAAGGCAATTTCGAAACTTTGGTTCGAAATTTTCCATCGGGCGGATAATCCGCGCCACGCGCCCTTTGTTCGTAGAATATAGGGTGCGTCATTCGTACCTAAAAAACGCCCAAAGGGCGGAGCCAAGTAAGCTCATGGTAACTTGTTCCGATAAGAAAATATTAAAATTGGGTTAATCTACTACCTTTCATGTTTCTTCGTCGGTGCGTCTTCGTCCGATGGAATCGAAGGATTAGCGTAGCGCTACTCATGCCTTAATGTCTATTATGTTAGGTTTCATCTTGTACTTAAGAGACAACAGCGAGTAAAAACAAGTGAAGTTTCATGTCACTTTGATTTCCATTAGAGTAGAAACGAAATTTGTTCATGTAATTTCGCATTTACGAAAGGTTAAAGTAGAGTTTTGGTACTTCCCTTTTTGTTTCGCTCTTGCATCTTCGTCCCGATGGAATCGAAGGATTAACGAAGACTGCAACAAGACTTTGGCTCGAGAAGCTTTGCCACCCTCCTCGCCTTTGTCATAGGAATTCTGTACCAATCTGTGTGAAGATAGCTACATGTACCTGCCCACGAAACAAAGGGCATAATCGAATAACGCTCATGTAATTCCATTTAATGTGGTGAAGAGAATAGTATATGATTTCCCCCAATTTTCATGTATACTCGTCACTCCCCCTTGCCCCAGTTTAACGAGCCGTAGCGTGGTGTCGAGAGGGGTCAGGAGTTTTGGTCGATGAACGTTGTTTCCGAAGCTCGAGCTCGAAACCTTGACACCATCTAGGTGTAATAGCGTCGGAGAGCATCTGCATTGATTGGTTGGTAGCAGTTCTCCTCCATCCATCTTTGTTAAGATGGTTGGCTCCCCTCCTGAGAAGGCGTGTTTGACTACGAACGGCTCCTTCAATATTTTGGAGAGAATGTTCCCCTGGGATCTATAGCATTTGGCAGAATCCGCTTGAAAACGAGGTTCACCGTGCGTGCAGAGTAGAAGCGAGGAACTGGTTTGACCTTCTTGTTGAAAGGCTCTTGACATAGCGTTTGTTGATATAACATGGCATATGAATTGAGCTGCAGTGAGTCGTTTCTCATCGATGAAGTCGAGATGAAGCGAGCTTTTGTGTAGCCTTCTCTTCTTCCCGTCATGTCACTTTGGGACGAGATCCTGAGAGTCGGTAGTTTGACTTCTGCTGGAATGACTGCTTGGGTGCCGTAGACGAGTTCAAAGGGTAGCCCCAATTGAGGTGCGCATCGTCGTGCGGTAAGTGAAAGTAATGCGAAAGGGAGCCATTTCCGTGCCAATCGCGATATGTGGTTGCCATTTTTCTGAAGCATCCTTCTTCAAGAGTTTTGTTAGCAGGCTTCGACCGCCCACGCCTGTCATTTGTGGACGGTACGGGGAAGAATGGATGGTGCTTGATTCGAAACTCCGTGCAAGAGAGATTCCATTTGCTTGCCGTTTTGAAATTTGTACCATTTATCGGTGACCAACATCTCTGGAACCCCGTATCTGGTAAATAATGTTTTGTTGCGTCAATGAATCGTTTAACGTTGTTTGCAGTGACTTCCTTGAAGTCTGTGCCTCATATCCACTTGGAGAAATAATCAATGGCGACCAGGATGTATCGGTGCCCGTTGGATGCCTAAAGGAAAAATTGATTGGTCCAATGACGTCCATGCCCCACATTGATAATGGCCATGTTTCGAAAAGTGGGTAAAAGCCGTGTTGGATGGAACATTTACGGAAATGCGTATGTAGATCTGACATTTGTGGGCAGGTTTTAAACGTATTTGATGCAATCGGCTCCATTGTGAGCCAATAATATCCTTGACGTATTATCCTTCTGGGCGAGGGCGTACCCGTCTCATGTGTCGGTTCCCGCAGATGCCTTCATGGATTTCGAAGATGATCTCTTGAGCTTCTTGTTGGGTGATGCACACCGCATGAGGGTTTGTCCGTGAAAGATTTCTTGTAGAGGATGTCACCATCGAGAAAGTAACTCCATGCGATCCTCCCGATGAATTTGCGTTCTTTCCTCCGTGCTGCCATTCGGGAAACTTGCCCATCTCCATGTAAACTCTGATTGCTGCAAACCGATGGCTTTGATTCCTCGAACGTGACCACTGCTCAATGTGCATGCAGCTTGGGTCTTTTCCACTTCATTAATGCGTAGAGGTTCTATGTCCATCTCTTCCGGCAAGTGGGGATCATTGACGGGTGCGAGGAGGTGTGCGACGGCATCAGCGAAACGGTTTGTTCCCTTGCCTCGGGGGTGTGGGAAAGATAGTTGATGCGGACGGGAGGGGGAGGAGATGCGGGGAGTGTGGAGATCGACGGATGAACGTCTGTAAGATAATCTTGATATGGGATGAGTTTTGGGGACCCCCTGTGTGCCAGGCGCTCCATTTGTCTGGGAAATAATGAGGGCTGAAATCTCCGTGGACGTCAAGGAATTGCACCTGCATGTCAAGTGCGCGTAGTAGGCCTAGAATGCATGCTTCGTATTCCTGCTATGTTTATTTGTACAAAGGAATGTAACTTTGGCTGCCCGTTGGGGAATATTTGCCGTCTGGCTATATCACCACTGGCTCCTACGCCTGAACCTGTTGAGTTGACAAGCGCCGACGAAGTACAATGTCCATCGCTTTTTCCTGCTACCCGCCTGTAGGATGTTTTCATATCTGGCAGTCTGGGACCTCAAGAGGTGAAATCGTCCTTTCCCGATTATACTGTTCCTGCTATTTGAACTGCAATTGTCCTGCCTTTGACTTATTTTTGTTTGGAGTAAAAAATCGGATGTTCAAACTCTTGCAAGTTGCGAACTGCCACTTGAGAAGACCGTCTTCCCATGAGTGTCGGCTTGTCGAAAAGGTATTGTATGAAGAGGATCCGTTCTCGTGAATAGGCCGGGAGATAATTTCAAAGATGATGAGTGTATTGGTCGAAGTCGGTGTAGAACCCAAATGGAGTGCGCAGCAAGTACGCTCCTGAAGTCGTGTATCGGGACACGCAGCGTCGGTGAACTTTTTTGCTGAGGTAGGAAACGGCATGCCCTCTGTTTTTGTGGCACCGCTGGTAACTGTTGTGGCGAGCAATTGCTCCGAATGACTCTTCCCTGACGGTAAGGTAGAGTGTAAGTGGATGCCCCGGTTTTGGCGGGATTAGTACTGGTGGTTCTATGAGATAACTGTTTGATTTGTTTCAAGATGCGTCTTTACAACACCATCGTCCCATTCAAACCTGACGTCTTTCCTCCCCTCAATTTCTTGAACAGAAGGTTTGCATTGTATCCGCTAGGTTGGGAGATGAACCTTCCAATGTAGTTTGACTGGCGGCAGCGCTAGAGTGAGCGTGCGCGGTCGAATCTCCTTGACTGACTTTGGAGCAGGGAGTGGGGGGTGTACGCTATTACTTTGATTTTGTCGGGGTCGGATCTCGATGCCTTTACTAATGACAATAAAACTCGAGGAGTTTGCCTGATGTTGCCCCAAAGACGCACATGGCCTGGGATTGAGAACGAAGCTTATACTTGGCGTAATATCGCGTCATATAACTTGCGTAGAACAATTGTGTGATCTTCCTCTACCTTTGGATTTGGCGATCAATGTCGGACGACCTAGACCTTCGATTTCCCCGTGCATCGATGTCATGGAATGACTAACCATTGCGCGTTGATGATGTTGCCGCCTGCATTCCTTGAGGAGCGGTAGGCATGACTCTTGTAACAGAATTGTGCCCGCAGGGTGTTGTGAATGTTGTTTTCCCTCCGTTGTCTTTTTCCGGCCTATGGGCGTATCTGGAAAAACCATCCATGAAATAAAATCCTACTAAAACCAAGCGGTATTGTCCACTAGTAGGTCAACGTGCGGCAAAGGAAAGTCGTCCTTTGGACTATGCTTTATTGAGGTCGTGCTAGGTCGATCCAGACTCGGGACCTTTCCATTCTTCTTGATCACCGGGACGATGTTGGCCCATGCCATTTTTGGATAATTAGCCACCTTGAAGAAGTTAACTTTGAGGTGCTTGTTCGACCTCCTCCTTAAATTGCAAGTAGCAAGTTCGTGTGGGTGCTTGTATCATCGCGTTGCTATTTTGCCCTTTAAGTGATGAGATAAGTGGATCGGGTGGGATTCTATTTTCCACTATCTCCGAATCTAATCCTGGCATGTCAGCATAGGACCGAGGCGAAGACATCCGAGAACTCCTTTGAGTAAGGAGAGTGCGCGAGGATCCTTCTCGGCCTCTATCCGTTGGTACAATCTGCGCCAATGAATGAACTCCTTGGGGTCCTTATTTCCGTTCCTATGTTAATTGAGACTGGTTTCTTGGAGGATGCAACGTGATCTCCTTTGGTTCTGAGTCATGTCCGTTGGAGACCTTGCTCTAGACCATCGGTAGCTGTCGTCGCGACTTTGGATCGTCTATCACGTCTTCATTTTGTTCTGGGTGGATGCCGATTCGGTTTCGCGCCTTGTTTTCTAACGATGGTTTTTCCGGGTAGCAGTCCTAAGCGTCGTGTCCAACATGAAAAGAAATACGTCAACGTTCGTAGTCCCGTAAAGAGTCAAAGGAATTTGAAATAGAAGCATTTTTAATACAATCGACAACTATGAAAGAGCCAAACGCTTCTAAAAATAAAATTAGCGAAATTAAAAAACTGTTAAAAAAGAAAAACGTTGTGGGATCAGGCCTCAGTGGGGCCAGGTCTTCCGTTTCCTTAGATTCGCCCTTTATCAGCATCGGGACCCGATGCCCACAGACACTACGACAGCGGCTAACTAGGGTTGCTGAGAGCGCCGAGCGAGCGTGTCTCTGCATCCTTGCTAGTTCCGCAACCCTGAATGGCAGCAAGGCAACCTATCCTAAACACGACTAATGCTTACGTGCAAAAAAGTAGAGCTGGAAAGTTTCACACGGGCCTTCGAGCGGCATGTCTGACTCGGTCGGGTTCGACGCGTCCATTAGGTTGAACCTTCTTCTTCAGCGCTCTTGTGCCTTGATCTCGAGCTTCTCGGCTTGTTGTCAGGAAAGCGATCTCGCCTTCCCTCGTAGTTGCTGACTAGAACGAACGAAACGGACCTGATGATCGACACACCGGAGCGTAGGCTATCCTGGATTGTCCCACATTGGTCTTATTAGTGTTTCGGTACCCTTTTGCACCCCAAGACCTGCCCCTCGTGGTCCCCCTGGTTGAATTAGGATGCCGATTCAAATGGGGAATGCCTTTTCCCCTGGGCTCCGCGAGTCCTTGGCCGAGCTGGTATCCAAATCTAATGAAACTGCTTTGGTGCCGCGCAAGGGGATGTTGCCCGGCGGCTCATCAGAGGAATCCGATTTGAAGTCCTTCCTGATCCATCGTTAACCATCTCGAACTGCTTGAAGTTGTTCGACGGTTCAACCGGTTGCCACGCGAGCGCGAGGGTATGGCATGTCAATCTCGTGGCAAAGCTCCATGGTGTGCTCTCCCTTAGAAACCGTGGACGAGTTGTTCCCGTCTGAGGGAAGATCGAAACGCAGTTGATGGCAATGTTGATGGTATTGCCACCAGCCTGATGAATTCACTTTGGGACGTCCTAGCAGCATGTTGAAGGAAACCCGCCCGTCGTCGAGGACCTGAAAAAGGTAAAGCAGAGAAGGAGGTAGAAGCCCTAGCGCGTTGATCTCCAGGGTCACTTCGCCAGTGAGCTTGACGTTTTGCGCGCAATCGGAAAGCCCGAATGTTGGAAGCTGGAAGGTGGAAGCTTCTCCGCACACGCTGACACCCAGGGAGCCCCCTTTGTGCTATAGCGAGGGGGATGATATTGACCCGTCCGATGGGACGGGGCGGCGGGGGCGGACCGTGACAGCGAGTGCGTGAGCGCCTTGGAGACTGTGGTGTCGCGACACCTGAGTGTGATGAATAAAGCTTTGTTGTGGTCGACACGCGAGGGGTCTTTCAGGCAGGGGCCATCTTCCAGAGAAGGTGGTGTGAGGTGTGGTGGGCGTTATTTGCAAGCATGGCCGTTCATGTAAGAGTCCAATGGCCATGTGACCTCTCGGACTTGTTCTGGGCACGTGCTCCTCAGCTAGAAATTTCTCCAACATTTTCCCAGTGTTTGTCCCGGCGAGGAATGGATGAGAAGCCCAACAAGGAGATATGAGCAGGCTGCTTTCCTCAATTGTTCGAGGGGGGGGGGGGGGGGGGGCGATGTTGTACTCCGCTCGGGGCCCTTGACTGCATGGATCACCCTGCGAATTTCTTCATTTGAAGGTACCTTAGGGCTTCGACGATTCGTCCTGCGGCGGGGACCACTATAGCCGGCGAGCAGCGAGGATCCACCCTTAGCGAGTGATGATGAGATCGACCTCTGAACCGAAATACCGGGTTACTTGGGCCAATAACTAAAGGACTCTTTGGTTTCCACTGGTGGTGATGCTTTCAATCGTAATAGGTGTCCCTCTTTGTTCGGCTGGCCCCGGGGTTACTGTGACATGAGACATAATGGCATCCTAGGTCTTCGAGGAATGTACTGGGGTGAAACCATCAGGCTTGAAGCGATTGGTGCTGGTACAGAAAGTGTGCGCCTCTGCGTCCACGTCCTCGTTCCCCCGGCCTCTGTACTCTTGAATGATGTAACATGTGCACCTCCTGTTCCTCTTGATCAGTCAGCTGGGTGGCGAAGGGGTTGGCCGCCCAATGTAATTGACATCCTCTGTCAAAGGATTGCTTCTCACATTGGGAGTCGAAGTTGGTGCACAGGCAAAACGTGATGACGCCAACAACCTAGCAAATTTTGAATCTTAAAACGAAGGGTCATGCAGTCCTTGGTGTCATGCCCCGCACCAAAGCTCCCAGAATGATATTGACAACCCGCCTTGGGTAATTCGTAGCCAATCGAAGAGGGGTGTTTGTTGCTTTAAGCCTCCACCGGGCTTGATTGACAGCCGCATGGACCTCTCAGTCAGGAACGAATCTTTCACACATCCAACGGGTCGTGAGTAGGAGTCAGATCCTCCAATCTCGCGCTGTTGAACGCTCTTGTTTAGCTTTGCTTTGGGTTGGTAAGTAAGTCGCCATATGGGGCAAGAGGAGGGAGGTCCTGAAACGGGAAGTAATGGGCACCGGGGGCCTGACTGCTGCTGGAGCAGACATACGACATTGGAGGCGTAAGAAGTCGGCGGTGGCGCCGCTGGAGAAGGAAGAACTGCTTACTGTGTTCCGGCAGACCGCTATGGCCTCACTTGGGCATGAGGCCACTTTCCAACTTTTTTTTGACGAAAGGGAGGGAATCAGTCCTTCTCGGCTTACCTCCATCGAGCTTGTTCGGCGTTGAAAACCGCGCATGGGTAAGAGTTGAGATGGTCTGCCCGAGTTCATGTAGGGCAAGTATATTTCGCGTGGCAAGGAGATTGATAGAAACTCATCAATTAGCTATTTTGTCTTTGAGAGCTCTCTGGCTTGATCTGCAGAGGCTATCTGCCTGAAGACCGGTGTGCAAAACTGTTTTAATGTCCTCGGTACGGTAACCTCTTCATTTTTCCTCGTAGGTCCGTTATTGTCGGTCCATCTCCACATTGGAATCTGTAATAATTCAAGAAGTCGGTGGAGGGGGGGGGGGGGGGGGGGGCCAACTCCCTGAACTTCGTGTACTAGGGGTTCAAATCCGAGAGGTTAAGTACCAGTGCAGTGCGGACTCCGTCAATGCTCTCTTGAAAACTATCAATATGCGAAACTTATCATCTGCGGGTAAACAACCGTGCGCGCGAGCGGAGTTGTGGCAAAAATGTTTCAGGTGTTATGAGCGCGCGCGGTACGGGGGGACGACGCCCGTTTCGCGCGGCAGAATTTCTTCTTCGAACTCCAGCATCTTAATACTTTGGTGGGGATCTGAACCTGGAGGGTGACCTGTTAATCGGACTGGGGTGAGGGACTCCCAGGTAGTGGGTCTTGTACTCCTTGGATCGCGTTGAGACGTTCTTCTAGTCTCGCAAGGCAGCGTAACTCTCCCTCATGCATTGAAGCGATCTTAGCTTCAAGCTTTGTCTCGAAGGCATTGTTCTGGCTTTGTTCCCCAAGGAGCTCATCAATAATAGCTGTATTACACGTTCTGGAATTGGGCATGGATGACTCCGCATGTGGAGTTGAGGTTGTCATAGTTGGCGCAGGAATCCCAAAGTTGAAAGAAGTGGCAGCTGGAGGATAGGGAGTTGGCCCTTCTGTCGGCAAAGACGTTTGAATGTAGGGAGTTGGCCCAAACATTGCTGGCATGTAAGGAGTTTGCCCCAGTGTCGGCGGTCGAGGGAAGTATGACGGCGCAAATGGTCGCGTTACGGTGGATGATCCGGCCATGTCCGGAGGCGGGTACGGGTAAGGGTTGAATGCGGGTGGTGCGTTGGTTGGCACCGAGGACCCAGGCATGTAGGGTGGTAGATGCGGGTTGTTGGGAGACAATAGAAACAGCAGGGGTAGCTTGTGGTTGCCGCTGGAGGAACTCGGCCCATCATTTTTAGAGATGACAGCTCGGATGTGAGGGTTTCCACCTTGACTCGCGCTTTGGGCCGCCTCAGACATGTCGAGGTTGAGCGGTGATACCACTGGTGGAGCTGTCGATGATTCAATTGCCGGCGTCGTGAAAGCCGTCAGAGGTGGGATGTAGACTGGAGCATTGACTCCAACTGTGGACGGCCCGACGGTGAAGATCGGGGCTCTAGGGAATAGCTCGGCCAAAACGGGTGACCTAGCAAGAGGCAATGTCGGTGTTGATGTTTGAACAGATCCCGCGGTAGTAACAGTCGAGGCAGCATCGTGAGTAGCTGGGATAGCCTCAGCGGTCACGAGAGAACTACTAACAGCAGAAGTAGCAGAAGAAGTGGATGTGCGTCTTGAAGAGATGTCGGCCATGACTTCTCGGATGGAGCGGGTTCTCGGACGTTTTCTTTGCGAATCAATCTTGGCCGTTCGGTACCTTGACTTGAAGATAAAAGAGTTGAATTAGCATCGAGCAATGTGATACTTTGGATGCATGATATGTAATGATGCATGATGCATGACATGTCTAATGTAGGGATTGGATTGTTGTCACTCGAATTTAACCCCAAAAGAAAAGAAACGAATTAGATAGGAACAATAAGTTCGACATCTTCATCAAAGTTAAAATACAATCAACTGAAATGAAAGGTAGAATGGGCTTGCAGGCCCAATAACAGTATGAAGACGTCATCGATCAGGTGCGATCCCACTGAGTGTGACGCTTCCTCCAGAAACGCTGAGACTGAGCTGTGCGATCCTCCTCCTCGGGTTCTTGTGGAAGCTCGCATATTTCTTCCGTGAGGGTCATCCATATACGGGAGATGTGCGCGATCACCCTCTGGAGTGATGTCTTTACCACCCTATCGTCGAGGCTGATCGGTCGGAAGAGCTGCTGCGGAGGAGATCTGGTCCTCGGAGTCAATCCCAGCTGGTGTCGAACTTGGAACGGAGCGTAGTAGGAGGTGCCTCCGAACCCCAAGATTGGAATGAAGTATCCGTCAGTCGAGGAAGTGATAGCATCATCCGTGTCGAAGCAGGGTCCAGAGAGCGGAATAGAGCGTCCACTCCGATGAATGTGCGCACAGGTAGGCGGGCACGCTCCACGATGCGGGCCAACAATCCCGGTGTGTGTTCTCTCATGAAGGCTTCTCCTGTGATCCCGAGATGCGTGTAGAACCACACTTGCAGTAGGGCCGGGCAAAAGGTCATCCTATGGTTGCGAATTCCTTGCTTGGCTTCACGCACGATGTTGGTGAGGCTGAAGTTGGTTTCTCCGATCAGGTTGGGCAGGAATGGAGCGCCTTCAAGTATTGCCTTGGTGATGTAGACAGCTCGCCTGTTGATCGTCTTCTCATTTTGCGGGTACAGGATCGTCCCTACGAATAGCAGGATGAACGTTCGTGCTGATCCTTGGCCTTCTCCCATGCGTGGGTTGTATGGCACCATCTGCAGATCGATGACGCCACTGACGCTGATGTCTCCTTGGGAATTGAACAGCCCGAGTACGCTCGCCGATGAAATTTGGAAAAGCCTCGCTATGTATTCCTTCGGCTTGTCAATCCGGGGTAGAGGTAAGATCCCTGTGCGGTGGGGCATCTCAACAAGGTGGACGTATTCTTCGTAGAGTGGCGCCAGCTTCAAGTCCCCGAAGCGGAAGACGAAGGAATCCGGATCCCAGCGCGCTACCAGGTTCTGCAGGAGAGTCCAGTCCAACTCCAAGCGAATGAGGTAGAAGAGCCCCTTGAGCTTAGACTGCACGAACTCAAGCTCGGATGGCCTCAGTAACGGAAACCATTGGTGGAGGTGATGTGCGTCAGGCATGTTCTTCTGTCGCAATGAAATGGGCTCCATGAAGTCCTCCTGCATAATAGGGTGTCATTCGGAAATGATAACATTCCAATCCCTAACCCTAGTATAGTATGATTCGGCACGTGATGTGTTCAAGTAAAAATAGAATGTATGCTATTACAAGAATAATTGTGAATTGAAATGCATTCATGCGATTATGAATGTGTATGGATGCACTAAAGCGGTAAAAAGGGGTTAGGGAAGCGAGAAAAAGGATTTGGAACCCCCCGTGACCAACCCAAACCGCTGCAAAATAAACAGAGTTAGTGTCACGGTTATCACATACAAAACGTACCTGAACCTCTCCCTGCACGAGTAACAGTCACTTAGTAACAAGCAAATGCACGTGCGCGTCTGGTACCTGTAGTGGACAAACAATTCTAGACTCGGATGAAGGTTTCTAAGACCTCTCTCGGACTAAGGGAGGCGGGTCCCGTGTCCATAGGCTACAAGCCGCAAGGAAGGGCAGCGAGGCCGTGCCTTTTGGGTGACCCCCTAGAGATCCTAGTCCCCGGGTAATAGGGACTTACTTAAGAAATGCCGTAGTAAGCGGATAAACGAACCACAACCATGAGAGCAAACAAAAGGCACCTAGCCAAGCAAGAACATGCGCAAACAAGAACTCCCTTCGCGCATGTGGATTAAAAAATGCAAATCAAGAGTGTTCGAAAAGAATCCTCATGCGGAAGTCCCCAGCAGAGTCGCCATCCGGGATGTACGTGCGCCTTCCGGCCTAGCACGCGCGAGGCGGGTTCGGACGACCCGAGGATCCGGGCCCACTACCCCAAGGGCGCCCAACACGGTTCGAACGTTGCCTGACTCCGAAACGTCGGACTGCTGCTGGGAGCGTGAATTAGGATCCGAACCCTCCCTTAGTTCCTAAAACGAACCTGCAGGGCGTTTCGCCAACCGTCTTCAGTCTTAAAAGGCGATGACGGCGCGAAAGGCTGCGCGTAGGCCTCAACAAAGGAACGTTTCAGGAGGACTCGAGGAGACGGCTCTGTATCGCCAGTCCCTCAATCCAAAATGACTTCGTAAAAACTAATTGTTTCAACCCTAGGTAAAACCAATTACGGAGTCGCCATCGACTTATTTTATTGAAAACTGGTCTAAGTCCGAAAAACCAGAGTAGGGTTCGGGGATCCGTAATTTACTAAATCTTACACTTAAACATGCGAAAAGGTGGCGTTTGTGCTCCAAAAATTTTGCTTTTGGTTAACGGGTGTTGGACCCAGGTCCGGGCATGACCTATCCGGACCTCATGTCCAATGTTTTACTGTGTGTGCGACCCCAATTCAGGCCTTTTGGGCCCGAACTCATGTGTGTTGGTTTAGGCAAAAACAACATGCGACGATAAAATCCTAAAAAAGCCTAATATCACGCCACCGCAACCACATAATCCCCCCCCCCCCCCAAGGTATCTAGAATCAAAGGGAGCGGGGAAAGGGTAGGTGATCGTGGGCCAATGCACTTAGGGCCCACGACACCGTATTACATGTGGAATATAATAATACTTCGGGAAGGGCCGCACCTCCCTCATGTACACTGAGATTGACCGGTTGGGGCCGCTTTATTATCTTGACATCCGCGGTTTTTACACACACGGAAAGATCCACGCGGTTTTGATTACATGCGCCTTTCCAAGTGGTCTTCAGTCCTTTGGCCTCTATCTTGTTGGAAATCCTCACCAATTCCTTAATTGGTATTCATGCAAACCAAAGTGGATAGTGGTCAGAAAGTCCTAATTTAAATCGAATCAAATTGATTAGGAAACTTAATTGAGTAAGAGGGATACTTACGGAGCGTTTAATGAGCCCGGTTGAGTCAATCTCCGTAAATGTAGGAGGAGAGTCCTTGAGTATGTCCATGGTGAAGACTTTGGTTCCTCGGATGAATCCATGCGATTCTTCGCGGTTTTCACATGCAGAAACAACGAAAATTACATTTTTTGGTAATAAGGTTAAGATTAGGGGAGCAACCCTTAATATGCAAAAAAATCATGAAAATAAACAACGAGGACGAATTCAAAGTGTGTTAAAAAATGAATACTACTGCCCAAATGGTTAAAAATAATAAAAAGAATAAAATATATGGAATTATATTAAATTTGTTCAATAAACAATAAAGCCCCGCTATTTTTTTTTAATTTTTAAAAAGAATGTCAATTATTCAATGAGAGTTGGTTTATATTGTATGTCGAAGTTGAAATGCTAAAATTGTTATTATATTTTATTGTCTAAAATAATAATAAGCAAGTAAATAAATGAATAAATTTATCACACAAGGCTTAAGTCATTTTAATAAAAGATGTCGTAAAGGAAAACCATCCGAAAAGAAACAGGAAATCATCACTAGCAGAAATCAAATTCATTTTTTAAAAAAAATAATAATAATAAACAAAAAAAAAAATGATTTCTAAAAATGAAAGAAAATGACCCCACGCACACATCAGAAGGGAAAAAGTTTTTTCTTTATCATGTTTGAAAGTGTTGAGGGCATGTGATATAAAAACATAAAACAATCAAGGGCAAAATTAATAATAATATATGAAAAAAATAAACATTTGTTCCGGCTCATTTCTCAATTGAAAAGTAAATAAATGGAAAAGCAGAACGCTTACCCCTGCAGTTGGAGGAGAGAGGACGTTTCAGACGGGGATTCACGCACCACACCCAAAAGTCATGGTGTCAGACAAAACTGAAGAGCTGCGGACGCTAAACACATTCAAAACCTCTTGGAGTTATTGGTCGTCATTCCCTTCCAAGTCTGGATCCGAGTATTGTCGTCAGTTGTCGGGGAAGAGAAGTTGGGTTCAGATCTGGAAAGAGCGTTTGGTAGGTATCGGGGAGGATGAAGCCATTGACGTTTCCTTCCTCCCTGTCCGCGGTTGTTGGCGTGGGTCGGGGATGAGATGTCTATCTAGCCTGCTCGAAAAACATAGTATGGCCTTCGGGCCGGCATTGGTGCTGCAGGAGAAGATATAGAGGACGGGCTTGTGGCGCCGCTCCGTGGGAGTCAGGGAGGGCTTGTCCTCTGCTCCTCTCGGCCCAGAGTGAGTCGCCGTGGTTAGGGGTCGTCATTGCAGTGCGTGTTCATAAAGATCCAGATTGCGGGTCGACGTCTGACGACTGCTTTGGGTTTTGGAGACAACGGAGGCGGCTGAATGTGGGGCGATGGGTAACGTCTGGGTTGGAGGCATTGGCGAAAACACAGGAAGATGGAGGTTGCGGTTTGCCGCTGTCCCGGGCTTGGCGATATCGGAGATGGGCGGGACTGCCGCCGCCGGTTCTGCCGCCGATGGGTTTCGTTGCTGATCAAACGGTCAGGAAAAAGGGGATTCTGCCACTCGATCTCTGTTGCTTTATTGGAGCATCCATCTGGAGCCGTGGGGTTAAACGACAAAAAGGGGAGTTGTCGCCTCGGGTCTGCTTGTTTGCCCGTTTTGATTGGTTTGGAATCGCTTACATGTTGATGCCGAGGGGAGGATGTTGTTCAATGCTGATCAACGACGGGCAACTGGAGGAGGGGCTTTTCGCTGCCTCAGGGAACTCCCTTGAAGGTTGCGATCACATCTCCCTACTAGCTGGGGTCGTCTTTGGAGTCTTCTCGTTCGCCTCCAACTTCGTGACCTGCACCTGAAAGGACGAACATCAGTAGAAAAGGAGGACCTTCCGCGGGACCTAAGTGGCTGCCGGAGGCCAGTTTTTTGCGATTCGGCTGGGGGAAAGGAATTGTTGTTATTCCTATTCGCGTTTTAGTAGCCGAGACACGCGGACGTCAATTGGTCCGCCGGTTGCTGTAAGCCAGAGGAGTTGAAGACCATTATGTTTGTTTTTGCCAAGCGGCCAACTCCCAGTTGTGATCGACTCCCCCCCCCCCCCCCCAACCCCAACCAACCCGGGTTTGGGCTGACAGACGGAGAGATTTCAATGTCCTTTGGCATGGACTCACCTTGACTGGAGGGTGATGGGGACTCGGCAGTGGTCGGATCAGGGATTAGTGGTCTTCTCCAGCAGAAGTGAGTCCTCCGAAAGGTGGAGGTTGATCCTCCTGTCTGTTCGTCCCCTCCTGTCCTGTAGGTCCCCCCCTCTTTATCAGAGAGCTCGTGGAGAGTAAAGGATGGTCTCCCCAAAGATCTCGGTCGGCTGTGGACGTGGGGGATTTTTTGTTGCTATTGTTACCAGGAATGTCGGGAGACCATTTGATAATTGTCGATGATCGTGGGATCTTAATTTCCAACTGACAGTGAGCATGCCGAAATCCACGGGGAATTTTCTGAAGAGGTCTTCTTCGAATCTGTTCATTTGAAGATTTTCTCTATCTCTAACCAAGTAGCTAGTTGCTGACGTGGATCTTTTAAGATTGAACTAACGTGGATCTTGTCGTCAAGATGTTGTGACTTAATGAGCTAAAATGAGGAGTGTTCAGCTGATAAGGTGTTACTGTCGAATTGTAGCCACCCTCTGCTTGAAATGTTAATGCGAATGGCGTTTGCGAAAAGCATTGTCGGCCTTGGCGAATATGCTGACCAGTGCAGCCGAGAGATTCAGAGTGCAAGGAAAGTATTAACACCAAGTGTGTCACAACTCCATCCCTTCAAATTCCTCCGCGGTTCGAATGGCGAGCATGAGGACATCCACGAAGGAATCGGGCTTCCACTGCCTCAAAATGAGAGCTGAGTTTGCCATCCTCAGAAACAGACATTTGCCTCTTCACTTTATCTGGTTGCTCTTCATCAAGCCGAAGCAGTGATCCCTTCTTTTTTACGTATTCCACTTTTGGAGATTCAACAGGTGTTACTGTCGATGTTGTTTGAC
>JARUPY010000497.1:0-87843 GCA_029817715.1 Melastoma dodecandrum
GGCCAGATTCTCCATTAGTATCAATGGTGAGCTGCAGGGCTTTTTCAGCAGTTCCAGGGGAATTCGTCAGGGCTGTCCTGTGTCGCCATATTTGTTTGTGATAGTCATGGAGGTACTTTCTGCCATGTTGAGAAAGGCCATAGAGTCACAGGATTTTGGTTTTCATTCCCGATGTCGGAAGATACGGTTGTCTCATTTGTGTTTTGCGGATGATCTGCTCATATTTTCTAATGGGAAGCTGTCGTCCGTTACGTTGTGTATTGGACACATTGTTGAGATTTAGGGATCAATCTGGCTTGAGAATGAATGCACAGAAGAGTGAGATTTTCTTTGGTGGAGTTCCGGAAGAGATGCAGACGCAGATTTTGGCTGCATCTGGATTTGTCCGAGGGGACTTCCGGTTCGCTATCTGGGTGTGCCTCTTATTACTATGAGGCTATCTTCAGAGGATTGCACGCCGTTGGTAGATGCCATTGCTAGTGTCATTGGACAAGTAGACATCTGTCGTATGCTGGGAGGTTGCAGCTAGTGAACTCGGTGTTATTTATGACTCAAACATATTGGTCGTCTGTATTTCCACTACCGATGTCGATTTGCAAGCGGTTGGAGCAGCTCATGTCAAGGTTTTGTGGTCGGGTCCATCGATGGACCACCACAAGGCTAAGGTAGAGTGGAGTACTGTATGCAGGGCGAAAGCGCAGGGGGGCTGGGCCTTAAGCGGGTACAGAGTGGAACCGAACGGCGATGTTGAAGCACATTTGGCACCTCTTCTCGATCCGGACGACTCCGTGTGGGCTCGTTGGGTGAGGACTTATCTTCTGAGAGGCAAGTTGTTCTGGCAGGTGAGGCCGCCGGATAGGTGTTTCTTGGATTTGGAGACGATTATTAATGTTGAGGCACCTTGTCTGCAGACTTATTTCGTGGCGTATGGGTGATGGGAGTAGGATTTCCTTCTGGTATGATTCTTGGTCACCATTGGGTCCTTTGGTGGCCATCTTTGAACGTGAGGAGATCGAGCGATCAGGGATTCCTTATACGGTTTCTGTGGCAGATTTCTTTTTGGATCCGAGCTGGCGGAGTTATGTTGATGACGGTGATATGAGGATTCATCGGCATAGGCGTGCGTGCTTTTGACAAACTATATGAGCTCCTTCCCAGTTACATGTTACCCATTACCAGGTGTACCTGATAAGGTTGTCTGGTCCTTACGGTCCGATGGTGTTTTCACTATTGCTTCTGCATTGAGGTATATTTGCAGCGAATATGAGATTGTTCCTTGGGCTAGATTTGTCTAGTCTAAGGCTATGTTGCCACGGTTCTCCTTTGTTCTCTGGCTGGCCCGTTTCAGAGAAGGCTATACACTTCGGATATGCTCTTTTCACTGGTATTTCTTCTTCTTCAACTTGTGCTTTATGTGGATTGAGAAGAGAGCGATTCGACCACCTATTCTTCACATGTTCATACTCAGCGGAGGTATGGCAGTACACTCTTGGTCGACTTGTGGCGCCGAATTTTCCACGTAGATTCAGCGTTATTATTTAATCTGCTAGTCACACCAGCTGGAGTTACCCTACGACATCGTTGGCCCTTCATTCGGATGTTTGTTGGGTGTGTTTATTATGTGTGGATGGAACGTAATAAGCGTCACATAGGCGAGCGTATGATGCCTCCCAGGACACTGGCTACATTTATTCTTGCGTCATTGCCACATACATAGATTGATTTATTTGTCTTAGGTACGTATATGGGGTATACGTTAGTTTGGTGATAGCTTGATTTCCAGAGGTATGCCCCTGTGATTTTTGTACTAACTACTTTTTATGGGTTATGAATTTATTATTTATAAAAAAAAAAGTCGGGAGCGCAAAGGTTTGAAAATGAAGGCTGCGTGCTTTGCGCTAGTCCTGCTCATGACAAAATCGTTGGAGTTGGTTTCCGAGAGGCACTGGTCCTTCTGGACAAGGTTGATCGTTCGTCCCTCTCGGCAGCGATATATGCCAAAAAGCATCTCAGTCTTTCAACGCATCACAGGAAAAAGCCCCCCACTCTGGTGTGTGTGGGTGGGGGGTGGGGGGATCTCGGACGTGGCGGCGCGAGAATTCCCTAGAGGGACAAAGCTTCCTATATATATAAAATATAAATTAGATTGGAGGCCAATGCAATTACCGTAAGGATCTTTTTCCTCCTCCTCAACTAAAAGTGACACCTCTCTTCTCTTGCATCAGTCAGTCACTTGGAAAATTGTCCTAAACCATGAAGATACACAGTCGTGGGAGGAGTTCCCCATGTATACAAAGTTAGCAATTTGATGTTGATGAGGCGGATTGAGCAATTTCTAGTGTGGCGGTTGAAATTCGAGACATTTCCTGATCCACTTTAAGTGTGACCTCTTGGAAAATAAGAGATTAAGGCATTTGAAGATTATATAATTATCGTTGTAGTAGATATCAAAGTTAATGTTTGTTATGATGATTGGTTACGATTTTATTTTAATAATTTGTTTAATTATTATTTTTTTACACTCTTTATTTAAATGTCCGTAAAAGAGGCCGTCATGAAGACGAAATCACTTAGTTCGGAGGAGGATGATGACTGCTGCAACGTGGAATTTAGTTATAGGAATACATTGTTTTTTTTCTATTATTATTATTACCCATTCGCTTTATTTATGTCTAAATAAAATAATAGTATAATATTACTTTTCTGCAGGGTAATTTCAAATTTTGATGTAGGGATTTGTTTTATTAAATAAAATAATAGTAATCCGTAGAATCCAAAAACAAAATCCGATTCACAAAGGCCAAAATCTCAAAACTCGTTTATATAAATATGTGGGTGTGGGTGTGGGGTAATATATATAAGGGTTAAGGCCATCCAGCCGAGGAAGCTCTTTGTCTCCGTTGTCTGAGCATCGAAATCCCTTGCCGCAGAGAGCTTCCGTCAGATCGCGCCACCCAGAAAGTTTACAAAACTGAATTTCTTTGGAAAGAAAATCAAGGGGTGAGCGTCGCAGTCTCCCATCTTTCTCGACGTTTTTGATGGATGAAATTAAATTGAATTTATTATTATTTGGTTGTTATGGTGCGGTAAGACTGAGTGTTGTGTTTTTTCTGGGGAAAATTTTATGGGAGAGGGGTCGTTTGATCGGATAATAGGATAGAAAACCACCGGGGGGGAATTCAGGACTTGACCTTTTAGGGGATGGAATGGTTCAAATCCCATAAAACCCATTGTTGTTGTTGTTTTAGTTTAAAGTTTAAACAGGGAGAGAGTCCCTTGTTAAACTCATGTCTTGTTAGGTAGAGGTTAAACGACTGACAGCTGCCTAAATCCTTCGCACACTCCCATCTCCTAATTCCATAACAAATCATCTTAACATCTCCTTTGGCCAAATTATTATTTATGACTGCACTGGTAGTGAAATTGCCGGATTCGGATTCCGATTCAGACAGGGGGGAGTTCACAGAGAGAGAGAGTATCCGTCCCTTGTCGTCTACCTTTCCTTCCTGCGGGGAGGTCGTCGAATCGAAGGCTGTCTTTTATACTCGACGGAGATGTTGATGTTGATGATGATGATGACATAACCCCCTCCCTTAATTTTATTATCGAAATGTGTTTTTGGGTGCTGTGTCCAAGTTATGATTTAATAATAGTAACTCCGTCCGACCGTGTGTTTAATAAAAATTTAGAATCAGATTTATACATCCGGTTGAAAATATGATTTCTGGGATGTGTGGCAGTCAATTCAGTTCAGAATGTTTTTTTAAGGATGTTTTGAATTATTAAAGTCTGTCTGGTCTGGTAGGGTGGAAGAAAGGGATGCATGTTTTCATGCTTAGGATGGATGATATGGTCATGGGTGGACATAATGCTGTGAAATATGTAACTCATCATCATCCTCTTTCTTCCTTGGCATCAGAAATATCGCCCCAAGATAAACATAAAAAACTTTCTGTGTCAAAATGGCCATTAATTGAAATCACATGATTCCCCTTCGTATTTTTAGGACGACTTTCCGCTTTTAGGCAGTTCGATTCCGAGAAACGAGTCCACGGGACAACACGCCATGTTTGTGATTTTAACCCCGACATAGCATGTTCTGTTCTCTATTTTTATCTCGATTTTTTTTTTTGGTGGGTGTTTTCCATCGTTTGTTTAGCTGTGAGGCGTTCCCCTGGAGGGTGATCACGTGGCCCTACGATGGCTGCCGTTAACGGGACTGTCCCGGTGTGCCCAGCGCCGATGAAGGCCACCTCCAACGGAATCTTCCAGGGTGACGACCCCTTCGACTTTGCTCTCCCCCTCGCCATCGTACAGATATGTTTGGTCCTCGTCGTCACCCGTCTCCTCGCCCTTGTCCTCAGGCCCCTGCGGCAGCCCCGCGTCATCGCCGAAATTGTGGTACGTGTTTCGTTGTTTCCTGTTCTGGGAATTCCGCGAGAGAACGTGAATAAAGGATTTGTGGTTTCCTCGATTTGTAGGGAGGGATTCTGCTCGGGCCGTCGGCTCTGGGCCGGAGCACGACGTACCTGCACAAGGTTTTCCCCCCGAGGAGCATTACGGTGCTGGATACCCTGGCGAATATCGGGCTCTTGTTCTTCCTCTTCCTCGTTGGGCTCGAGCTCGACATGAGATCCCTCAAACGTACCGGGAAGAAGGCCCTTAGCATCGCCCTTGCTGGGATTTCTCTCCCGTTCGTCATGGGGATTGGCACGTCCTTCGTCCTCAAGGCAACCATCTCGAAGAATGTGTCAGGCCCCCCGTTCCTCGTGTTTATGGGCGTCGCCCTCTCGATCACAGCCTTTCCAGTCCTCGCTCGTATTCTCGCTGAGCTCAAGCTCCTTACCACTGATGTCGGCCGGATGGCAATGTCTGCTGCTGCCGTCAATGATGTAGCCGCTTGGATCCTCCTTGCCCTCGCCATTGCCCTGTCAGGAACTGGCCGATCGCCACTCGTCTCGATATGGGTGCTACTGAGCGGTGCAGCTTTTATAGGTGCCTGCACGCTCATTTTCCCTCGTCTGTTCCGGTGGATGGCACAAAGGTGTCCAGCGGGAGAGCCAGTGAGGGAAATATATGTGTGCATTACTCTGGCTTCAGTTTTAGCGGCGTCCTTCTTCACTGATTTGATCGGAATCCACGCTCTCTTCGGTGCATTCGTGGTCGGCGTGCTCGTTCCGAAAGAGGGACCATTTGCTGGGGCTCTTGTAGAGAAGGTTGAAGATCTCATTTCTGGCCTATTCCTTCCGCTTTACTTCGTGTCGAGTGGGTTGAAGACGAACGTCGCCACCATTCAAGGAGCGCAATCTTGGGGCCTCCTCGTGCTCGTAATTGTGACTGCTTGCTTTGGGAAGATAGTGGGTACTGTGATCGTCACTCTTGCCTACAAGGTACCTCTCTCGGAGGTCCTCGCGCTTGCTTTCCTGATGAACACGAAAGGTCTCGTGGAGCTCATCGTGCTTAACATCGGCAAAGATCGAAAGGTAAGGAGGAAAATGGTTATGATATGTGTTCTGCAATTCGATCGAGTCTGTGATACTGAGCGGCCCCATTTTTGCAGGTTTTGAATGACCAGACGTTTGCGATAATGGTATTGATGGCCATATTCACGACGTTTATCACGACACCGTTGGTGATGGCTGTGTATAAGCCTGCAAGGAGGAACAACACTGGGGACTACAAACACAGGACAATCAGGCGCAAGGATGCTTCCTCGCAACTCCGGATCCTGACATGCTTCCATAGCCTTGGGAATGTCCCATCAATGCTCAACCTCATTGAGGCATCAAGGGGTTCAGAAAAAAGAGAAGGACTTTGCGTCTATGCGATGCATTTGATGGAGCTCTCCGAGCGGCCATCCGCCATCCGAATGGTGCATAAGGCAAGGAAGAACGGTCTGCCTTTCTGGAACAAGGGGATTGGTTCATCGGACAACCAGGTCATCGTGGCCTTCGAGGCGTTCAGGCAGCTTAGCCAAGTGACAATCCGCCCGATGACCGCGATCTCCGCCATGTCCAACATCCATGAGGATATTTGTGCCTCCGCTGAGAAGAAGAAGGCAGCCATCATCATCCTTCCCTATCACAAGCAACAGCGGATAGACGGCTCATTCGAGACAACAGGGAACGAGTTCCGTCTCATCAACAAGAGGGTCCTGGAGTTGGCCCCGTGCTCGGTTGGCATCCTGGTGAATCGTGGGCTCGGCGGAACCTATCATGTCCCGGCGAGCAACGTGTCGTCCACGGTGACGGTGTTGTTTTTCGGCGGTCAGGATGATCTCGAAGCCCTGGCATATGGTAAACGTATGGCGGAGCACCCCGGTATCAGCTTGGTGGTCATGAGAATCATCCTTACCTCCGAGTCAAGCCAGGCCGATATCTCGTCCGAACTTGAGAACAATGTCTCTGCAGACAGCACGGTCAAGTACGAGGAGAAGCTGGTGTCAAGTGTTGAAGAGGCTGTCCAGGCAATCAAGGAGCACGGACGCTCAAACCTGTTTGTTGTCGGTAGAAAGCCGGAGGGCAAAATAGCGGACACCCTGATTGCCAAGGCAGAATGCCCCGACCTGGGCCCGATCGGCAGCTTGCTGTCGTCGTCTGAGATATCGACCTCGGCATCAGTGTTGGTGATTCAGAAGTATCCTGGCCTGAGCTCGGCCACGGTGTCGGAAGAAGTCTAGGCTTTGGAATCACATCTACTTAATTGAGGCATCGATCAGAGAAAGTTAAAAAACAAATAAAAAGAAACGCCGAAAATATTTGGTACTTACTTTTCAACTTGAAGGCACATTTTCTTATTACATTCTGCAGTTATGTCCGCGGAATGAAGAAAATGTTGATATAATAATTATATTACTTCAAAGCAAAACTAGTTTAGTCGTCATTTCAATTTTTTTTTTATTATATATTCACTGTTTGTTCATGGCTGATGATGATTGCTATTGGATACGAAAATGACGATACTAGGTTTTCAAAGATTAGACCAATACTTGATATCAAACACTGAAAGTAAAAAAAAAATATTGGAGGTGGTGGAAGTAGCACGATGATGAGATGTAGAACTCAATTCAACAGCCTCAGCATTTTCTTCCTTCACCAACATTCGTACAGCTTGATATCGACCCGGTGATGGAAGTAAACAGGCAGCTCGAACTCGCCCGCCATCAATGTGGCGATCCCCCTCACCATCTGGAAGTCTCCCGTGCCGCCTCTCACGTAGAAGTCCCTGGTCTTGTTCATTATCGGGTCCGGCCCCGCGAAGTTCATGCTCCCCCAAAGCTCAGTCAAATTGAACACGAACGAGAACCCCAGCCAGGTGGTGAAGACGTTCTTCGTATCGTAGATGTAGAAGCCCTGCATGCGCCAGACTGGGGTGGAGTAAAGGTTGTTGTCGAGGATCGGGTCGTATAAAACCGGGAGGTGGAGTTCTGGAGGGATGCCCATTATTTCTTGCACTTGAAGATGATCTTGTAGTATAATACTTCACGTCATAGAATGAGGGCATCTTATAGGGCTCCTAATTAGGGGTGAGCAAAATATCCGATTTCCGATATCCGAGTCCGATATCCGAATTTTTTTTCGGACTCGGATTCGGAAATTTATAATTTCGGACTCGGATTCGGATATATTTGAAATGAAATTTCGGAAACGGACTCGGACTTGGAATTTTAAAAAAATATTTCGGATATCCGAATATCCGAAATTTATACAACCTGAGCCTGTCCAAACCCGACACAACAAAGGAGTAATAGAAAAAGAGGACTTGATTGAAAACAATAAAACAATTAAAGGACCAAATTACAAATAGAAGATGCTTTCAAGTGGCTTCCCTTGCTCTTTTTTATCTAGCTTTGCAATTATTATCGTTATGAGAATCGTTATTAATCTTACGTGGACATCAAATTTTAGACTAGTTTTAATCTTAAGCTTGGAGTATTGTTGCATCGGCTTAGGATGTTGCATCTTTTTTGTTGGATGTGGTTGGCAGGTATTCTTTTTCCAATTCAAAATGTGTAGCACTTATTCACAATCCGAAGTTCGGAAATTTCGGATTATCCGAATTCCGAGTCCGAATTAATTTCGGACTCAGAAGTTCAGAATTATATAAAATCGGACTTGGACTCGGACTTAAAAAAAAAAATTCGGAAGTTCGGACTCGAGTGAATTTCGGACTCGGATATCCGAGTCCGGTCCGAATGCTCACCCCTACTCCTAATCCTAAATCCAGTCAATAGTAAAGCTACGGAGGTTAATGAGCCGAGTCTGACCGGGCTCTATTTACTTTAGAGATATCCATCATTAAAATAAATCATAATGAGCAAAATTTGAGACGCCAGTCAAATATAACATCCGGTAAACAAGTATTTCTACAATTAAGCAAGCTCAAAGCCCACGGGATGGGGCGATTTATAGAGCGAAATGCAACAAACAAATGATCCATCATTCGAAACTTCAAGCCCCCGTTAGAAATTTCTGATTTTGGCTTTTATTATTTATTTTTATTTTTATTTTATTAAAGTATACTTTATAAAACAGACTGTGACATAAGACAGTGCATGAAATCTTACTAAAGTATTATGATCACCAGAGTTATTGAGATATATGCATCTTGAGAGAAGAATCCCAAGTGAAATATATCGATGGAAGCATATTTAGCGGAGCCTCTTAACTGAAGCTTATTGAGCGAAACATTACTTTAAAATTCAACATCTATTTCACTTTAGCTTATATAATTAATTTATATAATTTATATAATTTATTATGTTATATAATTAACTTATTTAATTAATTTATATGTGACATATTTTCAATTTAGCTATCGGATGAAACGAAGAGTTGTTTTGTGGTGATTTCATAATCATTGTGAAGATGGAAGAGAACTTGAATAAATATGTCATTTTGTACATAATCATATTAGTATGACTGAGATGATAAATTGTAAAGGGAACCGAAATCGATACGAGAATAAGTAGGGTATGAGTTTTTGACTTGTAGAATAGGTTCTAGGTTCTAAAAATAAGAAAGTGTACATTATATGATAGGTTCAAGATTCTATGTCCACCTGGAACCTGCTTACACCGAAACTTTTAAAAAAAGGTTTAGATTTGACAATTATGACATATCCACGATATTATCTAATCAAAATAACGGCAGACTGACCAACCGAAACTCCATATTCACCAAAGAGTTCTCCCAACAACCTCGTACGAAGTCCACAATCAAAATCAATATGCCGTGGAAATTACTCGAGCTTAAAAAAAGAAGCAAATTCCAAACCTTCCTCCCTTACCACTTCCTGTCCATCTTTCCTTCAATCACTCCAATTTCATTCTACTTTTGCTATGCTACGATCCCTCTTCACCAACTGCTTTGTTTATCTTCCTCCCCCTAACATTTGATTCCTCATTGACTCATCTACATTCTCGTCCAATCTGATTTACCCTCTTGGTAAAAATCCCACCTTTCTTTGTTTCGTTCACTGCTGTTGTATGTCCTCAAATATGGATTGACTTTTTTATGGGTATTGGGTTTGACTTGATTGCCATCGAAATTCAATTGAATTAACTTCAAGTGGTTGTGTAATCTTGGTGGATGGAATTCAGTTGATAATTAACCCTATAAATAGGTTTACATCATAATCTTTGAAATAAAATAAAGTAATAATAATATATTGAAGAATGTGTGTATTCTAAGTTTAATACTATTCAATCCCTAAATGATCGGATCCTTTTTTATCCGTATGATTACTCCCCTCTTGGAAATTATGTTTGCCGTCAAGCATGACATTTCCGACATACCCTTGACTTTCATAATTTCAAGCACGACTTCCCCCATCGGATGATCCAGTACCGGTGACCAGTGTTTCGCCACCAACATCAGAAGTAGACAGTTACACGCCATATGAAATTTTATGTTTCTCGTTGCTTGGATATAATAGATTTGTTCATGCTAATCTTCTCGCAATCGAAAATTACTTTAGTCCCAACTTGTCCTTTCAATGATTGTGTTTGGACATACTCAAATTAGCATGGTCAACTTCAAAGCATTTCCCGAGCGTCGACTCCAACCGTTTAAGGGAATATGACAACTTTCGCCAATCTTCCACGTATTGTTGTAGTAACTTATTGAATTTCTCCAGGAAAGCCATGAAATCACCCATGACCCGCTCTAATACCAATTGATACGTTTAGGATAACACGAACGGTTCTTTGTTGGAAAGGAACACGTGAAGAGAACATGCGAGGGCTCGTAAGGGAGAGCCTTACTATCTCTCACGCTCAAGGGAACGTGATACTTAATTCTCTAGGGTAGAATAAACATTAATTTTTTCCACTTCTCTCAATTCATTATAATTAACCATATAAATAAGCTTACAGTCCGAATCTTTGAAATAAAATAAATTATATATAACTATCCAATCCTTGACGATCAGGTGCATAAAGGTGCTGAGAGCAGCTTACCCTTCTGCAATGGTTACGATGGAGGAAGACGTTGCTAATTTGAAGGAGGTGGCATGTACCAAGAGTGTGCACGGCACACAACTTCTTGTGTCGCCCATGGGGGCAGCAAACGGTGCGCTGCTCCTTGATGCACGACAATTGCTCGAGGAAGGACCAATCAATGTGTCCGTCACGGCAGTGGCAAGAGGTGTCAGTTAATAACCTGCAGTAAGAGCGCACAGGAAAGCCCTGATTTTTGTAAGGCACATGGTGGCGGAAAGTGGAAAATGGGGCACCACTCCCTTCAAGGTGGTCTCCTTCCAGAGGGTGTATGGCAACCTTTGTTCAGGGATCCTCCATCGCAATGATGCCGATCATGCCCATTCCTCCAAGCTGTGTGAGTCATGGGGGTCATTCCCGCAGCCATCACCAAGTTCTCTATGTAGTAGGAGCTGTGGAACCTCGCCCTTCAGTGAAAACCCTTAGATAATTTAAGGGTCTCTATTGTCTTGAATGTAAATATGTAATGTATCCAGGAGGAAGTCATTTGTCTTGTTTAGGGTGGTGAGTTTTTGTAGCTCTTTGGTCTGTCCCAAAAAACACCTGGGTTTTGATAATAAAACATCTGCGTCCTTTCTCTTTGAACATAAATAGAATCCTTTCCTAAATCATGTAATAAGGCACGTATGTCCTTTACTACTCCAGGGCATTGAAATGATCATACAATCCCAGAAACCATGATAAATGAAACAGGCAAACCGACATCCACCAACCCCACTTCCTTTCGTTTCCAACAAATTCTCAAACCCGATTCCAGAAAACAAAGGGCAATAATTAGGTTCAAGGGGAAGTCACAAAAAGATACACCAGGATACAAAGGCACAAGCAAGCATTCTTGGACCAAACCCATTTGCAGGCTAAAAGCTAATGATAAGTAAAAGCAGAGAAACTCCCAAGTCACTAAAAACCAAACCACCTCAACTAACCAGAAGGCTGCTATGGAGATACTCCCAAGCACATGAATCTAAGACTTCTTTTCCTTTAACGGACCCATCGGGATCTTGCTCAGTATCTTGGCACCGACAACTGCATAGTGCTTCTTTATCTCGATCATTGCCTTTTCGGCCAAGGGGTCCACCTTATCTTCGTGCTTCTCATAGAGTACAGGGATGGTGTGGAGGATGACAATCACTGGAAAAGAAGGAATCCAGTCAAGATTGATGTATATACACATCATCAGCTGCTCGGGTTTTGTATATTTGAGGTTATAAAGAAAATTTTCTAGTAGTGAGACACAGGTTAACGTGCAGCAAAATTTAAAAATAGATCAGCAGAGAAAAATAATAGAACAAATCATGCATTGAAAAATAGACCTGTCAATCAGTTAAAACACTCCGGGAATTTCTAGCTGATGAAAGCATGAAGATTGTACTTCAACTGATATGCCCATTAGGCACAGACATACATTACAGACAAATCACACTTGGAACAGGAAGCTTAATAAACAGTTGCTACACAGAAACGGTTTACAGGATGATAACATGAGCACAATGGGATTTATACAATAGATTTAGCGGGAACAATTACCAAAGTAAAACAGGGTCAAGAAGTTGCACCAGCTACCGACTTTAGATGTAATCCACAAGCTAACAATCACCTGATCAGAAAACAAGATTCCCAATGCATGTCAGCAAAAATAGTCTCATACAAAAGCAAACACACACTGAAGTAGATCAATGACGGTGAAATGCTAATGTTGACATGACAAAACTGTAGTTTAATCCAAGGAAACAAAACAAGCATACCAACAAAAACTTCTTAAGATCTCTTCCTGATGCAACCTCCCTCAGAAAAGCGATAGAACGATTTATCTCAAACCTAACCGCTGAGATCAACTCCAAGATAGGCTGCTCAGGGATTGAAACCTCTGGAATATGGGGTGGCTTCCTACAGCAGAAATATTAAAAAAAAAGCAGCCCAAAGAATATGATTAGTTCTCATCATAGGATATCAATTTCCATAGAAAAGTATCCACAACATAAAATAATCTTACTTGTTGATGAAAGTAGTAGCATTTGACCACAACCACGAGATTGCCAGGGTGGCAATCAGTCCATGACAAACCAAAGTGAGAAGGTGATATTCCATCAATTCAAAGAGGACCCATATTGCCGTAGCAACCCCCAAGGCACCTGCCGATAATTTCTTGTTCCTCCACAACAGCACGTCAGCAGCTGCATCGACAAAGCAGCCAAAAACAAAATCAGTAAACCTGTTTCTCATTCAGGTGGACAAACAAGCAACTGTGTTTCATGTAGATCGTTTCAAAACAAGGTTGTCGCAATCTCCTCAGGAATTAAGGCTCTCTCACACCCAGAAATACGAGAAACCATGGACAAGAGGGCAAATCACGGCCAGTACAGGGTAAGAGGACACATGCTGGAATAGTGGCAGAGGCATTCGCTTTCAGCGAATCCATCACAAAGCATACGATCTCTAAAATATAAAACACGAAATCGCAACCGCAACAAACGAACCCAAACCCATCACACACATCAGACATGGGGAATGCCGAATCACACCATATCAGAAGCCACAAACGCAGATCCCCCGGTTTGCCAACCAGTCAACCAAGGCGACTCAAGAAGAAAATCATCCGGAAGCGAGGACGACAGTCCCGAACAAGGCGAATCGCAGATGGAATGAGGAAGAGACGTACGCATCCCGGCGCCGAGGACGTGGTGTAAGGGGCGCCCCCTCCCGAAGAGGCGGTAGACCTTGGGACCGGCGGAGTCGTCGTCGTTGTCGGAGGAGGAGGAGGAGGAGGAGGAAGAGGAATCGTGGGCATGTCCGGGGACGTGGTCGTGGATAAAATCGGTAACCTTCTCCACAACGGAGGGCTCGTCGAACTTGGGAGAGTTGTCGTTGTGGTCGGCCATTTGGACACCTCGAACTGAACTCGGGAGTGGGAAAAGGAGAGTGAGGTGTTTTCTTCCCCCCCCCACCCCCGCCGAAACGCGTGCGTGTAAAGAAGTAGAGGAGGAGAAAAGGGGGGTGTGTGTGTATTTGCGGAAAATGGGGGGGTTTTGTCGTGAGAAATGATCCCCACCGTTCATTTGCCGTTAAAAAGAATAAAAGAATTCTCTCTACATGTTTTTTTTTCTTACTTCCAATCTTTCCTAATTATTGCTGTTTTATTTCCCTTTAATTCATCTTTTTAATGTTTATACATAGAGAGAGAGAGAGAGAGAGAGAGAGAGGAGTACATGTTCTTAATAAGTAATATTTGCCAACAAAGTAAAAAAATGGCTGGCTTTTCCATCCCCAGTTGTCTCTTATTTCCTTTTATAAAAAAAAGATCCATCCGATCATCATTTGCCATCATCATCATCCCACATGAAAAAAAGAACCACCAATTTCATTTCAGGATTCCCTTTGTTGGTGGTGCAAATGCAAAATGATTGACCGTCCCTCTTACAAGTAATTCTACGTCTATTTACACATACGCCATATTTTATTCATATGTAATAATTATTTATCCGCAACTATCTTCACGTGCTTTTATATATTTCAAGATTAATCGTCGTTTCCACGACACTTGCATAAATCTGATCATGAAAACCTACAACTGCCTCTATTTTCAACTGAACCTCCATCGATTGTACCATTATTATCGATCGGACATCGTCGAATAGACTGGGAGCATCAATCGAACTCATCTCATTTGACTCGTCTGATATTGTCGACTGTGCCCATGTCTTTGGCTTCCCTTGTCAATCAACTGGCCTATGTCCAAACTTTTATATGTCCAAACCCATGTAACAACAAGAATCAGTTTATTGAGTAAACACCGATCACCTCTCCCGCTTGAATTTCGATGGAATTGAATTCATTCATTGTAGTTGAGTCAGCTTTTACAAAACATTAATTCCCTATAAAGAGTCAAAAAGTATCGTCACTGTCTTATGTAGCCAGACCCAACCTAACAATGCATCAATTTCAATAACGAAAAATCTGGTATCTATCTCCAATCGGCCGACTTTCAATCGAACTGGAAGACTCCCAAACATGTGGAAGTACGCCCGTTAAAGCCGTTTATTGCAACATGGTCATATTCGTTCGGTTGTACCCCGAGTGCTAAAAAAACATGTTTTATGGGGCATGACATTCATGGTGGTTCCGATGTCTACCAACACCCACTTTAACGGGATTCCATGGAACTGAGCCTCTATGTAAAGCGAATACATGTGATGTTACATTTCAGACAACAGTCTCATGAACCAATATACTGTAAAACCTATAAGGCGACGAAAGACTCAAGGGGTCGAATCCAGTCGGCAACATAACTATTTATACATACACTATATCCTATTTACACATAACTACTAAAAACTATTGTCCGCAGCTGTCTTCACGTGCTTAAATTTCAAGATCAACCGCTGCTTCCATGACACGTTGCATAAATCCGATCGCGGGATCCTGCAACTACCACTATATTCAATAGGACCTCCATCGACCATGTCATTATCATCGACTGAATATCTTCTACTAGACTGAGACCATCGACCGAACTCATCTCAGCGACTTATTGAATATCATCGACTGAGCCGATGTCATTGACTTCCCTTGCTAATCAATTGGCCAAAGTCCAAACTTCATAGGTCCAAACCCATGGGAGTATAATTAGTTTACTTGTAAACAAAATCACTATTAAAAATCGTGATTTTCCCAATTGGGATTATTAAAATAATTTCTACGTTTTGTCTTAAATTGAGGTAGAGCCCTTGGATTTAGCGTTTTAATAAAATTGGGCTGTTCCCCCGAAAATGGACATCTGTGGCCCATTTCAGTCCCCCTTGTGATCTGGGCCGTCTGTTTTCGGGGATAGGCGATTCATTTTCTATTTTCCTCGAAGCGGAAAAACGAAAATTTAAGGAAAAAAATAGATCCATTGTTTTGTTAAGAAACGAAGAAAATGAGGAAGATAGAGACAAAACGAGTAACAACAACGAATAGGGAAATGTGAAGAAAGTTCTTTATTAATTTTCGATTGAGTCGTTCCGAACGCTCACTCTATTATTTCTGGATAATATGTATACATAGGTATTAACGATAAGACAATTGAAAACTTTAAGCAAATGTAACGTCACTTTCGTTTCGTCACTCCAGGGAGTGGCATTCATAACCAATTGTTCGTAGAAGCGTTCATTATGGTATTACCCGTTGAAAACCGTTTTTGGAATAGTGGTCCAAATCATGACAAGAGGGAAATGACTATAATACTTGTAAGTTCTCTCTTCACAATATTATTTAAGGGTCTCGTAATAGGTGCATATGAATATTATGCAATGTCTTTTTAGATTTCATGATAAATAAAAGCTTTAAAGATAAACAGAAGAGACTATTAAATGAATTTTAACTATATATTACTCGCATCTTTTCATTTTAACAAATCATTCAGCACAAGAAAACTAGTTTTTTTTTTTTAATTATCAAAAAAGTCACAAAAGTTACAAATTTTATTGCAAATAGTAATAGTGAGAGAATCTTAGGTGGGGACCAAACTCATACTCTCTCACTAAAATCAAATCTTTTGATTAAAAAAATATTATCACAATTTTTTATATATAATTTTAACATTATAATTTATTTCGTATTATGATTTATTTGAAAAATATTGCGATACAATGATTTTTATTAAAATGTATTTTTCATTTTTTGAATTCATAAAATTAGCGATAATAATTATATTATTTTATTTGTTTGGATTACTATTTTTTTATCAGTAACAATTATAATAAAATTTATTATTCTATTTTCTTAAATGGTACTCTTAAAATAAATGCTTACATTTTCATAAGTACAATATAAAAATGATATTTTCAATAAAAATTATGATAAATGGTCAGGCAATTTATTATCTAAACTCTAATGCAGACTTCTATTGACATAATTAGTTCAATTCCTGCTATCCGACGTGACAAAAACAAATTGTTATACAATTAAATTAATAACCATAAGAATATCAGACAATTATAATATCCGTCCTTTGTAATGAAAATTAACATTATAAAAAATTATTAAGATAAAAGCAATAAATAGTTGATTTGTTTCACAACTTTCGTCATGGTTGTTTCACTCTTAGCATGCAATTCCAAGTTTAATATAATTAATTTATTTAAAAAATATTGACCCGTTATTTTCTAACGAAAAGCAAAAGATGAAAGATGTCGAAATAGAAGAGGAAATGAATAACTTGTAACAAGGAAATGAGGGAAATACGAAGGGAGGACAAATAAACGAACGTAATGTATGTTTTTCTTTTATTAAGGAATCCATTAATTAAAATGGAAAGAAAATTGAAGAAGGGAAAGGAAAAAAAAAATTGACTGACCCAAATTTGTTGCAATTATTTGGTGGATTTAATGAATAAACTATGCAATATGTAATTAATTTAAGAACAACATTATTTATTTTATTAACAATGATAAATTTAGGAATACGGGAATACGTTTCTACTATATTATCAACCAATTTAGTAGAATAATCACATGCGCCACGAATTTTTATCCATTAAAAACACACTTTTGAGATATTTTCCTAATTGTAAAAATTCAATAATTTAGTGACTAAATACAACTTTTATCACCCGATACATTAATTTTAATGACGGTTTGTGGAGAGGTGGGGGTGCCCCCGAAAATTGTTTTACTCAGAGCGGAGGAGAGTGCGTGCCATTTGGAGTTACATTATTTATTTTGATTGTGAACATAATTTCGGCCGCTTCCCCAACGACAAATCCTGATGATACAATTAAACACGATATGATTATGTTTGTTACCCACCCATTTATTGCATCTTTATTCCGCACTCCAGTTATATGAGAATTATTTTTTACTAAATAGTTAACAAGAAACATGTAATAATAGTAATATTATCCGACTCTGATGAAGTTCTCAACCTTGGGAGCAAAACTCAATCCATATCTCATCCATCTTTCATTCTCCTAATAACACCCGATGACGGACGTACGTGTATGAATTGGATGCACACGGTTACGTCGCCGCGGATTCTGCGACACCCACACCAACGGCGACACAGCTTCCATTCGATGTTCATGCGTTTGGTAATGAACAGGCTAAAATGATTAACAGAACCAAAAATTATATCATTCACAACGCAAATCCTGGAAATTTCGCGTTTGTAAGTTGAGGCTCAAGGTGCAATTCAACGCGGAGCTCAGGCTCCTCTTCACGTACTTCAACAGATGAACCTTCCCTCCGATCCTCCCGTAGCCCCTCAGCTCGAGCAGCCCCACGTCTATCCCCCTGCTCAGGTTCCCCGCTGCAGGAGGACTCGACACCCGATACGCCACCTCTACCTCTACCTCGATCCTCCTCATCCGCCTTGCAGCCACGCTCCCTCCCCCGATCTCCCTCTCCCCTAGCACGTCCCCGTCAAACGCGAGCCCTACTACGCTCCCGTTCCCCTTGAACACGAACCTGCCGAAGTTCGTGTTCTTCAACGTCACCCCCGCGATCACCGTCGCGTTCAGGAAGGTCGAGTTCCCCAAGTCGTACGCGAGATCCTTCGCCGAGACATCCGCGATCCGTAGGGTCGGGCTATTGGGACGTAGGACGATGAGGGAGAACACAAGGAGGACGGCGCACAGGGAGACGAAGAAAGCAAAGAGGTACACCGGGAGCTTGTCGCAGATGCTGATGCCGATGCCGCTGCCACGTCTGCCGCTGCGTGGCTTGTGCACGGGCAGGGGGTAGTAGGAGTTGTCTGTACGAGGATGAAGCTTGGACGTCGTGCGGGGTGGTTGATGAATAGTATCGACCTCCATTGAGAGAAGGAAGACGGTTTTTGATGAGAGGGGGAGGTTTTCGCGTTTACCGGGAAATTAATGAAGTGCTAAAGAGGCGTTTAAATATCCAACTTTTGGTTCTTTCTGTAATTATAACAGGCTTGAAAATGACTGGGGATCACAAGACTACATCCTCCTCCCCCTTTAGTTATAACGAAATATACAAATACAAATTTGATATGCTAATAAAATATGCTTTCCAAGGATATGGACTGATTTAACTCAGGCTTAGCAGTTGCTACCATGTTTTTCGTCACTTGGTGTTTGTCCATATGGAAGGGGAGCCTGCCATGAAACGACGGCCGAAACATTGGCGGGTGAGAGACGAGGGAGACGCGTCGAAGTTGCCATCCTCTCTTAAGTTTGGTTGTTTTTGTTTATTTTTTTACTGGCTCAAATCGAGAGAGATAATCTGTCACTGTCTGATGAAATACAATATAAACAGCACAAACAAGGCATTTAGTTCAAGATCTGCGATGCATTTGCACACAAGAAAAGAGCCCCATGGAGGCATTGATTTGAACGACTTAAAAGTGGGAAACCAAAAAGTCGGAACGCAAGAAAGTTTGTCTCTTGTTTTTGGCCAATCTTAAAGATGAACTTCCACCCTAAGTAATAAGCCTAATGTCCAAACCCCACATCGATGGCTGCCTTTGGCCATCAAGAAAGCGACGCGGACAATCGCAACTCTCTAGACTCTTCCCAAAGTCAGTGTTCATGTTTGGGATCTAGATTGGGCCTTGTCGTCTCGTGTCAGCCTGGCCCATGATCGGACTTCCCCACCTCGCCTTAACCTGTGCCGGGCGATGGAGTCCAGAAACAGACCAGTCAGACACCCTCGTATTCTGGCGTCAAGGTAGGCCACGATGCCCCCGACCCTAATCAGCGCATCCAGCGACTGGGTATCGTTGGATCATGTGTAAAAGTGCTCTTCGATAAATAAAAAAAATGGTAGCATCACGGCAGCCCAAGATCACTACGAAGAAAATCCATACACAAAGAAGCGTGCCGGCTTCGTGCCAAAATGGTCAATCAATGCCCTGAGTGAGGCTGGTCCAACGACTATTGACGGTTGCATTTCCTTGAAACAAATGGATCTCAGATAACAATTCACCGGCAGCTGACTCATTGACCAAGGGACATCTAGGTGATGCGCAGAGAGTCATTATCTCGATATCTTGGCCGTTAACTCTCTCATCATCTTGGCTGCAACCATTGCTGTCATTCCGTCAGCCATCTCGTTGAGGGTTGAACCCAACCACATCCACGGCAACCACATTCCCCTTAAGATTTTGGAGGATATTCATTACGCCACGGAACGAGAGCACACCTGGCTCGATGTGAGACACACCAGGAGCAAATGCAGGATCTAGGCAGTCCACGTCTACCGAGATGTACACCTCCTTGACTCCATCCCCGAGTTTCTGCATAATTAAGAAGAGAGAGAATCATCAACGTTACCATCATTCCTGTTTTCCAGGAACTCACTGTCCCTCAAGAAGGTTCTCATCTCGTATTGCTCCACCCCAAATCATTTTCCCTGTTCCCTTCCTTCACTAGTTATTGATCGAAGACCAACCTGTCAGTCAGTGTATCTGTTTCGGTAGACTCCAAAGCAAATATGCACGGATGCTATGAAAAGTGGCGAAACATTTTACCTGTAGAAGTCAACGAACATGACCGCCTTCCATTATACGGGCAAAAGAAAATGCATGGGAGTATTTGTTCCCTTCAAACGTATCGTAGATGTCGGGATGTGCATCCAGATGGAGAAAACATCGACAGGTCCTCCCAGCTTCTTGGTGAGAGCCCTCACAACGGGGTATGAAATCGAGTGGTCACCTCCTAACACTAGTGGCCGTAACCGGATCCTAGAATGGAAAAGTAGACAGAAAGCATCGATGACCCAATTCAATCACAACAAAATCATTAAAGTGGAAACAATGCTCGCATACCTCTTCCATCACTAGTTTGACAGAGTCACTTATGACGGTCATCAGCCTATCATCGTCGACACCACAGTCTCAAATTTATTGGACAGGAACATCACCCATATTGGTCAGAATCCTCGGGTCCTCTAATTGCTTTCCTGAGAGTACCGACCGCTCATCACGACAAGTTGGTATAGAAGAAAACACAGGGATGCCCACAGTACAGATGGAAAAGTTACAATTTCAACCTTCTTTCTGTCGTTGAGTTAGTGCTGCCACACCAGATGGCTTCTCTAATACGAGGAGGAGCAAATGTTGACCCCTGAAGAAAGGATGAATTGTGTACGAGGGGCACACCAAGAAGAGATGCTGCAGCTTTAGCGCCTTCCAGAGCATGCAGAAGCTCTCGCCCAGTGAAAATTCATTCAACGACCCATAATAACATAGATACATATATGTGCGTCTTTGCTAAACAACTACGCTGCTAAGCGTGTCATGCAAGTATATCAAACATCTGTTGCAAATGATGAAGCAACAACAATATAGGACCACTACGATCTATAACGCCTAAAGCTTTCCTGAAGCTTTATCAAAATAAATAAATTCTCCCCAGTAGCTTGCAAATATAACTTGTGAAGGGCGTAAGAGACGCATCTATCGCACGATTTTGTCCCTTCTGTATCAGCTCAGCAGGAATATTTGCAGCATTTAGGTTGTGCAAGTAACGCAATCCGCCTTTCGCGTATGTTGTCTTATCTGCATCATCGAAAAAGATCAATGCTAACTGGAAGCTCATACACCATGCTTGGGACAAAGAACGTTGGCTGATTAAAAATAAGGGGGGTCAGGGTGTAGTAACTGAGTGCATAGGACAGAGTCATTCGACTAAAACTGAATGCCTGCTAGAGGTAGATGTAAAGATGAAAGCAGATATATATGCAACAGTCAATAAAAAATCATATACAATTTTGGTGATGGGAAAACCACTCGATCATTGATCGACAAAAAAGGAGTAACAGGTACACCCGATTTTTTTCATCCTACCTTCACTACAGTTTATAGCACTAGTGAAACCAGAAAACGCAGCACGTTTTGCCTATGCAAGGTTATGATTATGTACATTCAACCATCGCTCCATCATCTAGCTTTAGCCTGGCCTGAGCATAATTACAATGCACCGGACACGCAGCCACACTTCTCCCTCGAAGTTAAGAATTAGTCGCAGACGCTGAACCCAGATATCAAACGAAACCCAACCAAGAATTCTCCCTCCTAAAAGCAGAAAGATCGAGGGGTACTACTACCAACCACGCAAGTATCAAATCATTTTTTGGCTAAACAACAAAAACCTACACCATCATTATCGTCATTCATCAGCTTATCTCTCTCAATGGCAACCAAACCAAAACACCCAGTTCGCCTTGAACTTATCACATGCCCCCGAAACTATCAACGCCCCCACCCGGGCAACGGAACGATCCAACCGAAAACAAAAACTAAAAATTTGAGAAGCCATTGGCTCTGCCTCGTTGGAAGGGCGGATGAGAAAAGGTTGTACCTTCTCCACTCCTATCTCTCTGTGATTTCTGGGTGATGAACACGGGATTCAGACGGCTGGGGCAGGGGAGGAAGAGCTGGTGAGAGTCGTTGGTGGGGAAGGCGAACGTGGGACCCAAACCCTGCGCCAGAACATCATCGGTTAGTTGTCGGGATCTTATTCCGCCTTGGGAAGCGAACGGGGGTTTAGTTTTGTCGTTTTCTGACGCATTATCAGTCTCTGTGACGTGGATTTCTCAGCCTGCATATGGAGACACAACACGACAAAAAGCCTTTTTCAAGAAGTGCACGAAAAGATAAAAAAAAAAAAGGCAAAATATACATTTGTGACCCTAACTTTTGTCAAACTTTCTATTTTGTCAACATCTTTTTTTCGTATATCAAAATGTCACAAACTATCTAAGCAACCTTTTCTGTGTTAAATGTTAGACGGAGTCGGGGACGGTGCCGACGTGGACTTAACGATTGTCCACGTCGCAAACTAGTCCACCCAGCTCGGGAAGCCAAGGGCCGATGGTGCTGTTAGTGATCGTGTTCCAACACAATGAGCTCGTCAGTTCGGAGGGCTCTAGCTGGTGGATCTGGGGCTGGCAAGGAAGGGACCAGTTGACGACGCCGGGATGACCCATGGCGAACTCGACTCGAAGGTTCTCCGAGGGTTTCAGGCAGTTCCTGATTCCAGAGGCATCCTTAAACCCTAGGCCACCGGCAGTCAGGGACCTCTGCTGCTCCTGAATGATTGTTGACGCAAGGAGAGACGAAGTCATGCCGGGAACCCCCTCGAGGGCCATCGAAGGGGCAAACTCTGACGGTGCGGCGTATCCCGGAATTACCAAATTCGAGGAAGGAACAACGAAATCCTGAAGGAAGTCAGAGCCGACGCTTCCCGGCATCAACGACGGGAGTGAAAATCCTTGGGAAGCATGAGCAAGATCGACCTCCTGGGGGTTGCCGTAAGAGGACAACTTCAAGGGTTTGCTACCGGCTACAGATCCCGAGACCGTGGTCCCCGACGTGGACTTCCCGACTCCCGTAGATTACCAACGCGTTTGCGACGTGGACAATCGTTAAGTCCACGTCGGCACCGTCCCCGACTCCGTCTAACATTTGACATAGAAAAAGTTGCTTAGATAGTTTGTGACATTTTGATATACGAAAAAAAGATGTTGACAAAATAGAAGGTTTGACAAAAGTTAGGGCCATAAACGTATATTTTGCAAAAAAAAAGAGATGGAATTGACAAATCATTTCATAATCCCATTCTTTAATCGGGAATGAGAAGACTTGGCCCACAATTCCATCTCGTTGGATGCCTAATAGCACGTAGAATCTTTGTGGGAAACAAACATTGTTTTAGCTCGAAGTAATTTAAATATCGAGGAGCTCAGTGATACCTCCACGTCGATCTTCTTGGCGGACTTGAAGTTCACCTTGCTTCCAGGGACGACTGTCTGACTGACCACCACTCCACCATACGTGAAGTTGACGATGCTCGCATCAAACTTGTACGGGCCTAAGTTGCCGTTCTTGATCCTGATCAGCGCGACGAACCTCATGTTGAATGATGGAGCCGCCTGGTCCGCATCGAGCGTCTGGATCTGGAGCTCCCTGACCACCCTGACTACATGACAACGAGGATGGCCATGACCTGGAAATCGCTGAACGCAGTGATATACGCCGCCCACTCGATCCTCTTCCTTGGCTTCTCCTCCTCCACGAGGAAAAGGGGCGACTCGTGATCCCCACTGTGGAATCCCTTCCCGTCCAATGCCTGAGGATAGTACTACGACCCCTCTAATCCATTCCCATTCTCGATTTGTTGGATACGGATTCTAGGAATTCCATGGAGTATTTATACGGCCATTGAAGAATGTGTGGTTGTGATGGCGGGTCGTCCTCAGGGTCATAGTCGGCGGTCCGGATTGAGGAATCAGAAGCTCAATATTTGATTAAACATTCATTAGATTTGTCACGTATGAGTTTTAGTTATTTAGTCGCGCCAAGGGAGCTTACATTCATAATATGCAATAAATACTAAGTAGGACAATCTCAGAAATATGCAGAAAGAAATTCTAGAAGCAACCCATTCATCACAAAACTAATGAATAAATCAATTCCAGCAACAAATCAGAATTACAAAGCCTCTCAACATCATCGGCATCTGCGCTATCCCTTAGTTACACTCAACCGACTTCACGGCCTTGGACGCGACATCGACTGTCATGGTGCAGTCCATTTCGGTCGACTTCTTCTTCTTGAACATGAGCATCAGCGTCACCTTCCCATTCATCTTCCCCTGGCTCCGCAACGTGATCACACCCTTGCTCAGCTCCGTCCCGAGTCCGGAAGTGGCAGCACCTGACAACACGTTTGAGTCCAATGTCACCTCCGTGTTAATCTTCTTCGTGGACTTAAAGCTTGCTTTGCTCTTGGGGATCTCAACGTGCCCGACGACTACCCCTCCGTAGGTGAAGTCCACCATGGTTGCGTCGTACTTATAAGGGCCGAAGTTGGGATTCTTGATCCTGATGGGAGCGACAAACGACATGTTGAACGAAGGCGCGGCCTGGTCCGTGTCGAGGCTCTGGATCTGGAGCTCCCCAACCCTGAACTTGGGGGACTTGACCTTCATGACAACGAGGGCGAAGACGAGGATGACCATGACCTGGAACACGGTGAAAGCAGCGATGTAGACGGCCCACTTCATCCTCTTCCTGCGCTTCTCTTCCTCCTCTGCTGCGGATGAGTGGCGCTGGGATTCCCGGTCGGACTTGGGGATGCCGTTCTCCGCCATTTCTCGTGAGCGAAAACGGAGGAGGGAGCCACGTAGCGAACTTAGTTGCTCTTGGTTTTGGGTGTTGAAGATATGGTGGTTGTGAGATTGAACGGTGTGCGCTTGTGTATTTATATGTGCGCTTATATGAATGGCGTAAGGACGCGTGTGGTGTGCTGAGTTTGTAGGAAATTTTGGGAGTTTCTAGACACATACCCTTTCAGTCTGAAGGAAAGAGTCCTTGGTCAACAAAAGCAAAAGAAGAAAATGATGATCCGAAGCATCTTCAAAACGCGTAGTGTTGGGTTTGTAGGACAAACTTTTGGATGCTATTCCCATATAAATTTGACTGAATATAAAATGATTGGAATAATATTGAAATCTTATTTGTACCAGAGTAGTGTGTGAATTAAAAGGGACAAAATATAAGTTGATCTGCCTTTATATTGAGACCAAGTGACCCCACCACCCTTTGTAACACTCGTATCATTCGAGTAATGGAGAATAATCTCTGTGAGATGGAGCCGAGGCTCGATTGACCCTGATTTACGTCACAATCTCAACCTCGTTTCTCGGGGCGTCGATTGCTCCTCCACGTTAGACATAAAAATATATATATATATATATATATATATATATATATATATTCAGACATGCATCATTAGCTTTCCGTGGAAAGTAATCAACTACATTTTTCGTTTTCACCTTCATTTCACGTGATTGTAAGTAGTGCCAACCATAAAAGAAAAAATGAAGTTATAATAAAAAGAAGTACAAAAAAAATTAGAGATACGTCGGTTTCGTGAACAACGGATGATGTAGTTAGATGGTTGGGTGATGGGAATTTTTTAGCTTCTGTGGAAATGAAACATGCATGTCCTTGAAATTGTAATATCATTTGGTTCCTAAACGGAACACTTGTAACATACATAACAAAATACTCTTATTAGAACAATTAACGAATGTGTAACATGGAAATGATGGGACCGAATATCCCAAGATGCCACACTATTTACACTCCATGGATCGAACGACCTTCGATGCGACATCGATTGTCGTGGTACAGTTCATCTCGGTCGATTTCTTGCTCTTGAACATAAGCATCAGGGTCACCTTCCCATTCATCTTCCCCTGGCTCCCCAACGTGATCACTCCTTTGTTCAGCTCGTTGCCGAGGTTGGAGTTGGCTCCCAACAAACCGTTCGAGTTCAAGTTCACCTCCAGGTTGACCTTCTTGGTTGACTTGAAGCTGGCCTTGCTCTTGGGAATGTTCACCGTCCCAACGACTACTCCACCATGGTCGCATCATACTTGTATGGGCCAAAGTTGGTGTTCTTGTCAGCTGTTAAGGTTTTTAGGATTTGATTTGTTTTCTAATGTACAAGTTTGAATAAGATTTGATTTAGTAAATTTTATAAAAGATTTTAGGAGATCTATTATTTCAGTTTAGATTCTTTTTTAGTTTTTGATTTTTTTTGCTATTTAAAAACCTCTTGTAAACGTGAGTTTAATAAGTTTTTTGCCAACCAAAAATTTTCTACAATTTTTTTCCTCGAATCAAGTTTGACATGGTATCAGAGCTCGCAATCTTGAGGGACTGTGAGTGAGTACACGCTTAAAAAATTTCCTTTCCTTTCATACCCAAATCATCCGTTTGATTTTGTCATCATGTCTTCCTCCTGTGGTTTTTCTGTACGACCACCACGGCCGTTTGATGGTGAAAACTATCAAATTTGGGCGGCCAAGATGAAGATTTTGTTGAAATCTCAGGATCTCTGAAATACTATTGAGCAGGACGTTGAAGCTTGAGCCCTTCCTACAAATCCTACATTAAATCAGTTGAGGCTACACAATGAGGAGTCCAGCAAGCCGTTCAAATCCCTTGCTGCTATTCATGCCTCTGTTTCTGAAGAAGTACTTGCAAGAATTCTTACTTGTGAGACGGGAAAGGAAGCATGGGATCGACTAAAGGAGATGTTCGAAGGTAGTGGCCGAAATCAGAGAATAAGAGTTTTAAATTTATGGAGAGAGTTTGATTTGCTCAGAATGAAGGACTCGGAGAGTATAAAAGAATATGTCAACAAGCTGATGAGGGTTGTCAATCAGATCAGACTGTTGTAGGTTGAGTTGCCAGACAGCATAATTGTTGAAAAGATTCTTGTGATTATTCCAAAGAGATTTGAGTCGAAGATTTCTGCATTGGAAGAATCACGCGATGTCACTAAGTTGACAGTCGAGGAATTGGTTAGTTCTCTTCAAGCACAAGAACAAAGGAGAGCAATAAGACATGAGGAGCAACCTGAAGGCGCACTTTTAATGAATGCAAACGAAAAGGAGAAATATGCCCATAGAAACGAGACGAGAAAAAGTGCCGTCTAAAGAAAATTCAAGAACAAAAAGTTTGGCTGGAAACATCGAAAAGAGTTTCCTCCATGCTCTCATTGTAGTAAAACTTCTCATACGGAAGATTTCTGTTGGTTTAGACCCGGTTACAAGTGCAAGCATTGTAATGTTCCTGGTCATGGTGAAAAATTCTGTAGGAAGAAGAAGGTTGTTTCTGAAGAGCAAGCACAGGTCGCGAAGAATAAGTCGATGCAGGAAGATCAACTCTTTGCGGCAACCTTTTCTGCAGCAAGTTATGGAGCTGATGCATGGCTCATCAACAGCGGATGCACGCATCATATGTCTCCCGATGAGAAATTATTTATAGACTTGGATAAGTCTTTCTCAACCAGCATTAAAATCGGGAACGGGCAGCTTCTAAAGGCGCTTGGTAAGGGGTCGACTATTATTAAAAATTCTTCGGGTACTAACCGAATTTCAGAAGTTCTTTTTGTACCAGAATTGTGCCAAAATCTTTTGAGTTTGGGACATTTGTTGGAGCAAAAATATATTTTGCACTTCGAGGATTTGCATTGTTCAGTGGTTGACCATGATGGAAAGGAGTTTATGAAAGTGAAAATGCAGGATCGGTGTTTTCCAGTTAAATTTAAATCAGATTCTTTGTCCTTGTCGGCCAATGTAGATGATTCTCAGTTATGGCATAGTAGAATGAGGCATATAAGCCTCACTACTTTGAAGAAGATGCATTCAGATGAGTTGATTATTGACCTTCCGGTTATTTATGCGTGCTCAGATGTTTGTGTCGTTTGTGAATACGGCAAGCAATCCGGACCTCCTTTTGAAGAAGCGAAGTGGAAATTGACGGAGAAACTTCAATTGGTTCATTCAGATGTTTGTGGTCCAATGAGTGTGCCTTCTTTAAATGGAAGTAGGTATTTTTTTATCTTCATCTATGATTTTACTCGTTTTTGTTGGATTGTTTTTCTCAAGACAAAAAGTAAAGTTTTCGGCGAGTTTGTCAAATTTAAGCAGGTAGCCGAAAATCAGTGTGATTGTAAAATTAAAGCATTGAGATCGGACAACGGAAATGATTATACTTCTGGGGAATACAAAAAATTTAGTGCGCAAGCCGGGATCATTCAACAGTTTACGGTGCCGTATTCTCAGCAGCAAAATAGGGTCAGTGAACGGAAGAACAGATCTATAATGGTATGTCAAGGTGTTTGGTGTTTGAAAAGGGATTGCCGAAGGAGTTTTGGGCCGAAGCGGCAAACACTTCGGTTTATCTGCTAAATTTGCTACCAACTAAAGCCTTGAAAAATTTTACTCCGTATGAAGCTTGGTTTGGGAAAAAATGTTCGGTGGATTATTTAAGAGTTTTCAGAAGTATTTGTTATGCTCATATTCCGAATCAAAAGAGAGACAAGCTTGACCGTCGAGCTGAAAAATCTATTTTTATCGGATATGGGTTGAATACCAAGAGCTACAGGATCTATAATCCCACGACTAAGAAATTATCGGTGAGTAGAAGTTTATCGTTTAATGAGGACGCGAAGTGGGAATGGTGTGTAGAAAAACCAGCCACGAGTCTTGGTGAACTTGGACAATCTTCTCTTGATGTCGCCGAATTTGACGACGAACCAATGAGGGGATTAAGAACTTTGCAAGATGTTTATTAGAGATGTAACTTGACCATGCAAGATCCCGATTCTTATGAAGTTGCTTCTAAGGATGTCAACTGGATGGTAACCATGCAAGAAGAAATTGATTTGATTAATAAAAATCATACTTGGGATCTTGTCGATTGACCATCCGATAGAAAGGTCATCGGAGTAAAGTGGGTTTATAGAACGAAGTTAAATGCCGATGGTTCTGTAAATAAACTCAAAGCACGGCTGGTTGTGAAGGGATATTCTCAGGAAGCCGGAGTTGATTTCTGTGAAACATTCGCACCGGTGGCTCGGCATGACAAAATATGGATGTTAATCGCACTTGCAGTGAAGATGGGCTGGAAAATCTTTCATCTCGATGTTAAGTCGGCGTTCTTAAATGGTTATCTCGATGAAGAAATTTTTGTAGAGCAGCCCGATGGATTTTCCGTGGATGGATGCGAAGAGAAAGTTTGTTTGCTTCATAAGGCACTTTACGGTTTGAAACAAGCCCCTCGTTCGTGGTACAGCAGGATTGATTCCTATCTCTTAGAGAAGGATTTTTCTAGAAGTGAGACGGAAGCAACACTTTACATAAAAAGGTCAAGGGGAAAAGTGTTACTTATCGTGTCATTATATGTGGATGATTTGCTTATCACATGGAGAGATGAAATGGAGGTAAATCAGTTCAAGCTCAACATAGCCGAAGAGTTCGAAATGTCAGATTTAGGGCTGATGCATTATTTTTTGGGGCTGGAGATACATCAAGAAGATGACGGTGTCTTTTTTAATAAAAAAAGTACGCCACGGACTTGCTAAAAAAATTCAGAATGAATGAAGCTAAGTCGATACCGACTCCTCTCGTTGCTATTTAAAGTTGGTGAAGGATGATGGAAGTGATGCGGCCGATGCGACGTTGTTTAGAAGTATTATCGGAAGTTTGTTATATTTATCAACATCGCGCCCGGATCTAATGTTTGCAGCTAGAGTTATTTGTCCAGATTTATGCAATCTCCGAGCCAAATCCATCTTTCTACAGCGAAAAGAGTGTTGAGGTATGTCAAAGGCACGGTTGATTTTGGTATTCGGTTTGTGAAGAATAAAAGTTCAAACCTCCAAGGTTTCTGCGATAGTGATTGGGCTGGAAGTATTGAGGACTCGAAAAGCACGTCAGGTTTTACGTTTTCATTTGGAAGTGGAGTATTTGCTTGAAATTCAAAAAAGCAAGAAGTTGTAGTGCAATCCTCCGCCCAGGCAGAGCATGTTTCAGCTGCAGCGGCCAGCAATCAGGCGATTTGGTTGAGAAAAGTTCTTGAAGACATGGGCCGGAAACAAGTGGTTCCTACGGTGATATATGTTGACAATAAGTCTGCTATTGCAATAGCTCAAAATCCGGTTCAACATGGTAGGACAAAACATATTTCGGTCAAGTATCATGCAATTCGAGAAGCGGTGAAGAATGATAAAGTCAAGCTCGAATATTGTCCATCTCGAGATCAAGTCGCATATATTTTGACTAAGTCTTTACCGAAAGATCAGTTTCAGCATCTCAGACAAAAACTTGAAGTGTTTCCTAAACAACCTTAAGAGGGAGTGTCAGCGGTTAAGGTTTTTAGGATTTGATTTGTTTTCTAATGTGCTAGTTTGAATAAGATTTGATTTAGTAAATCTTATAAAAGATTTTAGAAGATTTATTATTTTCGGTTTAGATTCTCTTTTGGTTTTTTGTTTTTCTTTTTTGCTATTTAAGAAGCTCTTGTAAACGTAAGTTTGATAAGTTTTTTGCCAACCAACAATTTTCTACAATTTTTTTCCTCAAATCAAGTTTGACAGTTCTTGACCCTGATCGGGGGAATGAACGTCGTATTGAACGAAGGAGCGGCCTGGTTCGTGTCCAGGGCAAGGGATTCAAATGTCCCGACCCTGAATTTCGGTGCCTTGACCTTCATAACCACAAGGGCGAAGACGAGGATGATCACAACCTGCAACACAGTGAATGCCGCTATATAGACGGCCCACTTGATCCTCTTCCTACGCTTCTTTTCCTCATTGGAGGACCGCAGCGCCTCCTGATTGCTGCAGTGGTATCCGTTGGACTACGGCGGGTGATACTGCTGCTGCATCTTCTCGGCCATGTCTATGAACGAACAAACTCTCTCTGTGGTCGAAGGCGAGATCAGAGGTTTTGACGGCGTTTGTGTGGTGACATTCTCGATGCTAAGAACTCTCCATTTATAAGTAGCAACTTAAAGTTGAAATGGGTTGGTCAAGAATGGTTGTCTTTCTCTTCGTGTGAAGTGGTGGATAATAGTGTTTTGCAATGCCCGAATTTGATGGTCAAGTGTTATTTATTACACGGCATAACGCGGTTGAGGTGTGGTGGAGGCTAAGCTTTTTGACTTCTAGATTGTCTTGTGACTTTATTGCCAAGAACCTTGGGGTAGGTGATATATGTTTACATCAAAAGAACTTTCTATTGTTGAATAGCCAGGACATGGAAAAGGTTGCGTGGAAAAAGTTCCCAGATTTACAGTAATTACCGCAACTCAAACGGTCTTTAGAATTTTTTCATCAATATGAATGGTGTTTTTAAATCTCGAACATGATTAGTACCGAGATTAGGGTAAAATGATATTTATTAGTTATACATGGTTAAGTCATTAACTATAAGGACTTATTTTCGCCCCCGGTAGTCACAAACCGATCCATTGGCTCGAGCAACCACTCTTGATATGACCAGCAATAAGCCGAGAGCATGGCAATCGTGCCTCGAAAAGTATGTTCTGGGACATTGACGTAGTGTTAAATGAGATCTTATGCTCTCTTTGACAGTAGTGTTTGTTGTTTGTGGTCTCCCGAATGGTTGGTCTCGACTTCGTGTTGGCCATCGGAGTTTGCCTCCTTACTTTCTGGTCGTTTCTTGAGTCCAGCCAGACGATTGTTGCCATTTCCGACCGAACGTACACCGCGAGCCACACATGACGATGTATATTTTCAAGAATTTCAGTATAATCGGGTAAACTCTTAAAAAGTATATAACCAAAACCAAAAGAAGAACAGACGAACGTTTCCGAGAAAAAGAAATTATTACTTATAATGCGATATCAAGCCCGACTGATTCCCCTTAACATTGGACAGACTTAACGCTCCTGGCGTTCACATCGACGGTCATAGTGCAGTTCATCTTGGTGGATTTCTTCTTCTTGAACATAAGCATCAGAGTCACCTTCCCATTCATGGTTCCCTGGCTCCCCAACGTGATCACTCCTTTGCTCAGCTCGCTGCCGAGGTTGGAGTTGGCTCCCAACAAACCGTTCGAGTTCAAGTTCACCTCCAGGTTGACCTTCTTGGTCGACTTGAAGCTGGCCTTGCTCTTGGGAACGGTCACCATCCCGACAACTACTCCCCCATAAGTGAACTCAACGGTGGTTGCATCATACTTGTAAGGCCCGAAGTTGGTGTTCTTGATCCTGATCGGGGCGATGAACGACATGTTGAAAGAGGGAGCAGATTGATCCGTGTTTAGGCTTGTTAGATCGAACGTCCCGATCCTAAACTTGGGACCCTTAACCTTCATGATGACGAGGCCGAAAACAAGCAGCACCATGACCTGGAACACGGTGAAGGCAGCAATGTAGATCGCCCACTTGATGCGCTTCTTGCGCTTCTCTTCCTCATCCAATGTACGGAGCGCCTCCTGGTCGCTACGGTGGTATCCATTGGACTCCGCCGGATGGTACTGCTGCTGCATCTTCTCCGCCATAGTTGCCTGACGTCCGATTAACGAAAGATCGAAAGGAATCTACGGTACTCAAGAAATAATGTTGTTGTTGTTGTTGGTGGTGGTGGTGGTGGTGGTGGAGTTTTTGGAAGTCTATTTATAAGTGAAACGGTTTCCTTTGAATTGGTCAGGAATGGATGCCTCCAAGTGTGAAAAATGACAATGACTTGTTATAACTGCGATGACTGAAAATAAGCAAGAAAATACCATACACTTGCGTATATGTTGTCATAAAGATAATTTCGGCTAAAAAAATTCGTCATGGGACAACAGGGTCAAATTGAGTGTGACACGGTAACGCGTTATTTGGGGAGGGAATTAAGGTGGTTTGACTTTCTAGACGCATGTGACTGATGACTTTTAATAATGCAAAAGAATTTTCAAAGCAGATCAGATATTATTATCTTTGTATAATACGACCCAGTTGTTGTGGTCATGAGAGGAAACTTCTATTAGTTGGGCACACAGCGTAAGCACCATGAATGAAATACGACTCATTGCCCCCCTGTAAACTTCCCTTGTCTCCTGTAACCTCTGAATTATATCACAAACGTTGTCGTTGTATGTCACTGTCTCCGATCGCCCAATTAACAACGAGTTTGGATTCTCTTACAAAAATGTGCATGGAGTTGGAGGAGGGATAAAGTTTATGTTATTACATTAATTTCTGGCACTAAAAAAACAAACACACTCCTGCTCGGCCAAACTGATATGACTCTCGATATCTGGCTTTGACTGAATTTGATATTATTATTATATAATATAGTTAACGCTAACTTTTTTAAGAGTTCAAATTTATAAATTAAAACGTAATATTTATATATTTTTATTTTTAATATTTTGCTTAAGAGTAATTAGTCTTATCTTCTCCGTCCGAAAAGACTTGTCCTGTTTGTTTTTTTTGTTTTACGATTGCGATACAAAAAAATATCTTCTTCCATTCAATATTTATATATAAAAGAAACATTCACAACCAGCCGCCTAAATTGACCCAATTCACAAATCCCCCAAACCCCATCTTTTCTCTCTTCAATATTTTCGGGGCCCCAACGATTTTGAAAGTAATTTCCCGCTTAATGATCCCCCACATTATAATTTTTAATGCAACAAACGTAGGTACACTACAAAAAATATATGGTATTAATACAGCCCCTATTGATTACAGCGAATGAAATCATTTGCACGTCACGGACTTAACGCTCTTGCTTGCGAACGATAGTGCAGTTCATGCCGATGGCTTTCTTCTTCTAGATGATCCGCATCATCACCGCCTTACCGTTCAGCTTCCACGCTCTTCACCTTTGGCTCGGCCCCGAGTTATCTTTCACGTGTTATTACCCTTATGAATTTTGTTAACGGGTGTCTTTAAGGTTCTCGTTAAGACTTAATTAATATGCTTTAAATTTATTGTATTTCGTAAGTTTATATATTTTGTATTTAATATATTTGTGTCTCTTTCTATTTTCTAATATTTTAAAATTATATATGTCTTAACCAATGCTCTAAGAGCATTCATTAATAAAACCCTATGGTTATTACAAGATATTGAGTTCTTACCCATTCGACTAGATGATAAAGCAACACCAATTTATGATATGACTATACATAAAAAGAAAGAATTATAGTCTTTATCATCGACGGATTGATTCAAATAATTTGATTTTTTTTTTTTTTATTTCTGTGGAAATTTTGGAGTACTCTACTGGAATATCAGACAAATTACCTGCCTTTGGTAGGATTGCCACTTATATTTTCCGATCTTAAATTTTATTTTATTTTATTACTAGAAACTTAAATCTTTAACAACTGAAGCTCTAAATACAAATCCCTCCATAGATGATAACCCAATGAGTTTTCCAACGTCAAAGGGAATAAAAGTTCCCATACGGTTAGGAAGTTGCCATCTGACACAGGTTGGAGACAGCGATCAGTATCCATCGGTTTGGAGACTTAGCAAGGGTGCTTAGGCTGCACACACTTGAACGTCGAGTGGTAGTCATTAATACCGGACGAATATTGACTCGGAGTATAACATGATCAAAATGGGAAAGCTCTAGTGTGGGTATTGGAGCAATGTTAGTGAGTTAGCGAGGGAGGCACGAGCCACGTGACCCGATTTCCTTAGTGAGGTAACTTCATAGGCGTGGAGCTAAGGCAACACTCCTCAGAGGACAAGCGGTTGGTGGGTGTTATGAAGAGAAATGTGCCTTGGAGGCAACCGAACGAGGACGAGGGCGCCCAAGTAATAAATGTGGGTGAACCCACAAAGAGTGTAATATTAACAAAGGGCGCATAGAGGTACGTACTTAGACAATTGAAAGACATATAGACATTGTTATGCGAATGCCACGAGATGTGTCGGTTTGGGAGGAATCTAACCGTTAGGCGTACCTTATGGGTGAAGTTGCTTGCTGATCGCTGAATTCGCACACCACAAGTATACGGATCGCAATAAGTAATATAGAAATGAGTAGAGTTATCGTTCCCACGAGGATAGCAATTAAAATCCTTTAGCATACACAATTGCAATTTTTATGTAGCCAAGTAAATACGAAAAATTGAGTTTTTAAATCTGAAAATTAAGCTAGTAAGAAATAAATATCAAAGCAAAGAATCAGAATTCAATAGACGGAAAAGCCTAGGATCAAGTATCCCCTCCTTGTTTCGTTAAACCCCTTCACTCGTTTATCCCAAATTCATACTAATTCTGTTTACTAACCGGATTCTTATGTCCCTAAGTGCCTCTTCCGAGTTTACAAAGGATTATTCTAAACCACCATAAACTATATCCCTATAGTGAATTACAAATGCCAAAACACATTAAGATTCAATCCTTTATCGGTTACCTACAAGTATATCTCCCGATACTACTTACTAGTCAATTCGCTCCCGCGATATTAACCAAGGCTACTTCGTTCACGTTCTCTCCTAAAATTCATCTCCCGAGTTTAAATTAGGATAACAAATCAATACAATTCGGTGATCAGACAAATTGCATGCATTAAGATCAAACGAAATAAATAAACATCCAAAGTACGAATTTGTGCTAAAACGAGTTCAGGAAATTCAACTACGTAATTCGGTTCAACATAATCCTAGCAAAGAAAGTTTAGCCGGACATTGTTTTCGAGACACAATTCCAATAAAAGAAAATCATCCTAAACAATAAGCTAACTCCCTTCTTCTCCCTCGTCGAAGTCCTCTCTTCGTCGAATCCCCTTCTTGTCGAATCCTCTCTTAGTCGAATCCTCTCCTAGTTGAATCCTCTTCTCTAGCCTTAAGGAACAAAGTCCTTTTATTGTCCTAAAAATAAAACCTAGACAGTCTCTGAAAATCTGGATAAAATATTTTTTTTCTTTAATTAGTCCTCCTCCCACGTGTACTTCAACTCTTTTCCTTTGCCAAAATCTTTCTAGATATGCCGAAATCTTCTTGTTTCCATTTTTTATCTGAAATAAACCCAAAATTTGGCAGTATCCCAATTCTCGAGAATAATGTAAAATAACAAGAAATAATTTTCAATAAGCGTAATATTTTACAAATCTAACAAATCATAGGTATGAAATTGACATAAATAACTCTACTTTCATAGAGTTATCACACCCCCAAACCTAAATTTTGCTAGTCCCGAGCAAAGGTAAAAACTAAACGTCTCCTCAGCTAACCCAAGTCACTCAAACGTAGAAACACCTCTCATAACATTCTCAGACATGGTCGCATTCTTCTCATGCATCTCGATTCCATTCAGTACCTGGCATGCTCAACTAAAAGCTTTAAAATACAATATCTTCATCCCAGCAGGTTGCACACTCAACATTAACAAGCATACACTCCTAATAGCTCATGTCAACCAGGAACTTGCAAAGATCACCACAAACATCCCTCTCCACTTATCAAAGGTTTTCTTTTTTTTTTCTTTACAATCATTACTCTTTCTTTTTCTTTTTATTGTTGCACGACTCTAAATGTATCATCTAATTCCGACAAAAGCTCATGTAGCGAGCTCTCAATTAATGACTCCCAGTTCAGTTGAACCAAGGCATTAGGTAATAAGGCACCCCTCGGATCAATCACTCAAGCTAGCACGGAAGACTCACACCACAAGCACACATTCAGGCAACGCCATTTTCTCTATTCTTTTTTTTTCTTTTTTCTTTTTTAAATTTACCTGAACATTGGTACTCAGAGCCTTGGCAACCTTATTGTCTTTTTTTTTCTTTTTTTTCTGACACAATGACCAAAGACTTCGTTTCAAGAGATAATTCAGGCTACTCCACTCGTCACTAGTCACCATGCATTTTAAGGAGATGTAACCTACCACTGCTAAGCACGCTTCCTACTGGGAGATCTCTTTTTTTTTTTAAGTTCGAAAAATTTGGCACACTAAGCAAAGAATTTCATCTTTCCGCACTTACGAATGCAAACCTTAAGCGCATCATTGAATAAAGACATTCCCGGTTCAAGTTTCTAAGGCTACGCTGAGGAGTACCTAAACATGACTCACCCCTAGTAAATATCACTTCCAAAATTAACACCACTCAATGTCATACGACACCCCCAAGCCTAAACAAAGCAACGTCCTCGGTGCGAAAGTGAATAAGTGAGATATACTAAAAAAAATAGAGAGTATGTGTACTCACTGAGCTATAGCATCTGAGTCGCTATCTTCATCGTCCTCATCAACATCGAGGGTGGAGTTAGTTTGCTTCGTGATTTTGGATGCATGAGCACTTCCCTGGAAAAGACAAATAAATGGATTAGGGTAAGAAGGAATAATTTCCGAGGATTTTTTTTTGGGTGCAGTTGCACGAGATTTCCGATGCAGCTGCACGAAGTTTCTGTGCTTTTGAGGTCGTCATGGTGCAGCTACACGAAGTTTCTGTGGCTTTGTGCTCTCGGCGGTGCAGCTGCGCGAAATTTTGATGACACTGCACAGAGTTTCTGTGGTTCTGTGCTCTTGACGGTGCAACTGCACGAAATTTCCGTGCAGCAGCACAAAGTTTATGTGGCTTCCCATCCGTCTGCGATGCAGCTGGCCGACTTTTCTGCTTTTCACACCACTAAATATGATAATAGAAGACATTAAATTGAAATAACAATCAAAATGAAAGTAATTAGACCTACGAAAAAACGAAAAAAATAAGAAAGAACTTGGGTTGCCTCCCAAGAAGCGCTTGATTTTACGTCCTTCCCATGTAATCATGCTTCACTCATCAACAATGTTGATTGTCCTTGTTCGACACTTCCTCCCAAATAGTGCTTCACTCTACTTGCATTTACTTTGAACCTACCTTGGTCATTCAACCTCTCCAATTCAAGAGCTCCATACGGAAACACTTGGGTAATCTTGAACGGCCCTGACCAACGAGATTTCAATTTGCCAGGAAACAATTTTAAACGTGAATTACAAAGTAAAACGAGCTGGCCTGGTTTGAACTGTCGATCTTTGATGCGTTGGTCATGCTATTTCTTTGTTTTATCTTTATAGATCCTGGAATTCTCCTATGCATCCAGCCGAAATTCTTCAAGTTCATCGAGTTGAAGTAATCGTTGTTTTACCTGCAATTTCAAGATCAAGATTAAGCTTCTGTATTGCCCAAAACGTTTTGTGCTCTAGCTCAACCGGTAAGTGACAAGCTTTCCCGTAAACCAATTTGTATGGTGAGGTCCCAATTGGTGTCTTGTAAGCTGTCCTTTAAGCCCGTAAAGCATCATCCAATTTGCACGACCAATCCTTCCGATTTGGGCTAACCGTCTTTTCCAAGATTCTTTTGATTTCTCTGTTGGATACCTCAACTTGGCCACTCGTCTGAGGATGATAAGCCAATTCTACCTTGTGCTTTATGCCATATTTCTTCATGAGGGCATTGAATTTGGCATTGCAGAAGTGTGAACCTCCATCACTTATTATTGCATGCGGTGTTCCAAATCGTGTGAATATCTGCTTTAGAAACTTCAAAACTCCACTAGCATCGTTAGTAGGCAAACCAATAGCTTCTACCCATTTAGACACGTAATCCACAGCTACTAGAATATATCGATTTCGAAATGATTCAACGAATGGTCCCATGAAATTAATCCCCCATACGTCAAAAATTTCAACCTCTAAAATATTTTTCAAAGGCATTTCATCGCGGCGAGATATATTACCAACACGTTGACAGCGATCACAATGAGCAACAAATTGGTGTGCATCCTTAAATAGTGAAGGCCAGAAAAAACCTTATTGAAGAACCTTTGCCGTGGTTTTGTGGCCACTGTGGTGCCCACCATAGGGCGATGCGTGGCACTGTTCCAATATCTTCTGCATTTCCTCCTCCTGTATACATCGTCGAATGATTTGATCTGCACACTTTTTGAATAAAAGTGGTTCATCCCACTTTATTATTTCTTTTCTTACCACCTCTTTCATATTCGGATTGAGCCTTCTCTGTTGCTTGATCGAAGCTTTCTTGTTGTCTTCAAGCCTGATCTTGTGCATGCATAGCGTGGACTAATTCCCTTAATGTCTACAATGCTCCATCCAAGAGCTATTTTGTGTTCTCGAAGCACTTGCAATAGTTCCTCTTCCTGTTCGTTAGATAATGCAGCCGAAATAATAACTGGAAGAGTACTACCTGAACCTAAAAATGAATACCTCAGGTGCTCCAGTAGCGGTTTAAGTTCTAACTCCGACGGCTCTTCTATTGATGGTTTTTGCTGTAGAGATGGGGCGTTCCAATGGTTCAGCCCGTGGCACATGACGCATATACGCAGCCTGCTCTGTCTCAGCTTCTTCAGTCTTCGTTACAACACCTTCTGGTTCATCCTCTTGTGGCCACTCTTCGATTAATGCACCCACGTATTTTTCAAACAATTCTCCATACAAGATTTCATCATTCACGTCCACGAATCTGCATTCATCAATCTCGTTAGGAATACTCATGGCATTACATATGTTAAAAGTTACCTCTTGATCATGGACACGCATGGTAAGTTCGCCCTTTTGTACGTCAATCAAAGTTCGTCATGTGGCTAAGAAAGGTCTTCCCAATATGATTGGAATTTCTTGATCTTCTTTATGATCTAAAATGACAAAGTCGGCTGGGAAAATAAATTTATCGGCCGTTATCAGCACGTTTTCAATTACGTCCTTTGGATAAGTGTAAGACCGATCAGCTAATTGCAAAGTTAAAGATGTCGGTTTTACCTCCCCGATGTTCAACTTCTCAAAGATGGAAAATGGCATCAAATTGATGCTTGCACCTAATCACAGAGGGCAAAACATGAAAATTTAGTTCCAATGCTACAGGGGATTGTGAACTTACCTGGGTCCTTTAATTTCGGTGGTAGCTTCTTTTTCAAAATGGCACTGCACCCCTCAGTAAGTGCAATTATTTCATGCTCACCGATTCTTCTCTTCCTTGACAACACCTCCTTCATGAATTTGGCATATTTGGGCATTTGCTCTAAAGCTTCCGCAAATGGAATATTAATCTAGAATTGCTTAAAGACATCTAGAAACTTTTTGAATTGATGCTCGTCAGTAGATTTTTTAAGCCTTTGCGGAAAAGGAATTTTTGGTACAAATGGTGGTTTTGAGGTGTGTACCTTTGTAGTTGTGACATCTGTCGACTCCTTATCATTTGTCTCGCCTCCTCCTTCACTTGTTTTCTGTTTGTGGCGTTTCTCTCTAGCTTGTTCCTTCTCCACCTCCATCTTCTCGAAGGCTTCTTCAAAATCACGACCATTGCGAAGGGTGACTGCGTTGCAATGCTCTCTTTTAGGATTTACCTCGGTGTTACTTGGTAGAGTTCCATATGGTCTGCTGGTGATAGAACTGGCAATTTGCCCTATTTGCACTTCCAATTGTTTAATGGACATAGCATGGTCCTTCAGGATCATCTCTTGACGCTTTTGAACATCCTCTTGTTGTTTCCGGGTTTCCTCCTGCCTGGCAAGCAACCGGGTTAGTAATTCATCAACCTTAGGCCTATTCTCACCTGCATGTGGCTGCTTTGTGGTCATGAAACCAGGAAGCTGATTCATCCTCGGTTGACTTGGTTCTTGTGGCCCTGCATTGTTTCTCCTTGAGAAGTTTGGGTGATTTCTCCATCCAGGATTGTAGGTATTGGAAAACGGGTTGTTCCGTGGATTGGAGCCTATATAATTTACTTCTGGCGCTTCTACCTGTCCCTCGTCTGCCTGCACATCATAATACATGCTATCGGTTTTTGGAGTGCGGAGAGAAGCAACTTCCCTAGTGAGCTTCTCAAGCTGAGCGTTTATAGATGTCACTGTATCCATTTGATGCAGCCCGGTGACTCCTCTTGTTGATGTTTTCCGCTGACCGTTGTTGGCGATTTGTTCGAACAACTCCAAAGATTCCTCAGGTGTCTTGTTCATCAAAGTTCCTCCTGCTGCAGAATCTACTGTGGATTGAAGCTGATCTGCCAAACCATCGTAGAAGCTTTGCATGAGCATCCACTTCGGGATCTCATAGTGTGGGCATAGACGTAATAATTCTTTGAAACGCTCCCAAGCTTCATACATGGAGTCAGTTGAATGTTGACGGAAGGTTGTGATCTCGTTCCTGATCCTTACGATTTGGCTCGGTGGAAAGTATTTGGCCAAGAATAGCTTCGAAAGATCCTCCCATGATCGGACTGCCTCTTCCGGCAAGGAATAAAGCCATGATCGAGCCTTGTCCCGTAACGAAAACAGAAACAATCTCATTCGGACTGCCTCGGCTGACACTCCATTGCATCTAAATGTGTCGCATAAATCCTCAAAGCGAGTGAGGTGCCAGTGAGGGTCTTCATTTGTCAAGCCTCCAAAACTTGAGTTCTCAATCATATGGAGTATGGACGGCTTGATCTCAAAATTCTGAGCCTGAATTGCTGGACGAAGAAATCTAGTGGGCTCATGTGGTGTAGGTTGAGCGAAGTCTCGCATCGTCCTTCTCGGAACTGGTGGATTAACTTCTTGAATCTCATTGTTATTTCCATTGTTCTGATTTCTGTCTGCCATCGTGCTCCCTTGACTCCTTCTGAGTGCTCGAAATGTCCTCTCAATCTTAGGATCGAATGTAAATAAATCTTCACTGTACGAGCGGCGCATACACCTGAAAACGAGAGAAAGAAAAAAAAAATTAAACTACTTGGTCAACACAAATTGCTTTCGTTGCAAGTAAAATATTCTAAAATCTATCCCTGGCAACGGCGCCAAAAACTTTATCGCTGAATTCGCACACCGCAAGTATACGGATCGCAACAAGTAATATAGAAATGAGTAGAGTTATCGTTCCCACGAGGATAGCAATTAAAATCCTTTAGCATACACAATTGCAATTTTTATGTAGCCAAGCAAATACGAAAAATTGAGTTTTTAAATCTGAAAATTAAGCTAGTAAGAAATAAATATCGAAACAAAGAATCAGAATTCAATAGACGGAAAAGCCTAGGATCAAGTATCCCCTCCTTGTTTCGTTAAACCCCTTCACTCGTTTATCCCAAATTCATACTAAATTCTATTTACTAACCGGATTCTTAGGTCCCTAAGTGCCTCTCCTGAGTTTACAAAGGATTATTCTAAACCACCATAAACCTATATCCCTATAGTGAATTATGAAGGCCAAAACACATTAAGATTCAATCATTTATCGGTTACCTAGAAGTATATCTCCCGATACTACTTACTAGTCAATTCGCTCCCGCGATATTAACCAAGGCTACTTCGTTCCCGTTCTCTCCTAAAATTCCTCTCACGAGTTTAAATTAGGATAACAAATCAATATAATTCGGTGATCAAACAAATTGCATGCATTAAGATCAAACGAAATAAATAGACATCCAAAGTATAATTTGTTCTAAAACGAGTTCAGGAAATTCAACTACGCAATTCGGTTCAACATAATCCTAGCAAAGAAAGTTTAGCCGGACATTGTTTTCGAGACACAATTCCAATATAAGAAAAGCATCCTAAACAATATTCTAACTCCCTTATTCTCCCTCGTCGAAGTCCTCTCGTCGTCGAATCCCCTTCTAGGTGAAGCCTCTCTTAGTCGAATCCTCTCCTAGTTGAATCCTCTTCTCTAGCCTTAGGGAACAAAGTCCTTTTATTGTCCTAAAAATAAAACCTAAAGAATCTCTGAAAATCTAGATAAAATATTTTTTTCTTCAATTAGTCCTCCTCCCACGTGTCCTTCAAGTCTTTCCCTTTGCCAGAATCTTTGTAGATATGCCGAAATCTTCTTGTTTCCATTTTTTATCTGAAATAAATCCAAAATTCGGCAGTATCCAAATTCTCGAGAGTAATGTAAAATAAAAAGAAATAATATGCAATAAGCGTAATATTTTACAAATCTAACAAATCCTAGGTATGAAATTGACATAAATAACTCTACTTTCATAGAGTTATCACTTTGCAAGCTGAAGAGGCTACGATGATGGCATGCCACAAGAAGCAGCATAGATTCCTTTAAGCTTTCTTGTGACAAGTGCCGATGGAAGAGTTCTGACGCAGTTTCATCCGACCCCTTTCGATGGCTGTCGCAGGATCAGGTATGCCCCGTGACATGGCCGTAGGCAACCCTTGGAGTTCTTGACCATAAACACTTTTGATCCCTCGTGCCCAATTGGTGTCTAATTGTCGAAGCCGTTGTAATTTTATGTGACTCCCCTTAGCCCCTTTAAATATTGAAAGACTTGGGTGAGGAAGGGGAAGGAGTGTGAGGGCCTAGTTGTATACACGAGTGTATTCGTTGTTCCGTAAATTATTGGGAACAATAATACTCGTGTTTGTCACTATCTTGCTGGGTTGGGTGCATTTTTTTGTTGCAATCATTTTGCTCCTAGGGAAAGACAGAAAAGACTTGACATACTTAGGTGGGTGCAACGTCAAACGAGTACACTACAAAGGCTGAATTGACATAGTCCCCTCGAGAGCCCGTCCTAATTGGCATCAAAGCAACTTACAATGATGACCAAAAACCACTAGCGGGAATTTGGAACAGTTGGAATGACTTATGGGAGAGGCTCCTTCCAATGTGCAAATCATGATCTTAAAGAGCCTGGTTGAACTCTGAATGGGCATGATAAGCTGGAATCGTCCATCACCAGTGCAAGTGGAGCTGCCGAGGAAAGACTCAAGAGGTTGCTAAATAGCTTGAGCCAAAACGTAGACATCAGGAAGATCTTCAGAATGAGGTCGTAATCCTAAAAAGAGAGGTTGCTGCACAATCCTTTAGAGGAGATGAATGTTGGAAGTGAAAGTCCCTGAACCTCATAAATTCGACGGTCGTCGTGATGTGAAACTGCTCCTAAACTTCCTGTATAATGGGATTTAGCACTTTGTGGCCATAAGGATTCTTGAGATGGAGCATGTTTTGATTACGTCCCTAATATCTTACAGGAGATGCTAAGCTATGGTTGAGGGACGCGGGTGAAGGATGACATGAATGATGGCCATCCTGCAATCGATGCCCGGAAGTCCCTAAGAAAGGTGCCAATGGACCACTTATTGCCTTACAACGTGAGTCGGGTTGTGAGGGAGGCCTTGAAGATCATCAAACACACCAATACTATGAAAGAGTATGCGTAGTAGTTTACATAACTGATGCTAGATATACCCGGCACGTCTGAGGTAGACAAATTTTTCAACTTCCTCGATGGTCTCCAACCATAGGCATAGTTATGTGGAGTCAACAAGGGGTGGAAGACCTGGTTTTGGCGGTAGCGTCTATAGATGCTCTAATTAACCTCCGTACGGGAGGGCAACGAGCAATAAAATGAAATGATGGTAAGCCGAAACCAAAGCAATGAAATGCATGATGGTAAGCCGAAACCAAAGTATGGCTAATGTTATGCCTCAGCCAATGGAGTAAAAGACAGAACGAGGACGAGCCGTGGATAAATCCAAAATATCACTCAGGCTATTTCATTTGCAATAAGACTCATCGAGCATGAGATTATCCAAAGAAGGAGAGGCTTAACACTACTGTTGATGCCAATGAGGATCTTTTCGAGTCTCGGCTTGCCTCGTTGCAATTCTTGGGGATGCTGCCGATTGAGGAAGGATATGAGTTCTTATTGATTAATGTTCGTTCCACTGATGGTGTCACGTCAGCAGGTGTTGGCGATGGTGGACACTAGAACGAAAAATTCTTTTGCGGCCGATTGCATGGTGCAATAGTTGGGCCTACATGTGGAGAAGCTGTCACATATGAACGTTCGTTCCACATGGGTGCCCAAGTACCATTTTCCACGACTCCGGATGGGGCGTTGGCGAGTGAAACAAATAGCACGGTTACTGTGAATTCCGGTGAAGGGTGTTCACTGATCGCCAGGGACATAGAGCGGATGCGCCTTGGGAAGGCCTCGAAGAGGGCGCCAACTCCATCTAACTGGGGAAGTTTGCCTTAGGGTCGAAAAGGTGACTCTTACCCATCTATTTGTGAGGCCTTGAGCAAGGTTGTTTAGGCAGCAATCCGTGAAGAAGGCATGACCGTGAGCGTCGAGTGGTGTCATCAATAACTTGACGAATTTTTGCTCGGGGCGTAACGTGACCAAAACGAAAAAGCACTGGTGCGAGTGCTGGATCAATACTCGTAAGGGAGGCACGAGCAATATAACCACGTTCCTAGGTGCGGGGATGAGATGAACGTGCGGATCATGGAGGAATCAGTTGTTGGGTGTTCCTTGTGAGTGAAGTTATTTGCATGCAGAAAGAGGTTATAGAGGTGGCATGCTATTGGAAACAATGGAGATTCTTTGAACATTATTTGTGGTAAATGTTGATTGAAGAGTCCTGATGTGACTGCAGATGGATCCTTCGGATGATTGCCACGAAGACAAGCCCACTAGACATGGCCGCAAACAACTTTTGGAGTTCCTGGTCACAGACGATCCTTGGTGTTCCAGGCTGCAGAGACTCTTTCGGTCCCTCATGTTGCATAGTATCCAATTATCTGATTAGTTGTAATATGATGTAACTCCCTTTAACCCCTAAGTGAAGTGGGAATTTGGATAGGAAAAAGGAGGAGCATGAGAGCCAACTATATACATGAGTATATCCGTTGTTTCTTGTATTATTATGAGTAATAATACTGATGATTGTCATCAACTTATTGGATTGACTTAGTTCTGGGTCGTGGTAATTGTTGTAACTAAAAAAGAAAGAAAAGGTTACTCAGGGTGGGAGGGACGTCGGGTGGGTACACTGTGAGGTTGAATTGGGCATTGTGTCCGTCGAGTGCCCGCCACACCATCCATTCCCACCGAGACTAAGATCGCCAAATCGCAACGAATAAGTATTTCTTTGAGGAGATCACGGTGTAAGAAAGGGATGGCGATTGTGGGGCGTCGAGGAAGACTTTTATTCAGTCCACCAAGTGCTGCTGCCTCTTTCGATTGGGGTGACGCTGTCTACATAATCAAGTATCGGTCAAATTTACAGGTCCTCAATGTACACCGACGTGACATGAAATGTTATTGGGAAAGAGCGTGTCGAAAACATTTTGAAGATTCTATATTTTGTTTCATAACGGTGTAACAACAATATTAGATGGAATATAACCGCAACGTTGTTACAAAAGAGCTGCGAAAATAGTAATATCACAACATTTCTTATTTAATGTTGCAGCAAACACATGGCTGGGGATATGAATAACAAACATATGCCCAGCAGGCAACGCCTCATAATCGTAATCTTATCCCATGAATGTCGCCTTTTATTTTTTAATTTGTTTTTCTTTCGCCCCCACCCGTCATGGATTTCGTGTGCTGTCCGATGGCTTTACGTCCCACGTTGAAGTTGGGGAACGTCCCATCGGAAAAATTTGGTTAAACAAAAAGACACGACTGATATCGCCGGCTCATCCAATTGACTGAATATATTTATTTCACTACACGAATTTTAGGACAACTGGGGTAGTGTCCCGGGCCGGGAGGAGGGGAATATTTGTTTGAATAAAATCAAATTAAATTAAAATTTTATTATAAAAATTATTTAATTATGACCAATGCTATCCAATCATATTACTGCGTGTGATGCTAAAATCCAAATAACGAAGACAAAATATTTGTAATTGTTTATTCATTAGAGTGAGGTTTTGTCGTACACGAAAGATACCGTGCCTTAATTTTTTTTCTTTCAATTTTTTAGATTTCAGTTTCTTTTAATAACACGAATTTTCTTGAACTAAACGAAATCGGACGTGCGATTTAGAGCCGCGAACACGATCATGGGATTAACTACGAGTTTATTTAATAAGAAAAATCATATAAAAAATTTCGAATTTTGTTCCTGAATGACATCATTTGGCAAAATATTTCGCCAAATGACGCATTAAGGAAAATAATTCGCGAACTAACCCACATAAGTCGGCTTTACAAAGGCCGACTTCGGTCCTCGAGGAAGTCGGCCTTATAAGGCCGACTTCCTCGTGTGAATTTTCTTTTTGCCTTCGAATTAAAAAAAATGCCTAAGTGAAAGAAGTCGGCCTTATTAATATATATATTTTTTTCCCCCTTCGAATTAAAAAAAAAATGCCTAAGTGAAGGAAGTCGGCCTTACAAAGGCCGACTTCCCTCGTGTGAATGACCATTGAATTTTTTTTTTTTACTAAGTATAGAGAAGTCGGCCTTACACCTTGAGGACGGAAGTCGGCCTTACAAAGGCCGACTTTGATGGGTCATTAGAGGAATATTGAAACTTAAGACGTTAATTGACGAAATATTTTGTCAAATGACATCATTAAGGAACAAAAACTCCAAAAATTTCACTAACTTTTCTCGAAAAGAAGCGAATAAGCGAACTTTCTTGAATGGAACAAGCTTTAGGTACAAACTTTCTTAAACGGAACTAAGTGGCTGCGTCTTCGGTTTATAGCCGAACCCATTAGAGAGAGGGGAAACAAGAAAAATCCGCATAACACCCGCATATACCTTGGTGTTATTAATGCCAAGCCATCTTGTTCGCGCACAGAATGGAACACGTCGGAAATATTTGGCAAATGACTCACAGTAGTAGTATTGTGGTCGCCAGTAAGAAGATGCACTAACTTTATACAAAAAATAATGCAAGTCTTACAATCTTCAGAACATTAAAAGAAAAGGGCTTACAGCCATTAAAAGGGAAAAAAGGACACGATGGTGACGACGTAGGATCTTTGTAGCGGCGGAGAACGCGTGACGAAGGCCTTGGAAGCTCGCTCCCGTCGGTGGTGGTCGCTGGCGGAGAGTTGTGACGAAGGCCCTACGAGCTCCACTCCGTCGGTGGTGTCGCTGGCGGGGGTGGACGGCAAAGGCCCTACGAGCTCACTCTGCTGGTGGAAAGGGAGTTGACCGATGAACCGGGTCGAGGTGTCTAATTTCCTAAGGTTGACGAACAAACTTCAGTGTTTTGGCTGGGTGTGGTCGTCCCCCTGTCCTTGAAAAAATCCTTCTGCTATTTATAGAGGATTTGTACGCGATTAACGCGTAACAGATAGATCGTTTTGCAGATCGTGTTATCAGTCGTGAATCCCTAATGTCGTGGGAGTGTCTCAACAACCCCCTTGATATGTGGGATCACGTTCCTGGATATTTGAGATCAGTTACGATCTTTAAACAAACGTGATTGAAAATGAATAAAATTTATTTCAACCTCATCGACTTGACTGATCCCGTACGGACTTTGATTGACTTGGTCGACTTATCCAGGATTCCGTCGACTTGACCCCCACTAGCAGACCTAGCTACTGTTGAGTCATCTTGATTGGCTTTGTTCACTATATTCCTTCATTGTGAGTCGACCTAATCGACCCCGTTTATAAGTCGACCAAGTCCGACTTCGTCATAAATCGACCTAGTCGACTTCGTCGAGAGTTGGCCTAGACGACTACGCCTTGGGCCGACTCGGAGTATGACTTGAGGGATTACTGGGTTTCTGTTTCTAAACCCAGGCCCAAAATTAATTGCCATGTCAACATAAGCCCCCCTTTTATGCTGGGTTGGCTATGCCGACTCAGCAAAAATCATACCCTATATAAAGGAGAGTCATCGTCCTTTTCCCGCACTTTTCTTCCTTGCTCAACACTTCTTCATCTTCTCCAAGAAACTAGAAAACCCTCGCTTCCCGGAAAACTCTTCGTCTTCCTCTTTAAACACTCTTCCGATCCTTAAAAAGATGTCGACTTTCCACTTTCGAGGTCCATAATCAGCGTGCGGGGCCAACCGGACCCATTTCCCGGTCACAGAGGATCAGGATCGGGCGTCACCCCGTCGGACCTATCCTGCCGGCAAGCATCTCTTCCCGGGGACAGTGCCGCTCATCTATCTCTTCACCCGAGAAGCCCCATCCCGATCTGCCATCCCAAACTTCGTCCGATCCCCTCAACTGGGAAGGTCAGGGATCCTTCCTGTGTTTTCCTTCTTCGTCTAAATCTGAGATGGTGGAATGGCTCGAGATGTGGGAGGAGCACTTCACAGAGAGGTTTTTAGGAGTCAGAAGATTCTGAGGTTCTTTAGGATGTCCGTGGCAGACAAGAACTGTGATCCTAGAGTCCCCTGCTCGTCTATGCTGCCTTTCTGGAACTCCTCAGTCAATTGTTTCTATTTCCCCGGAGGGTCCCATGTCTATTACCTTGGCAGATGTGAAGATTTTGGCCAGGTGCAAAGTCAATAGCCTCCCTGTTCGCCCAATACTCCCTGGCAGGCGATATTAATCCCAAGGGCGCCCTTCAGTACATGGAGGTGGTAAGCAGGCATTTAAAAATGGCCTCATCAGGCAAAGAGCCAGATGAGAAGTTGTCGACCGAGTGCTTTGGCGCCCGGGAAGAGGTCGAGTTCCTCAGCAACTTGGTTAAGCAAGTTTGTCTATTGCTTCCCAGGGAAGAAGGTCAGCCAGCACTTCTTATCCAAGTGGCCAACTTTCTGAGGGAGACCAATGAAGAAATCTCTTGGGCCCCCTTCATTTTGGGTCTTCTTTACCATGAATCTGGACAGAGCGACGACTCAGATCAAGCCGTTTCCAAAACATCCAGCAGGAGGATTGCCTTCTGGTTAGTTCACCTTTGGTCAGCTATGTGGATGCCAGGATTGACTGGGTTCAAGGGCCCTGCTTCGCCCCTCGAGTCGGCCTATTATAGGGGAGACCATCTTGGAGCAGTGCTGCCAGCGGAAGGATCAATGGCTTATGACATCGGTCACTGGCCACATGAAGCACATCCGTCGACTTCGGCAGGGCAGATCGACGCAACTGGGCACCCTTTCCAGGCGGCAAGACATTTGCTCAGGAAATTAAGCTCCAAGCTGCTCGCGGCTTCTGGAATGGGGTATTGACCCGCAGGGACCTACCAGTCATCTTCGACGGCTACCTGACCTTTGAAGCCTATAACCCTCAGCTGTGTGGCAAGGCAGTTTGGGTACATCCAGGGCGTAGCGGATCCACTTGCTGACCCTACCGGTGGCTTGTGCGGGGATAGGATGAAGAGAATTTCGTGCAAGCCGATCTCCCCCGAAGACCCTCGACTTGCTCAACAGCAAGGCGCAGCTCCTCCCAGATAGAAATTCCCATCAGGTACTTCTGCCTGTATCGCCACGCAATTCTTCACTGTGCTGTGGGTCGACTACTTATGAAGAGCTGCGGGCTTTGATGCATTTCTTGGAGGTCTCCAAGGAACCTGATTTTTACATGGGCGACGCACATAACAAAGCGAGAGGTAAAGACTTAGCTTAACTTAAGAGTATTAGGTTCTTAGTATTAATCGTGAGCTTTCTCCTTTTCAGGATCAATGATGCCTCAGGGCTCTGGAAAGCCTAAGGCTCCCCTTGCCCCCGCTCCTTCTAGACTCAAGTCGACTGGCAAGGGGAAAGCTAAGGTGGCGAGCTCCATGGAAACAGCCGCAGTGACCCTGCTAAGGCTCGACCTAAAGCTGCTCCAAAGCGCAAGGCGGCCGAGAAAGGAGATCTTGAGGAGATGTCTCTATCCCAGAGGAGGAGATTGGTGAAGGTACCAAGCTTCAGTGGCGGCTCCTCTTCCCAAGTCGCCGACTACCGTAGCGGCGACTTCTTCTTCGAGGTCGCCAACAGCGTTGGCCCCAGTGAGCTCATCATCTGCTATTGTACCTGCGACCTTAGCGACGGTCGGTGTCGCTCGAGGAGCGACTACAGAGGTATGACTCTACTGGTTCTAATTCATCCTGAGCTTTCTGTATCTAACCCGCACTATATTGCCTAGGGCGAAGCGTCAACCGGAGGTGGTGACCACCTACCTCCGGTTGCGTTCGAGACGGGTGCAACGGCTTCGACCGCCGAGGTGAGCTCGACTCCCTGCTAGGATATATTACCTTAGTTCATATATGAACTTTAGTTTTATTACACTCCACTCTAGGAAGAGCAGGCTCCTGAAGCCTTGCTACAAGAAGGGACCGCTATGGTTTCAGTCGATCCTTCAACTCGGTCGAACGCGGGAGGGGGCACTACCTCAGCCCGATGCGAGAGGAGGAAGAACAAGGCGTCCCTTCTTCTTCAGCCCCCACTCCTGCACCACCAATGGTATGTGTTCTTCTTTCACACAAAGTAATGGCGTTGTTATCACATTCTAACCGTGACACTTCACAGGCTCGCCCGAAGAGAGTGAAGACGACTGCTGGTCGCAAGAAGGCTCCTACTCCCTCCACTTCTTCGGGCGAAAGTTTCTGAGGATTTACTACCATCAGAGGTAAGTATTTGATTGCATGGAGGTGTTGACTGTTTGGGACATTGTGTCTTAGCAACATTTCATTTCTTATTCTGCAGGCTCCTGCTGCAGCGACCATCGACTGTCGACCCATGGGTGAAGCTTCATCAGGACATTGAAGAATTCTGCCGACTTCTGCTCATTGACCCCTTAAGCGTCGACGAGTTTGAGAAGATGCAGAAGCTGTTGAAGGAGATCGAGGCATCCCCTCGGGTTACGGACGAAATACTGGGGGCCTGCAAGAGCTTCAGGTCGACGTATTGGACTCGCTGGAAGGATTACTACGCCGACCGGCTCGCCTACGACTTGAACGACTCGAAGAATCGGTCGATCAATGATGCTCGAGGGCAGGCCTCTAAGAGCTGCACAGGACGCTCGCCAACGTTTGAACGATGTGCAAGAGAAACTGGCCGAGGCAGAGAGACAGATAGAGTTCTATACGAACCTCAAGAATGACCTGACTCAGCAGCTTGCGTCGATCAATACTCAAGAAATCGAGGAGCTGGAGGCCAACGCTGAGAAGGATAGAGAAAAGGTCGTCGACCTTTATGCCCAGCGAAACAAGGTGAACGCGAAGCGACGAGCTCGTAAATCCCCTTGTCCTCGATTTCAGAGAAGTTGGCGGGTTATGGAGGCTAGACTTGTAATCCAAAGAACATTGCAATTCCATTATTTTAGCTTTACTGAACAAATCAAGTATCTTATGTCTCGAATGAATTTCTGCCTACTACGCTAAATTCAATTCTTCCAAACAGCGTTACTGAAGCCTAGCGCGATCTTCTTAGGAATTAAGCGCTTCCCAAATTAATGGAGTCCTTTGTCTTAGGATTTTAATGATGAGCTTCCCAGATAGTCGCGCGGTAGGATTTAAGATATTTACCATTGACCTTCAATGGATGCCTACCTCCTTCTCTGGTCGTAAGTCGATACGTATTAGATGAGTATGTCTCGCACACTTCTTCTGGACCCTCCCAATTAGGAGACCACTTACCCAAGACTTGGTCTTTTGATTTAAGGGGTAGGATCATCTATCCATACCAAGTCGCCCACTTTGAAGCGCTTATGGACAACCTTTTTATTATAGTATCTAGCAATTCTTTGCTTATGTACCTCGAGACGGTCTATTACGTCGAGTCGCTTCTTCTCCAATTCTTCTAAGGCGAGGTACATTGCCTCGTCTTGCAAGTCAGCAATGAGCTACCCTGAGCGACTTGTATCGAATCTCAATAGGTAGGAACAACATCTTGCCCATATACCAGCGAAAAAGGGGTTTCTCCTGTGCTGTCTCTCTTGGTGACTCTTAGAGCCCACAAGGTGTCCTGTAATAGTTCGTGCCATTTTCTTGGATTTGCACCAACCATTTTCCTGAATGTTATTCTTTATGAGCTTATTAGTAGCTTCAGCTTGTCCATTCGACTGGGGGTAATAGGGTGTCGAATTAGTGATTGAAAAGCTAAATTCAGCAGCGAATTCACGCATCTTCTCATTATTGAAAACGGTGCCATTATCTACTACGATATTCTGGGGAATCCCAAATCTATAAATGATGGAGGATCTGAGAAAATCGATCACCTCCTTGTGATCAATTTTCTGGTATACTTGAGCCTCGACCCACTTGGTAAAGTAGTCAGTAGCGACTAAAATGTAGGCATCGCCTTTACTCGAGTGTGGGTGAATCTCCCCGATTATATCTAAAGCCCAAGACCTAAACGGCCAAGGCTTGATGACTGAGACTAAATCGGACGCTGGGGCCCTTGTCACCGACCATGTTTTTGACACTCTTGGCACCCCCAAGCCATTTCCTATGCAATTCTTTAGCATTGATGGCCAGTAAAAACCATGTCTTTGGATAGTCCAAGACATTTTGGTGCCAGATTGGTGAGACCCGCATAAACCCTGGTGAGTCTCCAACATAATTGGGGTCGCTTCGTCTAAGTCGACGCATCTTAGTAGGACTCCTTCTTTGGTCTTTCTGTAAAGTACCCCATCTATAAGAGTGTACGACAAAGCCTGAGTCTTGATTCTTTGGCTCGCCTATTGTGTTGGGTCGGAAGGAAGTCGGTGATTGGTCCTCCTCCAATCTTTATCCGCTTGTCATTATATTCAGAGTGAACGCGTCGCCTTAGGGAGCTAAGTGGAAGCTATTTCTGGGATACAATCGCTTCCCCTTTTGGCCTTGTATCCTGAAGCCTTTTGGGCTAGGTCGTTAGCGATTGTGTTTTCCTCCCGGCCTACAAAAAGGAAAGTAATTACTTCGAACCGCTCGACTAGCCTTCGAGCGACTTGATGATAGGGTGCGAGTTTCTCTTGACATAGAGAGTCGCCGTTCATCTGGTTAATAACCAGTTGAGAGTCTCCCATTACTCTAGCTTTCCTGGCTCCCAAGGCTAATAACTCCTTCAAGAGCGTGATCAACGCTTCGTACTCAGTCGCATTGTTTGTATTGAGTTGCCGACAGACGATATGCTAGGCGAACGTCCTTTCCTAGTGCGAAAGTACGTGGAGGCCTATGCCTACGCCGGATTTCGCCGAAGATCCATCGAACCAAGCTTGCCAGACATCCTCAAGGAATTCCTCTTGATCGATTGATGTAGATGGGTCGTGGTTCACTAAGAAATCGGCTAAGGCCTGCCCTTTCACCGACTGTTGAGGTTTGAAACGCAGATCGTATGCGGATAGGACCAAGCTCCATTTACTAATTCTTCCGGTCAATAGGGGACTTTCGCAAAAGTATTTTATGACTGGGGACTTGGCAATAACATGAACCTCTTGGGATCCGATATAATGTCTCCATCTTCTTAACAGCATAAAAGATTGACATGCATAACTTCTCCTTAATTGTATAGCGCTTTTCTGTAGCAGTTAGTTGTCTTGACAAATAGTAGACTGCTCACTCAGTTTTGTCCTCTGTCTCTTGGGCTAACATGGCACCGATGACTGTTTCAGTCGCTGCCACGTAAAGCAGATAAGGCTTTTCCTATCCGAGGAGGGCAAGCACAGGCGGTTTCATTAAGTACTCCTTTAAGCCTTCAAATGCTTTTTGGTGTTTGTCGCTCCACACAAAAATTCCCTTTTCCTTTAGCAAGGTCGAGAAAAACTTCTGTCCGTCCAGCGACGTTTTACCAATAAATCGCCTTAGATAATTGACCCTTCTTAAGAAAGCCTGTAACTTCTTCTTATTAACTCGGAGGGTTCAATCTTTGAATGGCGTTCACTTTGTTCTGGTCGACTTCTATACCACGTCGATGCACTAGGAACCCTAGGAAATGTCCTGCTCTGACTCCGAAGGCACATTTGAGAGGGTTTTAGTTTTGAGCTGATGCTTTCTCATTTGAATGAAAGCATTTCTAAGGTCATTAACATGTGACTTCTCATCTCGTGACTTGACCTACTATATCGTCTAGGTATACTTCGACCGTTTTGCTAATTAAGGCATCAAATATAGCGTTCATGGCCCGTTGGTAGGTTGCCCCAGCGTTTTTGAGTCCGAATGGCATGACTACCCATTCGAAAATGCCTAAGGGACATCTGAACGCAGTTTTATGGATATCCTCCTCGGCTAGGAAGATTTGGTTATATCCTGAGAAACCATCCATGAAGGACATAATTTGGTGCCCTGCAGTCTTGTCGACTAAATCGTCTGCGATGGGCATAGGGTACTCATCTTTTGGAGTGGCACGATTCAAGTCTCTAAAGTCGATGCAAACCCTAATCTTACCATTCTTTTTAATGACAGGAACTATACTGGATATCCATTCGGTGTACCTCGATGTCCCTTATATATCCGGCTTTAAAGAGCTTTTTGACTTCCTCGAATACTGCTTGAGTGACTTCATGAGTCATTCTCCTCGGCGCCTGTTGGACTGGTTTAAATCCTGTTTTGATTGGTAACTTGTGTTCCACAAGTCGGCGATCTAGGCCAGGCAGCTCAGTGTAATCCCAAGCGAACCAATCTTTTACAACTCCCTTTTTCTAGAGTAGCTTTGATAGAAATGGAGAAAAGTTTCTTTATTTCATCGAGGAACTGATAAAAACAATTCGAGGTGCTCGATGCCTCGCTAAATTGACGCCTACGGAGTGAGTCACATGCATCATCAGTGACTCACGGACTCTGGACACCCCACCAACCCAACGCCTCCCAAACATTCAACACCTAAATCTGGGTGTCCACGTTAATTACATGGCCTAATTTTCGAAATCGATGTTGCCCTATCCTGGCATCCTACTCTTCCATAGTCATCCTAACATGCTTCTGAAGTCGCTGTAGGATATCAGCGACTGCAATGACCTTCATCTCCTCACTGTCCATAACAATCCCTTTCATGTAGGAGTCTAATCTGGCTCCAACTCCGTCGCAGTTGCACTCTTCGGCACTTAGGCGCTTCTCCCTGGTTGTCGCTTGGGCTAGTTGTTCGTCATGACTTCGCCTCTCATTCTTTAGCAGTCCGTGACTACCTTCTGCAGACCTCGTCTAAGTCTTTGTCTGTGATAGTCGGGCCCCCATCCTGTTGGCACAATCGGCTCCTTCGTCAGGCTTTGGGGTGGAGAGGTGCCATAGCACCCGATGAAGTCGAACTTCTTCCCTGAAGGTTCACCTAAGGGTCCGACTGTGGGGTCTCCTCAGCTTGTACGACTGGCTCCAGAGTAAGGTCCTTGACTGTCTTTACACGTCTCTGCATGCAAAATACCCTTGGTCACAACAGGAGTATTCATCAGCCTTAACGATTTTCTATTTCGGAGTCAAGCCCATAGGATTAATTCACCTATGCAAAGTAGATGGAGATCGGCGGCGGCCTTTCATGAAAGCCAATCGCGTCCTAAAAGCGCATTTGAAAAATGAAGGGGCTATATCGATTACACAAAGAAAGCAGATTTTCCTGCTCGTTCGTCTCCCGACGCCACCCTAGGTGCGCACGGAGCAAATACCCAGCACTTAAACCTCCCGGATTTTCCTCCCATTGAAGCCACTTACAGCTACGTCGGTTCGCACCAACCTGCGCTAGGCTTGTACCCAAGTAATCTAAATCTTGGCCGAGGGGAAGAAACATTTGACCAGTGGCGCCATTGTCTATTAAAGACTCGAACCCACTAAGACACCATCCAAAGGTGGCTGAGTATATACATCGAATGCAATATGCTGTTTCAATAAACGATCTGATGGTTTCCTCAGACCAGATGCAGGAGGGAAGCCAGAATGAAATGTAGTGACTTTAAGAGTCGAGAAGTTTTACCTTCTGGTGCCTCCCGACTTGTTTTCTTCTGCAGGCATCTCCGCAGGGTAGGGTAAGAACGTTACACGCCCATCCGAGGGGTCGTTGCTCTGCAACGAAGTCTGCAGGGCTTATCTCCTCGTAGAGGAGTGTAGTCCCTATAAACTCGAGCCTTGGTCTTCCGAGTAATCAGTAGACTCGAACCCGCTCGGGCTCTGCGACTTGGTTTTTCCCTCCCTGTGGCGTGGTTCCCGCCAAAGGATGGCAATCCACAGGGGTCATTCTTGCTTTTTCCTGGGCGTGACTTAGACGCCTTTTCTTTTCTCTTTGAGCCTCACGAGAAGGCGTAATCTTTCTTTCCGCCTTCTCTGCCATTGAGACGAAGTTAAGAAGCGCTTTGACAAATCTTTCGGTTTCTTAGAAACCAAAGGGAAGATCGACTCATCCTCACACAAACCTACAATTCCGTCGGCTGGGTCATATCCTTACCCGTGCACAGGGTTTTCTGCTGGCCTATTCGAGATCCCCACCCCCTCCCCCCCCCCCCCCCCCACCCACCCCCCCCCCCCCCCCCACCCCCCCCCCCCCCCCCCCCCACCCCCCCCCCCCTCCACCCCTCTCCCCCCCCCCCCCTCCCCCCCCCCCACTTGTTAAGGATCGAGTTTACCTGAGGCCCTCAGGACGGGCTGCGCTTCACGAGCATCTCCCCTTTTTTGCGGATATAATCGTGACGAGACCGCAAGAAGTAGACTAACGCTGGCATGCCTGTGCAGAGCCGGTAATGAGTAATGCGGTTGTGAGCGAGTCCAAGCTTGCCATCAAAACTTTTGGCACAGCAGCTTTTTCGTCCAGGAATTGGGGGATGGGTGGGCCCCCTCCGTAGTTCCTGAGGATCGACCTGTCTCTGACGACGGCATAACGGGGTCTGCTATTCATTGGCCTGGCTGAGGTTGGTCCTCTTCCTTATGTTCCGCCCTAACCAAGGCTTGATCTCCCTTGACAGGGTAGTTCCTAGTGTAACCCCTGATTTGAAGACCCTTTGGCCAGACGAGTCTATTGAAACTCCAGTCACGCCGTGCCTTGCGTTTTGTTCCCCGGGTGACTGCCTCTCTCCATTGCCCTTGTGACCCTGGGGCCTCCCTCTTTCCACCTCGCGAGGCTAAATTCCGGCGTATCTGCGCTAGGAGGGCTTCTGAAGGCGTGAGAAGATCCTTGGTGGAGTTAGTTGAGCGACATTGCTCTGCTTCTTCGAACGGGGTCAAGTCCGTACCACTCCTCCGTTTGTTTGCTTCCCAGTAGAATAACTTCTTGAACGTGTGTGGCACCGATCCGTAGTGGTGAGTGTCCGTTCAAAGTAGCCAGTTTGGCAAATAGCCCACTTCCTCCCTTCCTTTGGGCAAGAATGAAGACCCACACCGCTCAGCTAGTCCGCTTCATGAGGGCATTAGCCACCAAAGTCTCGCCGGTTGCTTGTACGTCCTGCGAGGGTACAACAGAGTCACGTTTAATAATACTTCCTAAGAGATTAACTTCATCAGCTGTCAAATATGTCAATACGTATGAATAGCGACTTCATCCCCGAATGGATTAATTGTCCACCACGGCGACTTCGTCAACTTCGGGAAAACGGAGCTCTTTAGACTTCTAATAAATCCTGTATGATAATTTCTAAAGGAGCAAACATGTCCTTGGTAAGCATGGGTGAAAGACCCCATGCCACTTGAGCAGTAATTATCCCTATTCTTTTTCCCTCTCTGTCTGGGGAAACTCGATGGCCGGCGCTTAAGCCTAAGTCCTTGTTCTACTTTTGATGAAGCCAGTCGAATATAGCGTCGACTTTATCTGTGTCCGAAAGAATACTTTCTTTCTTTCGGCATTCTTTTGGGATGCCCTTAGCTTTGGAATTCTTCTTAGACCAGGGGTCGTCATATAGTCGACTCCCCCCCTTTACAAATTCTGCCATGTCGACTTCATAAGTGTCGACTTGGTAGGGCCTCGAGTCAGCTGGGCTTCCTCTGTAAGGAGCTGAATAATACTACTGCGGCCCTCCTTGCTAAGTCCATACAGGTCAGTCAAAGCGCTCAGCCCCTGCTAGCTTTTTTTCCCGGAACCGGAATAGTTCAACCTACAGTTTAATGCGAGAAGTAATTGATCCTTCTCCGGTATGGGGGGGGCTACAAAACACCGTAGTAGGGCCTTCCTGAGTTTTCATTAGAAAACTGCCCTGGTGTTGCTCCGGTATAGCCTGATTTAAGGCGGATTAACCTCAAACATCGACATGGGGGTGTCCAGTCGAGCAAAGGTCTTAACGAACATAGATTTTTTTTTTTTTTTTTGCAATCTGGAGTCCACGAGGCTATTGACCCTGGCGGCAAACTCGCATACCACGTAAAGGCGATCCCCTGTTAACGAGTTAAGGGAAGAGCTTCAGTTTCCAAAAGTCGTTCCCCTAAAGACCGCCTTCACCATGTTGGTGAGTGAGAACGAGCGACATGCTCGCTGGGGTCATTTCATCTTCACAGCCGAAAAACCGAGTAAAGTCGGGCACCTATAACCATCTAGGAAAAGGGAAATCCCTGGTCGACATAACGTAGGATAGGGAGACCTGTAACAAACAGGCTGTCTTCCCTGTCACCCGCCGAGCTATACCGGGGACGCACTTGCTCTATAACCTGAGTTTTATGGCCTCCCTCAAAATCTGGGGGTACACACCGCCTACTGAGGCCTGCGCTGTAGGTCGAGTCTGACCTTTATCGAGCTGTACGTAGATCTTTCCCCCACTGGTCTTGACTCGCTGGATTCCTCGTGTAGAAAGAAGCTTCTTCCCGAAAGTTTCCACACCTATCCGGATCCAAGCCCATAGGGGTCTCCAGTCGCGTCGAATACAGGTTCTTTTCCAGGGCGATGAGACGGAATAAAATCCTCCCTAGATCCGTTTCCTCTTGAAAGTCCTCTGCCTCATTCCAATTACGTATTCGTTGGTTGATTTTACGTGAAGGAATAGAGGGTCGACTAGGGGGAACCAAATTCCCAGTGATCGAATAGAGTATCTTTCCTTATGTCGGATCGCTCAAAAGTCACGTTACGTGCCCTTGAGTAGTCCGACGAGCGTCCCGCCATGAACGTAGACCCCTAAATGTGGCCTCTCCTCATCACGAGATTCTTACTCTTTCCTCGCACTCTCTCGGGCCAGAAAGTACGTCCCTATTAGAGTTTGGACATCCATTAGGATGCCCTTCATAACCGGTCAAAAAATCCTGACGCACACTCCCCAATTCCTTGTGGAACTTCCGAGTCTCGAAAATAAATTCGGACTGGGTCATGGTGAAATCAAAAGCTGACTGGTTTGTAGCTGCTTTTGGCCTCTCTAGGGCTGGCAACTTGGAGCATAGTTATGAATCAAAAGCGGCCCCGACTGGGATCGCGTAGCTGCCTGGTCTCCCTAGGGCTGGCGCTTCCCAAGTTCATATCCCAGTAGGAAAGTTCCTCCTGGTTTTTCCCCATCTAAGGGATTCTGAGTAGTACTATCGAGTATTTCTCGTCATGTCCTCCCACTGTGGCCGCCAAAAACGTGTTTCCGCTGCACCAAAATGGGAACACGTGCAGGAAATAGTTTGGCAAAGTGACTCACAGTATAGTAATTGTGGTCCCGGCCAGTAAGAAGATGCACTAACTGTTAAAACAAAAAATAATGCATAGGTTCTTACAATTCCTTCAGAACCATTTAAAAGCAAAGGGCTTACAGCCAATTAAAATGGAAAAAAGGAACAACGATGGTGTACGACGTAGGATCTTGTAGCGGCGGAGAAACGCGTGAACGAAGGCCTCTAGGAAGCTCGCATCCCGTCGGTGGTGGGTCGCTGGCGGAGAGTTGTGACGAAGGCCCTACGAGCTCACTCCCGCTTCGGTGGTGTCCGCAGTCGGGGTTGACGGGCAAAAGGGCCCCTAATCGAGCTCACTCTGCTGGTGGAAAGGGAGGGTTGAACCGATGAACCGGGTCGAGGTGTTCAATTTTTTCCTAAGGTTGACGAACAAACTTCAATGTTTTTGGCTGCGTGTGGTCGTCCCCTGTCCTTTAAAAACATCCTTCTGCTATTAATAGAGGATTTGTACGCGATTAACGCGTAACCAGATAGATCGTTTTGGCAGATCGTGTTTATCAGTCGTGATTCCCTAATGTCGTGGGATTTACTCCAACAACCCCCTTTGATATGTGGGATCACGTTCCTGGATATTTGAGATCATTTTACGAATCTTTTAACAAACGTGATTTGACAAATGAAGTAAAAGTTTATTTCAACCTCATCGACTTGACTGATCCGTACGGACTAATGATTGACGTTGGTCGACTTATCCAGGATTCCGTCGACGTTTGACCCCACTGAGCAGACCTAGCTAACTGTTGAGTCATCTTGATTTGGCTATTGTTCACTATATTCCTTCATTTGTGTAGTCGACCTAATCGACCCGTTTAAATAAGTCGACCTAAGTTTCGACTTCGTCCAATAAATCGACCTAGTCGACCTATATGTCCGTGAGGTTGGCCTAGACGACTACGCCTTGGGCCGACTCGGAGTAAACGACTTGAGGGATTACTGGGTTTCTGTTCTAAACCGCAGGCCCAAAATTAATTGCCATGTCAACAACATCTCTCAACTACTTGTGCTCTTCCTATACTTTTAAAATTTAAAAAACTGTACAAAAATTCTAGGTGCTTCATCATCTTTTTCCTTCTTCTGATTACATTGTGGGCAAGAATAATTGTCATGAAGAACAATAAACGTGTTTGGGGAGGTGAAGTGAAGGGCGTATTTTTTTCTAGTTACATTACCAAAAAAAATTAATATAGACTAATAGTATGAGGTAGGTAGGTGTATACTTTTATAGTATATGCGTATCAATACTTTCATCAGAAGTGCTCCTTGTGGAACTTCGAACTTTGTCGATCACATTCTGGCTGAACTCGTAGCAAAGCTCTGCTTAGCTCTTTAGCCAGGACAGGTGCTCCGCAGTCAAACACACCTGATGTTTTATGAAGCATGAAAACAAGATGCCAGAATCATAATCAACCCGAAAGATTCAAACAATGAGTTGGTATGAGAAGAATTGGACGTTCTTAATGAAAGACAGAATTAGATAAACGAGGGCTGTTCATCAGAATGCTGTTTATGTCTTTTACTTTTGTAAGTTTATGACGAGAATCGAAACTGCAGGAATGTGGCGCTTTTCGAAATTACCTATTCTGGCGAGTTTTATGTGCTTGGATGACACCTTGACAGCACCTTCTCTCTTCCAATTTGGCCTTGCAAAATGTGTCCGAACCTAAATGACAGTGCAAATATCACAGGCAAAATCACAATTTTGGATCTAAATCACCAAGTCCAAAAGACGCGCCGGATTCCAGTTCAGTTTTTTAGGCAAGATTCGTTTACCCCATTTCCGGAAACGATGTCGACCCGCCGCTCTTCCGCATGAATTAAGGGCTTGATGAACCATGTTTAATCAATGCAGACCTTGCATCTCCTTCCTCATACACACTGGTCAGGTAATTGGTGCATCTGCAATCACACCCTGGGCATTATCAAAAAGTATACAGTGAACCATGTGAAATTAATAATAATACAAAAAAAAAAATTGTGAATTACTAAAATTCAACCATGCGGAAAGGTAATAAAAACATGTCCTAATTAACATTCTCAATAAATTTAGTGTTACTGTTTAGCTTTTAAACCCTTATTTGTCTGTGTCAGCAACTTCATTCATGACACCCCTTTTAACCAAATCAAAGGAGGCCCTTGTTTCTTCTCACCTCGTTACCCAATAGAAGTATGCGTTCGAGGTCTTCAGTGGCTTCTTCCCTCCCTCAGCGACCACTTTGTTGACTGATGTTAGTGCGACTCCGACGCTCGTCGTGCTCACGTTCCGACATCCTACCCGTGCCCGACACCGAATCCTGGTAGAACATTAAGTGTGGAGGAACAAGTTTACTAGTGTGGCCTTTAGGATGCAAAGCAGAAGTTCAATTGCCCCGTTTACCTACTACTGCCTGTTCCTCTTCCCTGACAATGTTTTGTTGATCAAGTCCACTCATCAGGAAGCCAATTGAATGGTGTTCAGTCGCCCCGATTCCCATAGGGCCCACGAGGAGTACGCACATTCCATACCTAATGTAGTCCTGTGTGCAGGGGCAAAACGTATGGTCCCCGTCAATATCCGTAGCTTTGGCAAACTGTATTGTCCGCATCACGTGATCGATTGCTTTTCATCATTTGAATGAAAAATTATGTGACAGGATTTCGTGTAACGAACCAACTTCTTGTTTGTCTCATCGGCTCTCAGTAGGCCCACTTTTCCGTTAATTCCCCCTGCGACGGTGGTTCACCCTGCTGCAGCGAAGACCCGTTTCAGCTCCTGTGTCCAGTCACCTAATTGACTATGTGAACAACTGAGGGTAAGTCGTCATCAGGAAGCTGAAGTTATCGAGAATGGATGCCTAAAAACCGAAGAGTGGGCTCTGTCAATCATAAAAACCACCGAAAAGGTAAAAACAGATTCGAAGGGGAAAAACTAATGTGCAGGGGCTTCATAATGTACCACTCGAATGGTGAGATGGCTAGGGCATTGGACGAACCATGTACTCCCACTTTTGTATTTCTGAATTTGATGAGGCTTCTCCATCCTATAAGGTTAAGACGTTCCCGGGTAGATCGCGAACCTGTCCAAAATGGCCACAGAGGAATATAACAAAACGATGAATAATACTAAATTAGTATGGCTTCGTCCTCATCGCAGGACACAGTATATGGTCTAGGCCGCACCATGTTAAGATCGAACTGTGTACATTCCCCGATCGGAAGAATCGTAAGCGACCCCTTCTCCGCCCCCGTATAGAAAGCCACAGGAACGGGCAACATACATCCACGACTGTAACAAAGGTAATAGAATCAGTAGAGTCCGAAACCCGTTGATAAGACAATAATAAATGGCACAAAGTAACAAGTTCACCATCGGAATATACCGTCTTCTGAAGGAACCATTTGTGAACAAAGATACGAGGAACAAACAACTGCCATGGATGAAGAGCAGAACATACACGATCCAGAACAGGTGTGTGAGAATACCCAGAAGGCAAATTGAAACCTGTTATCCGATCAGAATGGCTTCGGGAGCTTCACTTAAGGCTACGCCTTAAACCTACCGTGTTGCCAAGGTAAAGGCAACGGCCATGAGGATCCATGCATTATAGGATCCCAGTGTTACACCCTCAGGACCCCTGTTAGACACAGGTCGAAGGTAGTGTCCGTCTTCACTGTGCCCCGAAATCATCGACCATGTATCGGACGAAAATAAGGACAGATGCATGTATTTTTAGCCTCGTGAAATCACAAGACAAGGTGGTCTCCTACGTGGAGAAAGATCCCGATCACAATTGCCACCGCATAATGTCTGCAACCCAAAAACTAAGTAATGATAACAATCTGCTGCAGCATGTTGGATATGTGGATTGGAATCGAGCAAGCGATTTAACCTTGTGGAAATATGATGTTGACATCGAAAGGGACAAGGAGGCTGACCCGAGTGGATCCTGAGCCAGGTGTAAGAGTTCCTTGCTTACAGGCAGCAAGATAAGTGCCATGTATAACTTGAAGGAGTCTCTGCGGCGCCCTTTGCAGTGAGAAGACAGTATCCCATTATCTGGAATGCGCTCTTCTGCTTGTACTGGAAGAACATCCCACATGAAAAGGCCGATCATGATTGACACCCAGAGGGCGAGCACTGCCAAACCCTCCTCCAGTACACCTTGAGATAGTAGAGATTCCATTGTGCTCTACGCGCCGTATCCCACCCCCGCCGCGTAAGGGGGGCCCTTGAGGATACAGGCTAAAGGCCTGGCTCGTGTAACTCAATGCCTGACTGTAGTTTTCACGTAGGTGTCCATTCTTGGAACAGTGTCTCCAATTGCCATAACCCTTCAAAGTCGTTTCAAATAATTATTACTCATTATGATCTAGCTTAATAGAACAAAATCAATATGATGATTTGTGTGGATAGTTATAAGTTCAGAAATAGCCCCTTTCTCAATGCAAAGATTAAACGACATTCGATACTTTATGGATATGTTCAAAATATTCATCAGGTTGGAAACTAAGATGGAGAGATTTAATAGCAGCAACAAAAATATAAACTATCATTAAGAATATTATAAACACTGTCCAAAACTTTTTGTTCAAAGATGCTATTTATTCTATAGCACAGCAATAATTTATTGTTTTTTACTTTTTTTCCCATTCCTACTAGATTGTAATTAGGGGTGAGCAGAGTTCCCAGGTTTTCAGTTTCCGGGAGCGTGAACCTGACCCCTACCCTATAATGTTCGTTATCTTAATTTTAATGAACCTAGAACCTACCCGATTAATCAAAGACCCACCCAAGAACCTACCCTACTGGTTTTTCTGGTACAGGTGCCGGTTTTGTTTTCGATTCCATTAGCGGCGTCGCCCTCTGAGTTTCAACTCTGGTTCGGTTCAACGGCACGCCCTATGACGGTTCTTGTTTCGATTCTGATTAAGACATCCAAACAGATAATCCAAGAGCACCAACGCCTCAAATTACATGAAAATCAAAACTCCAAACCCCACAGAATCACCCCCTGACCGGCTCAACCAACCTAACCAAACCCAGAAAGAATCGTAAAAAAAATTTGACAAGGGCAAGGCGGAGAAGAAGGAAAATGTAGAATTAGCAGTTGACTTACCGTAAGAATCCGTAACCCCTGGAACCGTTTGATGAAACGTTGTGAAGAGGTGGACAATTGTTTGTGGTAGGGTAAACAGTTTAAGTTAGGTTATCTGGGTTGGGTAAGATTTAAGGTAGAATAATGAGTTTGGTTGGGTAAATTTTATATTAGGGTTCCAGGTTCTCCAGGTTGGTTTTCGGGGGGAGAACCTGGAACCAGTAACTTGGTAACCGCCGGATTTGTAAAATTTAGAAACCTAGAACCTACACGATCTATTCGAGAACCTGTACTGACACCGACCCTATAGTACCATTTCCGACATGTTCCCGGTTTTACCCGAACCTATGCTCACCCCTCGTATTGAAACAATCTTAAATAAAATTTCATATCAAAATTAAATAATTCTTAAAATTTTGAAAATCCCTCGAAAGTTGCTTAAAAAAATTTCAACATTATTTTAATAATTAAATTAAAGCTTTTAAAATAATCAGTAGCACCATCACCACGTGTCAGCAAAAGCCTACTTCAAGGTTTTTCGAAAATTTAAGGGAAGTTTCGAGAAAATCTAAAAAAGACAGTCATAATCGTGTTTAAAACCCATTAATAATAACAATTAACTTAAACAACACAGTTCAGACTATCTCAATATACCCTAAAACTATAGTTTCGTCATGAATTATATGTTTAACTAAATGTTGTGCTTTTTTTATTTTTTTATAAATTGTTAGAATGAACAAAGCTAAATAAAAAATGTCCGCCCTATCAAATGATAGCGTCGGTTGGACTAAATGGTCTTCATAATTGGTATGGCGTGTTCGAGCAGCATGTTCCAAATACAACCAATCCAACTACGAAATGTGACAGCCCGTGATGACTGTGTACGTTCAATTCAATTGCACTCAAATCCACTCCACGAAAGAAAGAATATAGAAAGTCAAAGGGTGTCAAATATCGTGGCACGAATTTTTCGACTTGGATCTAAGATGACACCCCCGAGACCCCCCATTCACCCCTACTACGTCCAAATCTCAAAAGAAGGATCTCACTATCACTCACCAACGCACGACCGGAGAAAATGAGATCATAACAAAAATTAAATAAAGAATGTTACGAGTCATATGGAATGATGAGTAAAGGGAAGAAACAACAAAAGAGGAGATATGGAATGAATGAATGGAAGGTAGGCACGCGTGACATACAGAATACGTGAAGCGTTTTTTTCTAGGGAAGGATACGTGTAATAATTTTGCATGATGTTGTTGTTGTTGTTGTGGGGCAACCCCCCCGCCATCCCCTTTTCGTCTTTGTCCCAATCAACAAACTTTTACTTATCCAAAACTCTCTCCTTTTCCCCTAAGTAACGCATCTTTAGTTTGTGTCTTGATAAACAGAGAGCAACTCAGCTAAAATCCTCGTCCATCTCTACGTGTCGTACAGATCATACAAATGGATCACTGCATTGCCACAGCAGTAGCAAAATTCATCTAATTTTTTTGCTATGCTTTAATGGTCGCGTGTGTGTATGCAACATTTTGTCTATAAGGGCGACCAACGATTCTAGTTACGGTGTCAGTTAGGCTACCCATATAACTTCTGTTGCTAATATAGTCATATAATTCCTAATACCGAAGTATCCAGTGAATATAAATCAGTAAATAATTTATGTTTTTCCATACAAATATATGACTTTAGGCAGGCGTGCATGCAAGGACCCCGGCCATGGTGGAGTACAACTAAATTTAGTCTGTCCAGAAAAAAACCCAAAAGAAACAACACACAAGGATGACCAAATACCCCCACAAAAGTGAAAACGAATAAAGCAAAGCATTCAAATGAAGGAATTTAGGGGAAGTATGCCGTGTCAAGAACTAAAGTTGTGGAAAAAGGTTTGGCTAGCGAAGGGGGAGGGAGGAATTGAACAAGACGTTCTAGAATTACCCAAATAAGAGAAATGATATACGTGACAGTTCTTTTTGGAGTTTGTTACACACTAATTCTCTATATCTACTTTTTTGCATTCGATAGAGGAAAAAATACGAACCAATTCACGTGCCCACCATGAAAGAAAAAGGTCGAAAGAATGAATTATTGGGCTTAATTTAATTTGGTTTTATTTCAATAAGGCCATCGCGATGGAGGTTTCTAGAACTTCGCGGTCGTTCTTACATGGTTGAACATCAAATATTTAATTTTGTTATTTTAATTTGCCTTACAACTTGGACAATTCCGGAACCGGACAATAATATCTTTTTAAACTTACTAAATGACAATCCCTTCTCATAAAGCATGGTAGAAGAAGATTCAACCAAGACAAAAACCAACTACTAAGTATTTCATTATTATTATTTTCAAATTCATGAACTCATGCAGACCATGTATGCCATTTTACTAAGGTATTCCTATATCTTAAACCGGGCAACACTTCATTTATCTAGACAACGCCTCCTGGTCAATTTTTCTTAAAGTAGAATAATTGATGAAGGAGAGAGGATCTAAATAAAAAATAAATGGGGAATCATGATAGGCTGCTAACCTCGATGTAGCCGAGCCTTTCAGGGTCCAACTCCTCCCATGATCATGGCTGCGTATTCTTCCCGCCTGCTCTTTCAGTCTCGACAGCTTGATAGACCGACGCGGCTCAACATTATTATCTGTCCCCCACCACCAAAACGAAGCATGAAGATTAAAGAAGAGGAAAACTTGTGAATTGAAATGGTACGTAAAGTTTATTTCTTTTGTTTATAAGAATCATTGCGAAAATGAGCACCAAGGTTTTGATAATTCCGGATTCCTCGCAATAGGTGCCCGGCGGCATGTGGAATTGCCAAATGTCAACGCCCACCCCCGGGAGAACAAATAACACGTACTACCAAGCAAAAGATGAAGGAGACAGACATAATTAAGTTAATTTTTTTTTATTTGTTTTAGTCCAAGGTTGATAGTTAATTCTAAATTTAAATCTGACTAAAAAAAATTCCATATTTAATGAGAGCAGATCACCATTGAGAAAGTCGACACTCAATCACCGTCCTAATCGTTGAAATTGTCTTTGCCTTTTTAATCCCCGGCATTGATTAAAATTAACCAAGGACCAGCCAACAGTTTTGTTTGAAAGGCAGCCATCATCCGACTTTAATACTGACTGAGTATCAATTACTTTAATTAAAGACAAAAGACAATTTTCCACGGCCACCTAAAAGGGATGCGGCCTGCATGGCCAAGTCATGTTAGAAGAAGAAAACGTACATACTCTGTATTAAAGGAATTAAAATAAATAATGTCCTCGTCTAGCTTTTACCTCTTTTACCTCCGCGCTCTGTAACTCCGACCATCTTCGTTCTTGTACTACCCTGCCACAAACTAAAAATTATTACACCACCCGATTTTGTGCTTGATAATAATAAATTGTGGGTCGGCTTCAATTTTTTTTTTTTGTGGTTAGTAAATGGTGATCAATTCAAATCATTTAAGATGTGAACGGAATGAGAGGTTAATGGGTAAAGTAAAAAGGGTGGGGGGGTTTACATGTCGAAGAAGATTCTGGAGTCGGGAATCGAATAAGCTTTGGTCTAGTGATTTGAGGACCTGAAAGATCCAACAGTTCCTCCTTGCTTATTTTATCAACCTTCAACCTTTCTCCTCCTCCCGAGAACACCTCCAACAACTCTCCCGCTGGCGAAACTCCTTCGAATCCTTCATCCCCCTTTACCCCAATCCCATCCAAACCCCACTTGAAATTAGTATAACAGTCTCATTAAATAACAGATGTGCCTATTGGATCGGATGGCAACAAACAAAACACTTGCCCTATGGCATTGTGCAAAAATCCGCACCGCTGAGTTGGTTACCCGTCCTTCGCCAGCTTCTCGAAGTTCCCCGCCACTTCCTCCCACGCATACCCACCCCCATTCCGTGGTCTTTATTGTTGTTGTGCTTATGAAAGTCTAAGCCACCCTCAAGGCCGTTCTGTGCACCAGACTTTGTCCGGTCAAGTTGGTGCTTCTGTCCGCCTGAGCGACCACTCGCCGCAAGGGCCAGAGTCTTATCGCGCCGTCCTCCCGAGGGCGGAGAGGTCCGATGCGCGACAGGACCTGCGAATGCATGCCCGTGGGCCCCACGAGAACCGTCTCAGCTCGGCCTTCAGCTCCTGGGGGAAATAAGATGCCGGGCCTGCTGGCGATCGGCCATCCTCGCCTATCAGCTCCTGCGGCGGAGAAAAAAACTGCCGGAGCTTGCTAGACGAGCTCCGCCGGATCGTCGGCCGATCTCAAAAGGCACCCCGAGGTGCCCGAACTGCTCGTCCTCCGCCAGAGATCCGGCTCCACCCCCAAATACCATCGTGGATATCAAATGGCGTTGGCGGGCTCGACACTTCGAGAGGATGATGGTGTCGTCGTCCTGGAGGTCGATGGTGACCTCGACCGAACTTCCTCGGAAGTCGGTCGTACCCCCAGGGGAAGGTCATCCGCCGAGAATATGAGCCCACCGTTGGAGCCTCCACCGCCAGTCGTGATCCCGGGGTGGCCTGCCATAGCGCCACCTTTGAGTAATTCTCAACCCCCCATAGGAACGTCTTCTTACAGGGCGTCAAACGTTGCTATAAACTAAGAAAAAAAAAAAATGGAAACTAAGGCTAATGGTAAGGTTGATTTGGGAAAGTGGGAAATGATTTCTGGAATATATTATTATTTGATGGATGGACGGGGCGTTGGGTGGTGGGTGTTTATATAGGGAGAAGCTTGATTGATAGATACAAAAAGGAGTGGAAGTAAATGACTGACGCGTTAATAAAAATGGAAGGGGACAAAATTCGGGGGATCTTGGGAATGAGGAGGTGGTGGGAATCGTTCGAATGATTTTTTATTTTATATTTTTTCTGGGTCGTATGTGATGTGGGGATGAGAAAGAAAGGGGTGGGACGGTGGGGGGGATGAAGATGAAGAATTAAGACAATCAAAGTGGTCGAGCGTGTAAGTTTGGGGGATAGTTTCACTGTGCACACCAAGACACGTATAATGTTTATTAAGGTTATTGACAGATAATATACACGGGCGTTTGGTTGTGTAGTTTGATTAATTTGATCATTTTGGCGACCCTTATAAAAAATTTGGTATGACGAAATCGCATGTTATTGTCTTGGGGTGTAAAAAAACAAGGAAAACAGAAAAAAACACCCACAATCTCGTGGTTTTACATTTCATGTCGGCATGTTTTACGTTACGTTGAACAATGCTTCGAAAAAGCTTGGGGATATTGTTTAAGGAAAGCAAGAAGCGTGATATGCACGAATAAATGTCACGTAAACATTTCTCCCCGAGGATAGTAGAACGACGAGGTGGGGCAGGCGGGGGTAAATAAAATTTTTACAGCATCTTTCTTGGGAATTTTTATCGGGTGTAAACGTTTTTATTAAGCGAAACTTTCTAATTTAAGGTTTATGGTTTAAGTTCAATTAATAAATAATGCAATGTAGGGGAGTGAGCAGGTTCCATGTTTCCAAGGTTCGGGACGTGGAACCTGGACCCTACCCTATTAATCGTCCGTCCGTTCTTAATTTTTTAGAACCTAGAAACCTACCCGATTAAATCAATAGACCAAACCCTAAGATACCTACCCTACCCGTTCTGGTACATGGTTCCGGTTCCGTTTCAGGTTCACGTTACACCGGCGTCGCCCTCTGAGTTTCAATTCTAGGTCGGTCAACGACGTCCGCCACTATGAGTCAGGTTTCGTGTGTTTCGATTCTGTATTAAGACCACCCAAAAAACAGATGATCCAGAGCACCAAACGCCTCAAATTAACATTAAAAATCAATAATACCAAACTCCCACAGAATCACCCCTGACCGTGCTATGTTCATGACAAAAAGAACTTTTAAAAAGAAAATATTCCCATCACCCACGGGCTCAACCTAACCTAACCCAGAAAGAATCGTAAATAAAAAACAATTTTATTGACAAGACAAGGAGGGGAAGAAGGGAGAAAAGTAGATTAGCCAGAGCTGTACTTACCGTACAGAAACCGTAACCCCTGGAAACCTTTTGATGAAAGACAGTTGTTGTGAAGAGGGGCGGACAATTGTTTGTGGTCAGGTAAAGTTTAAGTTAGGTTATTGGGTTGGGTAAGATTTAGGGTAGGTTTATGGGGTTGGGTTGGGTAAAATTTAGGTTAGGTTCCAGGTTCTTCGGGTTGGTTCCGGAGGGGAGAACCTGGAAACCGTTACTTGGTACCCGCCGGTTTTGTAAAATTTAGGAACATAGAAACCTACCGATCATATTCACGAGAACCTGTACTGACACCGACCCTAATGTACCGGTTCCACGACAGGGTTCCCGTTTTTACCCGGAACCTATGCTCACCCCTAATTGCAAGGATTGAATAAATAGAATAATTCAAGTCATAAAAATGGATTAAGGATACAATAGAATGTTACTCATACCAAATCTGTTGGATACGTCTTCTTCCCGTTGCGATTGAAATCGTGTCAGTGTCATGTAGATGAAGAGTATTTATGCAAAACCTACGAGATCCCGAAAACAGCGTCCCCCCCAGGGTTTCAAAGAATGAATGCCCTTCTGGGATTTGGCCCAAGGAGCGACAGGCGGGCGATAATTCCCTCCTTCCACACTTAAGCTGGCCGGTCAAGAGTCTTCTTCTTTTTGTTTTTTTTTAAAGGGGGATATTTATGGACGGACAACTTGTGTGTGAAAAAAGTAAAAGAGTGAGAAGCGCCGGGGGGAAGCTAGGTGTAGATTGTACATCTCATTTGTTCTCGTCAATTCCCCTCCCTTATGTCAGTCGTCGTCTGGACCATTTTATCCGTTATTAACCTCCTACATAGAGAGAAAATTATTTAGCTTACGTCAGAGAAGCATGCATGCATAACGACTCTTTTAACCTCCATATTTCAGAAATTAACAATATCTCATTGTCTTATACATTCGGAAGCTTCCCGTCGCCTGACGCGCTCCCCAAAAATGTCCTGCCTAAAGGGCGGTGCCCTTCAGCTAAAAACTCTTGCGAAGACGTGCGACGAAGCTGTCCGGTGGAAACTTTGTCCGTCCTTCGTAGGGTTGGCAAAATCGGACCACCGAAGTCATTGTTTTCGCAGAGGTGATACTTGACCCAGGAAAATTGCATCTTTCCCTGAAAAGGGCGACACAATCTCGCTCACTGTTTAGTTCTTCTTTGCCCATCCCATCATGCTCTTGTTAGGTTCAAATACTGGATTGTACGTTACAATGGGTGTAAACTTTTGAGATTCGAATTCGCGCATACTATATTTTATAGCGATCTCAATTAGTAATTAATTAAATTACCAGCACACATACCGGTAATACCTAATTCTAAGTACTTCTTCTAATTAAAATTAGTCATGTAAAATACACGTAGATTTGGTAAATACAAACATTGTTATTACATCGGTGTGATTGTAAAGGGAAAAGATAGTACTTGAGCCTGAGTTACTACAATGGAGGTTGTTACCTTACTCCTCACTTGATTGTGCGACTGTTTCACTTGAATTTAAATTAGTAATGCTAAGAATTGGGTGGGTGAAAGCGAAAATTGGTCATATCCATTCCCAGGAAAAATAGAGCAATACGTCTAATTAAACTTGACCATTTAAGCAACCAGCTTTTTCGATTTCATATTATCAAACTTGATGAACCATTCATTAGTTTGGCAGCATCTCCAGTTCAACATTTGGATTTTTTCCTCCCCCAGAATTATTCATGTTCCCACCTAACAAAGCACCGTCGCCATCCTAAATCCACCATTATAGCACCCTCATGTAAACTGAAGAATGCCTAAAGCAGTGCCTACTCCACAGATTAGCGACATGGAGCAGGATTACGGACGGTGCGAGTAGAGCCAGTCTAATGTAGTACGGCTATGTCTGCCTCATGACTTGGTTCTCCTGCGCAACAGCCGATTCGTTTAATATAAAAAATATATAATGTTTTCTAAATTCCAGCCGGTTTCATGCCACTCTTTAATCACGATTTCGGGGTTACACACCGCCCACATGAAAGTTTCCATTGACAAGTCACCAATTGCAATCCGTTCCGCGGCTGAAGCTGCCCAATGGGTTCTATTTACCATATCAATTCATGCGCTTTTGGGAAAATGAATATCCCCTCGTACAACTAAAACTCTAGGGGGTTTTAATATCTCGGATGAAATAAGAAACCTGGAAGGTTTAGGGAATGCATTTCAAACAGACTCTCAGGATAGACCCGTTCCGTGGTTGGCATTGGAAGGGCGCCATCATTTCATCAAATTTCAAGGCCGGAAACTGTGGCGTTCGCACCAGTCGGACTTTATCTCCCTAAGAAATTTAGCGAGCGCATCTGGGAAAGGTGATTGCTTTCAAGGAAATCGTCCCGAGACATTGTATGAAAGGATTTAGGATCACTTATGCCAAATTCACGTCTGGGAATAGTAGGAAACAGGCTAAAGTGGATGTACCATCCTGTCTAGACAATCAAACGCAATGCAGCAATGACTGTGAGTACTGAAAACACTTCAACGTGTCGTACTCGGAAGATATCAGCAGGAGTGTTATTAGGTCGGATTTCGTGAGGCCCGGATCAAAAGAGAAATTAAAATGCCTCCGGGGAATCCTTTTTTCTTTTTGTCTCATCTCCCCTCGGCTTCTTGATTGAACTTGGTTGTTTTCGTCGGGTAAATGTGGACATAAAGGGAAGAGATTGTGCTTTCCTCTTCTATTTTTCTGTGTGAAACTGGACTTCTTAAAGATCTACGGCCTATTTTGCTCCCAGATTGCTTGGTTGGGAATCTTTCTCCCGATACATTATCCCAATGTGATAGAGCCGGGGGACAGAGATGCTTCACGAAACCTCTCCGCCGTCGGCCGACTCTTCCTCAAATCCCATAACATCTACATAGCACTGCGTGTATTCAGTATTTTAATCCAACGGTAATGCTCCCAAGCTCAGCACATCTGTCCCACAGTGACAAAGTGTTCAGATCCTCGTGGCAATGCCCTAATCTGACATAAAGATGATCAGGCAAAGTGCCCCAGCGCAAATCCGACAAGTTAAGCCGGGCTCTTCAAAAGACGTCCCCCACCCGTAAAGTTCCTCCAACTTACTGGGAGTAACTGAGCAAAAGTTTTGAATTATTAATATGAGAAGGGGATTACAGGGATGGGTTGTGTTCTCCGACTTGAAAATGCTTCTAGTTTGGATCGATCAATGGCGGAGAACATGGGCTTAAACTAGACCCAAATTGAGACTCCTTGTTGGACCTGCAAGTAATTAATATATGCAAAGAGAGAGAGGGGGGCTGGAAGGGGGGGGTAACGACTTGCTACTGTAAATTGAGTATTGCTTGTTGATTTCATAAGGAGGTAGGTTTATCAGCCGAAAGCCCCGGATCTTGTCAGTGGCATCTTCAATCTCCGTGGATCCATTGGTGGAACCTTAGATCCAACTCATTTTTCGCATCGACGGAAGGACATGTGCATCACTCCTGTGCGTTGGGTCGTGCGGATGCTTTGGCCTGTTACGTTAGCGCCTCTTTATTCTTGAGTGATAGAGCAGTGCCCATAGATGGGTCACCAAACCCCTCCTAGGGCTAATCTCGCAGCATGTGCCCTGTTGTCCTTCGATGAATAGATGTACAGCACCATCTCTGCCCAGAATTTCGCCAGTTTCGTTTCCAGATCTCATCAGGATCAACGATCGCATCCGACAATTGTATCGCCAACCTTGTTTCCTCTGAAGAAGACAGTTTATTTCGTCCCCCTGCGCCCTCTCAACCATATCTTAGCTTAATTTCCCCTTCTGGCAGTGTCCTGCAACCTTTGAGGAGACTCCTTGTCTCGGCGATTGTTCTCCTTCAGACCATCAAACACTGTGCGCTTCCTCACATCAACCGACAGATTGACAGGATTGCCCTCTTTCTGGCCGTCTCAAAGAATCAACGAACATGTACATGGAATCTCTTCGGAAATATCCGGAAAGGAGTGTAATGCACAAGACTCTAAAGAGGTTATATTGATGCAGTTTCCTTTCCCCAGGGCTTGAACAGGTGGGAGGGCAGCTGGCATATTACATTCAATACCCTTCTGGCAGATAGGTCGCTTTTTCCCACAAGTCACCCTTCACATATTTTACATATACACGCGTGTACCTTCATCCATGTCGTGAATGTAAGAGCAAAGAACTGCAAACTTTCGGAGAGCATAGTCATTATGGCTAGTAGTGCAACATGTAAGGTAAAACATGTCTTGCCAGGTCAAATTTCCGTAATGGACCAAAGATAATAATGAAGATATCAAGTATATCCAGTGGAGAGGATCCTAGCAGCACGAATTCAGTCAACGACTACCAAATTCGGTGGCCATGGGGTGCAAATATGATGGGACGCTTAGTATCAAAGCGAGTAGAAAAGAAATGTATCTCATCTTCGATCACTCTGAATGGTCGTAACCATTCTTCTCCCAATTCCATCAACCTGTCTCATACCTCGAAGAATTTTCCGATGTGCTCCCAGGGGCAATTTAATAACCAGCGTAGTGCACTCGAAGGAGCCTGAACAGGGAAAATGTTAAGCACAGATCCTTGAGGTGCGTTCACCAGTTTGATAGGAGGGCAGTAAATCCTACCGACAATACCATAGGATGTCAATTGTGACACCTTGGTCTGTCAGTCAAAACCGGACCCTCGCGTCTTCAGTCGTTCCCCTTGAACCAGATACCGATATCCTTTCATGGTGGACGTATTGGCTTCGTGCAGGGTCTCCCTCTTCGTGATCGTTGCAACTCCCCGTTAAGATTCTAAAAAACACACAGTTTCTGAAGTCGTCCAATGCCGTACCTTTTCATGGATGCTGTCAATACAATCACTAATATTAAGAGGAACCATCACTGCGCTAATGAGCATCGCCAGAATGATGATCAGTAAGGAAAGACAATGATCACGAAGCCCCCCTAGCTTCATGATGGTTTGCCCAACAGACTTCCGCCACAGTTTTTCAGAATTCCAGCAAAACAGAACGAGGATATTGAGTCCGCGCTACTGAACGCAACCAGCAAGTACAGCGCCCAGGTAACAAATTCAATACCATCGATCTCAGACGAGTTGTAAGAAAACAGTTGACCCATGGTGAAGTCAACTCAAGTAGCCAATCATAGAGTTAGAAGCCCATAAAACAGCCATAAGCAAGCGACTATTTGGAGACGTCTTCCACTATAGGATGCTAGCAGGACTGTACGAGCAGCATTAAGAAACCCCAGCAAGCTCATCAAGATCCACAAACACCTCCAACTGACGACGGAATGCTGTGACATTGAAATGAATAGTGAATTTTTCTCCACTGCCGACACCATCTCCATCCGTCGGCTGTGTTCCTTAGGAGGCCTTATATCACTTTCCGGCAAGGCTAGATGATGATGATTCTTAATGACAGCTTGCCCCAGTTAGCTTAAGAGATAAGCCGCTTTGCTCATGCGAGTCGAGGAGAATAAAGATATCTCTCCTTAGACATTCCTGTTGTCCGCTTTTCGTCGCGCTAGGAGTAGTGGGCCTTTTCAACAGTTTGTAAGAATAATCATTTGGACGAGACAAACAGTCCATCCTCGAATACTAAATTACAAACAAAAAAAAAAGCAACAAAAATGTTGGAGACATTACGACCAGGCGTGGGCTTGCCAAGTAAAACAAATAAAGTGCTGATTTAGATTAAAGTTTAAACGTGATTTAGATGTGCTTGCTGAGATCGGATCTCCTTGCCATGCACGTCACGTCCATGAAACATCGGCTCATATTTTTGTGTATTGATATTATTGGCTTCATATATTATTCTAGTAAATATTGGGTATAACCCAAGTCAAATCATATAGGTGAAATGGGGATCATAAGCCCAACCACCGTAGACCATTGATGACTTCGGTGTCATCAATGAATAATTAATTAACAAACTCACAAGCCCAACTCAAGCACATGCATTTGGGCCTAAATCAAATCTGGAGTCCCAAGCTTTGATAGTATCCACGACTTCGATATTGTATCGCCTAAAATTTTGTTAAATAACTCTTAGAGCGTCCATCAAAGGTCACTAACATGGAAAAATTAGCGTCTCGACCCTTTTGGACATTTTATAACTAAGAGAGACCCAACATTGTAAGGTTATAATTTATGTGAAAAGAAAAGACTTGTTTACAACAGATCCAAATTGATCTACAGCCTCTTAACAATGTCTTGCTATTTCTCTAAAAGTCTTGTCTAATCCTCTCTTGACAATCCGGATAGTCTTCTTCCCATTTCCCCGAATCTCTGACCCTTACCTTATTGCCTAGTTGGATCTTTATGTATTAATCTCCGAGTTTCATAGTCTCATCATCTTTCAACATTTAAGTGTTATGTCCACTAGCATTCGCCCGGTGTGTTTCTTTTCGCCCATATTGTCAAGGCGTCGTATTGCTACCTTTCGCCGATGTAGACGCCCCGTCGCTCATCCTGCATTTGCTGGATGTGTCTTTTGAGCTTCCATTGGGCCGCTATCTCAGTCAAACTCCTATTCATTTCAAAGGACGTGTGGCCCATAATTCTATTGCCAAAGCACGAGTCTTCAAACATGTGTCAAATGGTATCTCTCGCAAGAGATCATCAATTCCCTTGGCTCCACATTTTGGTAATTGACAAAGACATTAAGTTTTGACTCATGCAGAATTTATGGGTTTTTCTCGAAAACTTCCCCATTATCTAACTAATTTTGTCTAATTTTAATGTACTAAATAAAGACATTCCAGTTGAAGAATGATTGTTGGTATTTGAAGGTTGAGAGATGAAAACTAGGAGCTAACGATCACGGAAGAGAGTTAATTAACAGATACTTAAAGGACAAATCTTAGAAACCTTAATGGTAAAGATGACTGGGAGACACTCATAAAAATTACTCCCCCCTATTTTCATTGAAGGTTAAAGATCAAAGATTGATAACGCAAAAGTTTAAAGTCTTTCAATCTAAGAAGAAAGTGTGAAGTTCATCTAAAGGATAGAAGATGTTCATTGGAATGGTGATTCGGACTCATGATTGACTGAAGACATAGACGGTTGGTTTAAAGGCAGATTACGGTCAAACCACATGAAGATCATGTAAGCTAGTAACGGTTTGAAGTAGTTGTAGTATCCTTAGAACTAGATAAGTGTAGTTGACAGTTACTAGTTATGTAAGTGTATAAATCAGACCATTATGTAATAGAAAAGAACACAACGATCATTTTAAACTCAAGTGGGCATTTTGATTGTCTATCCTGTTGTTGTTCTTGACTCCATCCATTTAGAAACTCAGTTCGCATCAATGGAAGTAAATATCCTTTTCATTTATGTGAATTGTTCATTCTAACTTTTTCGGCTTCACGTTACCTTTTCGAGTCAATCCCATGCCGAGATTGCGACATATTTTTCCTTATAAATACACTCTTACGTAAAAAATCTTAAATAGTATTTCAAATTTCATTAACACTAAATCGCAAGCAAAAAAGAAAATGGTACCATAATTGAAGAATTTTGGAAAATGAACAAACTATTAGGGAAGGATGACCATACTTTTAATGCATATTATGCTTAGTCCAAAAGAAAAATAAATTCACAACTAACCCTTTTAATGAACATCACATTAAACTCATGTTTTCGTGGGAGGGAATCCGAGGGAATTATATATAAAAAATATATTATGAAAAAATAAAATTTTCATGAACATCGAAAAATGAAAGCAATAAGTTACTTTCGAAAAAATTAGAAAGCACCATATTTTGTATGATTATCGATTAATGTTTGTCGCGGGTGGATCCCCGTTCCAGTTCCATCTCAAATGGATATCCTTTCTTGACGATAATCCTTCGGATTTTAAAAACGTGAAGGAGTCATCACTAACCTATTTTAAGTTCAGGTTAGAAAAACTATAGAGATTCGTTTAGGTTCGAGAATTAGGGATTACTAAACCGCTTTCATCACAAAGAAAAGGAAGGCCTTCGACATTAAAAATATGGTCTCGAGCTCAATAATGCTTAAAATGTCTATGTGATTTATTTTTTAGAAGAAAGAATTATTCGTTAAAAATAACTTTGGGCAAAGCGCAAGAAACATAGATTGATTAAGGCCCTTAGAAATTTCTAAGCTGAATTGAACTCGAGGGAGAACTGAGTATGAGATGAGCGAGATTAGTACCATTTCTCGTCTCCCTTAACGCTCTCGCTGGCGTTGTACCTTTCGATGATGTTTTAAAATATGTTTACAGCGAACCTGGTGATTCTTGTCCAGAGGGTGTCGAACGAGGTGCGTGCCTTGGTTGTCCGTAAGGCACACCCCCTGAGTATCTGCACAAAAAAAAAAACACGAAATAAAATGTTCTCGTCAATGGAGGGAATCGAAGGCGTCATGGATCACTCATCACCGTTTGCAAAGGAGTGACTTGGATACCGGACTAAGGCTTCTCTCGAGTTGGAGTAGAGCCTGGAGTAGCATGAGAATAAATCCCGACGGATAAATCGATCCGTTGGGAAGAGATTACTAGGAAAACAAATCCGGAAATCGGAGTTGCGCCTGCTGCCATAAATCAAGGAAAATCAATCGTCTGGTCATTGGGGCTTGGGCTTTGAAAAGTTTTGCTGGAGGGAATCCGTGGTTGTAATGTTGTCGTCTAAAAGGCTCGGAAGGAACGTTCGATGGAGGGACTGAGGGCTCGGCTGCGCAGTCAGGATGGAAGTGGAATGGCATCCGAGGTGGAGATCACAGCTGACTTAGAGCGTCGCACGACTTTCCTCCGACTGATGATATTCCCTCATTCAGATGCAGATGGACAATGGATCAAGGAACATATTATTATTTGCTGGACAATGAACATGATTTTGATTCGATTCCTTTTTATTTTGGTAATTTTTTGTCTTGGTGAAAAAATTGGAAAGAAACAATATTTTACGGTGATTTTGTTACTAATTGACGATGAAAATATTTCGCACACATTTGAAATTCCTTAAATAAAGTCGAGTTCACTCCTGGGAATATGAATGTTAGTTGCAATAAGCGTATGTATTTCACTCATTTAACTCTATAAAAGCCGACGAGACAATTTACCGAATTTAGATGAAACGCCGAAATCTTTGGTGATCCGAACAAACTCTATGTTTTATGCTGATATGTATTCAATTAAATTGATTCAAATACAGACTGGAGTCGAAAATAACAATGTTCATTATTTTAAGTGGAAAGAGAGTAAGTACACCCGAGAGATATTCACATTTTTTTTTTTTTTTTTGGCAATTCGGGACAGGGAACAGTATTTTAGTATCCCCTCCGATTCCCCCTTCCATTCCGACTATATCTCCCTTGCCGCCGCTTCTTCCTTTTGCCTTGTTGTCGACGCCATGGCCGGACAACAACCTCGTCACCCCACTCCGTCGCCCGAACTTCCTCCTTCTCATTATGCGGCGGGGAGGCCGAAGGTGGGGACTGTTTTCAACAAGGTACGCATCGCCACCGTCGTCGACAAGCTGAGCCAGTACCTCGCCGGCACCTCCCAGGAAGCCACCCCTTCCGTCTTCTACAACCTCTGCCTCTCCCTCGCCAGGTGCTTCCATCGATCTCCTTCCAGATTTTTTTTTTTGTTTGGGGTGGAATTGGTTGGGGAGGGGTGGGTTTATTTGACGACCACCCGACGAGGGTGATTCTAGGTTTTTGCTGGCCTTCGGGGTGCATGTTTCTTCTGTCACGATGCATCGCATCGCGGTTCTAGATGCTCGGCTTTGTCACTCCTCACTGGACTTTTTTTCGCTGGAGTTCAGGGGGATTGACTACGCGGTGGCCAACAATGAACCCCCTAATAATCCCGGAGAGTTTCCTGAGCTACTTAAACAGGTGAGTGCCGTGGTTCCCCGTTAATTCGGGCTAATTCCGCTTGGATGGATTTACTTTCGTCGGTATCCCTAGCCGATTGTTGTGGTCTCTCAAAAAGAAAGGAGGTTTATTTTATTGGCGTTTAAGGTTCTATTGCTAGCTAAAAGCTTTCATTTTGGCATATAGCCTGTGCCTGAATTATGTCCGGCCTTTCTAGAGGTGGCGATTTGTTCGTCGAGATTTAAACTGCTGATTTTACATTGATTAATATTGTTTCATAATTCCCATGTTTTGTACACTTGGGAAGGAGATCTGAAGCCACAACTTACTGGTTTCCCAACTTTTCGGAAATTTTATAAATATTGAGCACAGTCACTGGAATACAGGACATTGTCCATCAAGAAGAAGAAAGTGTTATGCTGTAGCTGGCAACAATACCAAGAGAACATCTAGCAGTATATTCATGCTTTGTTTGGTTTCCGTGGAAAAGGGAAGGAAAGGTTTTCCAATGGAAAAACACTCTTCCTGATGCCTCTCCAAATTCAGAATGTTCCACTTCTTTTTGGTAGAAAAAATGTTCTGCTTAAATCATGTCATTTTTTTTCTTTTCTGTCATTTTCTAAGGTAACCAAACATAGCATTAGGGTAAATAGTAGACCTCACTGATGATCTTGTCTCTTCCCCTGAAGACGGATGGGCTCAGCCATAGATAAGTTATCCAACCCACATGTTTGAGGGAAACTTATTGCTATTTTTCAATTTTGTTGTGCTTTTGTAGGTTTGCAGCCGAAAAACTGATTGCATGTCTAAGTCAATATGCATGGTTTTGTTGCTCTCTGCTAAGGTATTTTCTTAATTAGAATTTCGCTGAACCTTTACGTCACTGTGGAATATTACACTCTTTTTTACATCTGCCGCTGTAGAATGCCTGTAACTCCGGATGGTTCTCAGAGAAGGATGCTCATGAGCTGTTGACACTCACCGCGGAAGTATGCTTCTATTGTCTCCCATAATTACCTTTGCCTTTTCCAGGGTTATTTGTCCATACCTCATACAACAATGATGACAATGCTTAAAGCCCTTGTCTCACTTGGTGGGTCGGCTCTGTGAATTCATTGTTGCAATTACATTCTATTTCTTGTGGTAATCTTACTAATGTCTACGTAAAGCATATCATACAAGTCTTTTTCGTTCAAGTCAATCACCGAGAATTTAAATTCTTGCAACACCTCCATCTATTGTTCATTGCTCAAGCTAAAAAAAAATAATCATCAATCGAAACCAAGAATTTACTCATTTTTGGGCTTCGGACATACAGCTGGCTAAAAACTTTTACAGTCCAACAGATGTTACCATTGGAAGTAGTGATACAATCTCAGCTGCTTCAACAATCATGGCCAGGTAAACATTTTGTATTTGCAATACTTTACCAGTTTTTATCTTGTTCCTTTCAAGAATGTCCATCATTGTCGCCCATCCTCATAAATGCTTTTGTATTTTATATAATTATGTTCGTCATCCCTTCAATAGAAATCAAATCCTTCCTTTCCAAGAAAATATCCATTCAAGGTGATCTTACATCTCATCAGGATCTGGAAGAACTGGGGAGCAAACTTTTGGAACCCTGCTATTAGGACTATCAACCAGTCAAACAAGTCTATGTTGTTCTCTGTTGGAAATCCCTGAAAGATATCCCTGCACCATTATCGTTTCCAGTATCCTGCCTTAACCAAAATGACTTTTACGTTTTACCTGGTTTAGGCTCTCTGCCTTTCTTTAGTGCTTGTGTGGACACTGCGGATTTTTTTTAGGAGCTGAAACTCAAGTGTCCTACTGACCCTCCTTAAAGTTAAACAAATTACATAGACTTTTTTTGGAAAAAGTAAAATAGCAAGCACTGACATGCTGTTGTCTGATGGGCGTTCTCTATATATAGGTCAAGGAAGGTTTAGTTAGTCCCTGAGGTATAAACTGCTTTCATCACGTACAATAGATATTTCTTTTCCTTCTTGACTCTCCTTTCTATCTGAATCTTCCTTCAAACACCCGAAAAAATTGGAACTTAAATTCATACAATTTCCAACCGGTTGAATGCATAAACCAGCCCATCATTCTTCTTTTAATACACATGCATGCATAAACATTCACATGATGACTCACTCATTTTCTTTGCAGATTCTATCCATCCTTCAAGTTGGGCAAAATACTTGCCTCTCTAGATGTCAAGGTGCAGATTCTTTTGCTATTGAATAGACCTATATTAAACTAGATACTTCATTGACATTTGTTTTTTTTTCTTCCTGACTGATTTTTGCAGCCTGGATATGGAACCCATATCAGCGATTTTCATATATCCAAGGATTTAGCTTATTCTGGAAAGGAAAAAATTGTATGTAATGTCGTCTTCTAATATGTCTTTGCAGTTAGTTATATCTATTTGGCCTTTAGATATTATTTCAATTCTATTATCCTTTTCATCTTCAAGTGTTCAAGTCTCTCATCTCAAAGTTAGTTTACCCTGTCTGCAATTTTATGGAAGCTTCAGAAATTTTTATGTAATGTCGTCTTCTAATATGTCTTTGCAGTTAGTTATATCTATTTGGCCTTTAGACATGATTTCAATTCTATTAGCCTTTTCATCTTCAAGTGTTTAAGTCTCTCATCTCAAAGTTAGTTTACCCTGTCTGCATTTTTATGGAAGCATCATAAATTTTACTGACTTGGCATGACGAGTAAAATATTTCTGTGGTTTTCGTTTTCTTGGCAATACCGGTGTATTGTGCATAAGAGATTGTTTTGCATGCTTACCTTTACCAATAATATTTTTCAGTACTTCCTGTTCTGGAGCTTTTCTGCAATTCTTGGATTAAAATTATTGAATTTGGATATGTCATGCGAGTATTAATTATGCTGGCTTATGATAGAGGGAACAGTAAGGCCATTTTTAAGGAATAGTTTGATGAGATAGGCACAATGGCTTGCAGTTTATGCTTTGCATATGAGCAGATGTTATCATGGCACTATTCACTTAAGTTATTCAATTTGTTGATACAAAAAACTTAGACGTTCAAAATTTGTATAAATTAAATAATTTAAATTTTATTACTTGCCGACACCCTTGGTTGAACTCTGCATGTGCTAATGGTGTTGAGGTCACATGCATTTATGATGGTAATAATGTGTGCTCATCCTCTATTGTTTTAATGATGTATCCTCTCGGAAGAGCACTGCATAAAGTAGAATAATATATGCATGGAAAAGTTACATGCCTATACGCCATTTTCCCTTATCCTATATGCTGGCCAGGGCTTTATGCATCAGGGATGTCTTACGTTTTGTGTCCGGACTTTCTATCAACAAAGAAGGCCCTTTTAGAGAAATATGGTGGATGTAGGAGAGCCTATCTTCCCTTTTGTCAATGAAACTGACCACAGAAAACTGATATGACAAAGGAGAATATTAGGTTTAGTGTAACAATTGTTTAATCTTTGCACAATATGAGGATCCAAACCATGTTATTTGTCTTCAACATTAAACTATTTGACATTTTTTTAATAATAAATAAATAATTTGACAGTTTTACTTTCTTCATCATGTTTCATAATGGTTTAATGTAAATGCTTTAACATTAATGTAATTTTATTTCTGTCCCTTTTCCAGAGATTGTTCGTTGCACGTACAGATAATACTGAGACATCGGCATGTATCATTAGTCCTCAGCAAGTGAAGTATGGCAATCCTTCTTCGGACTTTGGATTAGTTTGATTTGAGAACTGATATATAAGTTTGCTTTTATTGCTTTTCAGTTTTCTATTGAATGGGAAAGCAGTTAGCAGGAGAACAAACTGTAACATGGTTGGTTTAACTCTACTTAGCAACCATATCTAGTAGAACTACTTTTGAGTGGTACTCACTTGGCATTTGATGATCTGTTATCTGACATATAGGATCCTGGGCCACAGTTGCCTACTAATGTTATTGCAATGCTAAAGTTTGGAACAAATCTTCTCCAAGCTATTGGGCAGTTTGATGGTATTCTCTAGGATCCAATCTGGAGATGGGTGGTTTTTTTATCAACACTTGCTTACTTGCCTTTGTTATTTTATAGGTCCTTGCATAATTGTTGTTGCATTTATGAGTATAAGTAATGAGCACGACCACTCATCTTTGCTGCCCTATTCTCCGCCTCATGTCACTTCACCAGATACAGGTTCAAACTGATTATAAAGTCAAATAATCTAAAATTTTGTTTTATTGGTTTCTTTCTGGCTCCTTCCACTTGATCAACAGCTCTCCCTCACTGAGTATCATTTTGGTATCTATGCTAAGTCGAAGCATTCTGTCTCAGTTTCAGATTCTGACATAATTGAGGGACCGTCACGAATCTCTCTGAATTGTCCAATCAGGTATGGTGTGATGCCGAATTCATTGCACGAAAATGGAGCAGATCAATGAAGTAATTCGTGATAGCCTCCTCCCTGCCAGTTTAAAAGAACTGGAAGTGCATTTGAGAAGAAGCAGTATGACATGCATTGTGATATTGTTTTACATTGCTGTGAGGTAATAGCATTAGCTTATTCTTTTAACAGCCGGACACGTATCAAATTTCCAGTCAAAGGGCATTCATGCAAGCATCTTCAGGTAGGTAGCTCGAGCTATCAAATGGTATGCATTTTAACTTGTATTTGCAAACAAATTCGTGACTTCCTTGGGAAGATTGCGCTCGAGCTAGGTACATTCATCAGCTTTTCCATGTGTTTACTCCGGGAAGAAAGTTGTTCCCCTAGGAGATTTGATCTTGTATGCTTTTTATGCTTCTGAGGATGCTTTCTTAACTTACCCTCCCTTGATTTTGATAAACTGCTAATCTATTCTTCCATTAGTGCTTTGATTTTGGAAACTTCCTGGAGATAAACACGAGAAATCCATTATGGCGATGCCCACATTGTAACCGACACGTTTGCTATAATGACCTGCGGGCTGACCATACTTTAGCTAAGGTAATAATCTAATTAAAGCTGACTTCAGTTTTCTGTGTCGAGATATTTTGCTGTCAAGTTAGCGGTTCGTGTTTGCAGATTATGGAAGAAGTTGCAGATGACATCAACGAAGTTATCATTTCAGCCGATGGGTCTTGGAAGGCTGTCATGGAGGACAATGATGAGCGACCCGAGTTGCGAGAGGAAAACCTCAACAAAGAGAAAAATGTGAACCCTGAGGCAGAATGTACAACTGCTGTGGTGGATTTGACTGAAATCAATGATGAGATGGACATAATTCCTGTCTGCGGGTCCAGAACTGACAACAGGAAACCTTTAGATTCTGATGAATTGGGAAACTTGAGCCCAACAACACTCGATATGGCTTGGTTGGAAAACAGTCTACTGGTCAGATCTCCAAGCTTGTCACAGTGGCCATCTAATCCCGGGATGGATGTGCCGCCTGGCAGTAGTTTATCTCAGCCTGATATAGCCGGCGTTCCTCCACTGTTGCCTACTCCTGTGGTTGCTAATCAAGTCTCGCAAAATGTTCCCGGCCCTAGTTACATGCCAATAATGGAATCTCAATTCCTTGCTGGTAGTGCAGGGCATGCAGCACCACCCGTGAATCCTAATGCCAGTGGAAGTGGATACAGAAATATTCCAGCTTTGGGACCAAGGACCTTGACTCCAGGAACACCAATGCAGCCATTGTCCCGGCCTCGGACTCCAGTTACAGTAGCCCAAAGACCACGAATCATGGTGAATCAACCATTACTTAATGCTAATCCGGTATTTTGTTTCTGTTTTCCCAAAAATTTGCTTATTATTTTCCGTTTAGTTTTGTGTTATGTTACAAAATAAAACCAGTCTTTTGTTCGACTCTTCCTTCAGAACCAACCACCATTTCAGCCAGTGGTGCAGCAGCCTCCACAACAGCCAGTAGCTCATCGTCCTCGACCCATGAGCCCGCACCAACCGTCGTCTGGAGGGTTATCTAATTTCAGTAATCCACACTTGCAGCAAGCACTGAACCGATCGCCGTCCCTGTCTGCGTCTTTCCCTTCTCGCCCTGCAAATGTGGTCCAACCATGGTTGCATCAAAGGGGAAATCCCACGTCGATTGGCCAACAAACCCGGCCAATCCCGCCTAATCCGATCCATGTGGCTCGACAGCCTCCCCCCATGACACCTAGGCCATCACCTGCTCATTCACAAAGCCAGGCCCCTGCCATACCGACTCCATACAGAAATGCTGCCCCATCAGACTCAACCCCAGAGCAGAATTTCCGTCCGGCAGGCCGGATGCGCGGAAGCCTTACCGGACGGCCAATGGACGGTCTAAGCCATCTGATAATCCAGCCAACTCAACTCGCCCGACCTTCGGGAACGCCTTCTGGTTATTCTCCCAGTACTGAGGTGAGCGCTCCGCCTCACCTGCAGGTACAGAAACAACCACAGAGAAACCAGTGATCCCGTGGATGCGAGATTGGTAATTTGCAGCTGAAATGGGAAGGCTTCTTAAATACTCGCCTGCCTGCGGGATAATTTTGGTAACGTTTTTTGTATCTTTAGTTTTACTGTAATATGTAATCAGGCATGACATTGAGGGTTAAATTACAATTTGTTGTTGGGAAGTCACAAGCAACGGTTACCTGAATATTATTTAGTAGTAAGGAAGGACAGAGAGCATCTCCTCTGGACAAGATTCGGCGCCCGATACCAAGTCATAAGCCAAGCTTTACCCCTACAACGACAACCTCAGATGACGAAAATCGAGGTTTGTATGGATCTACCGTTAGTTTTTAAAAAAAATTACGAAATATGATCTGAGTTTCGTAAATTACAAGAATACAGTCGAAGAAAAAAAAAAGAGGGCGGGTTTTTAAAATGGCTGGAACGGATTCCCTCCAATACTTAAAAAAAAAAGTGTTTCGGAAGGGACGGGTTTTTCAAAACCCGTCCTTTTAATAAGTAAATAAAGGGTGAATTTTCAAAACTCGTCCTTCTAGT